>OZ018323.1:144552702-144920152 GCA_963969495.1 Ceratothoa steindachneri
TCGATTGTGGAAAGGGAAGGGAGTGGGAGAAAGGCAAATGGGCTAATGTTTCTATGGGTTAAGGAAAATTTATAATTAGTCTTTATTTTTTTTTTACAAACTCTAAATCTCCTAAAAAGAGAAAAACAAGTCTGAAATGATTTATATGTAACTTTCAAATCTAAGCATATATGCAATCCAACCCCACTCTTATCTAATTACTTGCACTCTTCTTTCATACACACAGACAGGCCAAAGTAAAGTGGTGAAAATCCATAGTGGAATAAAAAAGAAGGTGTGGGGAAATGGATCCAAGCCACACCACTGCCACATACATTCACCAATCAACACTCATATCTGCTGGAGGAAGATGATCTTCACACTTCCACACTCATGGTCAAGCCATTGATGAGTCCCAAGAGCGAGAAGGCTAGTTTTAAATTTGCCACTGAGCATATTACATGAACAGATGACCAATGGAACCAATTCTAATTTAATAATGAATCTAAGTTCACTTTGTTTGGATCTGATGGCAGGAAGTTTATTCATTACAGAACAGGTAAAAAGTTGTCTGTCAACTGCACAAAAAGATGTGTGAAGTATTGCTGAAGAAGTGTCATGCTCTGGGGCATGATTTTTAAAGAAGGCACTAGCCACTTCTGTGATTATGGGGCACAAGTGTACAAGGAATTGATGCAATTCATGCTTTGCATGACCTTTTAGGTTTCAAAGTCCCTCTACCATACAGCTAAGTCAGTGAAACCCTTCCAGGATGACAAGCAAATCACAGTCTGAATCTGAATCCTTTTGAAAATGTTTGGAAGACACTTGGAGAGAGGTCTAAAGTGAGGAATCCAAAAACAGTACAATACTTCTTGGAAATTTTTCAAGATTAATGGAGCAAGATTACTCTGCAAGTGTGTCAACAGTTAGTTCATTCCTTTATCAGATGTCAAAACATCATTAAGAATAAAGTCCTCCACACTAAACACTAATTACTTATAGCATACAAATGTTTTCCACTGCTAATCTAATCACTATATTCCAAATGAAATTTACTTCCAGTCATTCGGATCATTTTGGATATCTTAATTTTTCTAGTTAAATTACTTATCTACTGATAATTTTCATTTTATTCCTTGAGTCGTTACCACTTGTCTCTTGTACTCAGGGACTTGTGGACTATCTGACTTTTTGGAGGAGGCTGGCCTCCTCCGTTTCATTTGACCCTTTGTTGTAGGTCACATGTTCCTGTGCCTACCTCCCTCCTCCGATGTGTGAGCATGCTTTCCAGCCCTAACAATTATTCCTTAGAATTTCAACATGTCAGGAAAATACAAGAGCAGTGCCTCTTGAACTTCATGGATCCCTCCCTGTATGGATAATGAACCATACAATAAGCTCTTTTTCATTCATGAACTTCAAAGTGCTCTTAAAAGATGTGGATCCACTGCACCTGGTCCTGATGATATCTCTTATGATAGGAATGTGCATTCAACACTTATTTAACTATATCTGGATTAAGGGCTGTTTCCCTTCCAATTGGAGGGAAGCAATCATACTTCCCCTTCATAAACCAGGAAAGGAAGGGACACTTCCGACCCACTATCGCCCAATTGCCCTTACTTGTTCCCCATGCAAGCTTTTTGAAAGGATGGTGAATGCCAGGTTAGTATGGTTTCTGGAGAAACAACCTTATTTCTCCCTCACAGTCTGGTTTTAGAAAGAAACGATGCACTACAGACCTGCTGGTCAGGATGGAGGATTGCATCTGACAAGCTTTTTTCTCAAAGAGACAACACTCCATTGCTGTCTTTTTTGATATAGAAAAAGCATATGATACCACCTGGAGGTATGGCCTCCTGAAGCAACTATATGACTTGGGTATCAAAGGCCATCTTCCTAGGTTCATACAGCAATTTCTTGCTGGATGCACATTCCGTGTTAGGGTAGGAAATGTCATATCGGAGCTTGTTGATCAGATAGAGGGCATACCACAGGGAAGCATTCTGAGCGTCACCTGCTTCTTGGTGGCTATCAACAGCATTATTACTGATCTTCTTGCAGAGGTAATGACAACCTTTTATGTGGATGACTTGGCAACTTTATCAGCATTGCCTCAGCTGCCATTTTTCATCCATAAATGGCAACTGGCCATTAACATCATTGCCAAGAATGCCGCTGCAAAAGGCTTCCGATTGTCACTCTAAAAACAAAGGCAGTTCATTTCTACAATTTCAGTCAAGTTGACTGGGAACAGCCAACCTTATCTTTGTATGGCTCCCCCATCTCGTTTGAGCCTCATTGTAAATTTCTTGGGGTTATCTTTGACTCAAAGCTCTCCTGGGTCCCCCATATAACTGCCTTGAAAAAATCCTGCTTGAAGAGAATGGATATCTTAAAATTTCTATCATATATTTCGTGGGGAAGTGATCGCCGTACACTGTGGCTTTTGTATACAACCTTGATCCAGTCTAAGCTGGATTATGGGTCACAGGTGTACTCTTCAGCCTCATCCTCAAACCTAGATAAGCTCAATTATATTAGGCACCAGGGAGTGCGTCTAGCTTTGGGAGCATTCAAGTCCTCCCCAGTATGGAGTCTCCATGCAGAAAGTGAGGTCTTTCCACTATCCTTTCAATACCTTAATTTTAACCTGCAGTACCTTTTCAGGCTGCAACAGCTCCCCCACTCACCTGTATATGAGTGCACCTATAATATTCACTTATTGACCTCATATGACAGGTTTCCTTTGCTGACTCGCCCCTTTGCCCTGTGTATGACTGGAGATACAGGTCAACTGAGGTAATTATCAGTTATTCCATATCAGATCCCTAAAGTACCCCCATGGATATTCCCACCCGTGAGGGTTTGCAAGGTGCTGGCAGGCGAACCGAAGACCAAGTTCTTGCCTTCGGTTCTATGAAGCTTCTTTTATGAACACACTTTGTGCCACATATCAAGCACTTTTATCTACGCAGATGGATCTAAATCCTCTGATGGGGTAGGAGTTTCTGCTATCTTCCCCTCCCGTCATGTGTCTGTATGCCTGCCCAATACAGCCTCTATCTTCATGGCTGAGCTTGTCACGATACTGGCTGCACTGTATACCATCGCATCTTCATCATCGGGATCTGATACAATATTCTCTGATTCTCTCAGCTCTTTGGAGGCTTTAGTCTTTTTATTTCCAGATCACCCGCTGGTTTCAAAGATCCAACAGTGTCTTTTTTATTTATCCTCATTCCACCAAGTTTTATTCTGTTGGGTACCTAGCCACATGGGTATAAAAGGAAATGAGAGAGCACATGCTGTTGCTAAGGCAGTTGCATCTCTAGGAACCTCTATCCCTGCTCCTCTTCCTTTCCGTGGTGCCGTGTCATACATCCGTGAGTACATGGTCGGCCAGGGGCAGAGGACTTGGGATGAACTCCCCCCCAACTAAACTGCATGTCATCAAACAGTCAGTCTGCCCCTGGCCATGCACTACTAATACTTATACTCAGGATGTTCTTCTATGCTGTCTGAGAATTGGGCATTGTCATCTGATACATGACTTTCTGATGGAAGGCCTTCAGCAGCCTCCAATGTGCACTCACTGTGGAGTACCAATGTCTGTACTCCACCTATTTGCTGAATGCCTACGATTCCATACTCTGAGGCAAAGGCTTTTTCCTTTAATTTGCCAAGGGATGCGTCCTCAGCAGGTTCTGAGGAGCATCCTTTCTGAACATGAGTGCACCTTTTAACATGAACCGAGTGTTTAAATTTTTATCAAGAGACAAATTTCTTAAAAGAAATTTAATGTTTTATCATTTTTAGAACCAGATAGATGTGTTGTGTCTTATGATTTTACTTTGATTTTACAGCATTCTAGAGGCATTTATTTTTCTATGTTTTTACTCCCTCTTCCTTTTTTTTATATATCTCTTAGATTGTTAACCATAGTTTATGTTTTTAAGGAACATTTGAAATTTTAATGAATCCTCTCTTTCTGAAAATGGCTGTGTGCTTGCCCACTTGGATTTATGCAGCACCCGTCTGTCTTGTACTATTCTTCCTTCTTGCTTTTTTTGTTGCTTGTTTGTTTGCCTTTGTTTTTTATATGCTTTTTTTTTGTTTAATCTAACCCATCTGTAACAGATGGGCTCTTAAGAAAAAAAATCATCCAAATTTGCATAACTTCTACCCAATTTTGTAAACTTTGAATTTTCTCTGGCAAAAGTTATAGAAGATGATGTGATAGATCTTTTTGGATGGAACTTAAGATGGGATTGCAGGCTTATGGACTTTGTTTTTGGAATAAAGATATCCGATTCTACACCAATTTTGTCTTGTTTATTTTTATAGTAGTCTATTTTAATATCTCAAACTTTCCTTAACTTTTGAATTTCTCTCCAGATATTTCCAGGCAGGAGGGAATCCAGAGCAGGTGATAGATATGTTATCATTAAATTACCAGGCAGTCGCTCAAATGGCAAACCTTATGGCTGAATGGCTTATATTAGCAGGTAATTTAAATTTAAATATACATTTTAATATTTTGTAAACCTTTGATGTGGCCATTTTGTATCATTTAGCCTTGTGCTGAGTTAGGTGGAAGTGGCTAAAAATTTTATTTAGCCAATTGGTCTTAACTTTTATCAATGTCTTCAGGGATGCTTATCATAACATTCACATTTTATTTTCAAACTCTTTAATATTGTTTTGTCTTCTTTCCATCCTTTTCCCATTACCTAAATTCCCTCTTGTCCTTACCTCTCTCCACCTTGCAAGTTGCATCTTGGATATTCCATGCTAGGAGGCAACCATGCTAGGAGGCAATCTTACCCATTATTTCTGTTGTTATTGATCATTGAACTATTTCTTTTATTTTTTTCTTATTTATTACTAAGAAAACTTCATTGGATTATGACCTGCCTCCTCAATAGCTTGATATCTGTATAATTTTGAGTGAAAGCTCTCTCGTTCCTTAAAGCTTTAAATTAGCCCTTCTCATTTAAGGTCAAACTGGTTTGTTGGTATCTTTTCACCTTTTATTTTCTTCATTGTCTTTTTTTGAGAGAATTATTTTTATTTCCTGTACCAGTTTCAGTCCCTCATGATGATTGAAGTTCCCTTGTTTATTATTGCCTGATAAGAGTCATGTTTGGGTTGACTTTCTTGCATTTGTCATAAATTGTAATGCTCCCTGCTTTTGACATCACTTTAAACTCAAATAGGGGTAAAGTGAATATTATCCTTAAAGTTTGCTACTTCTATTAATCCAGCAGAACTTTTATTTTAGTTTCCCACTGTATTTAAGAGTTTTTAACCTTTAATGATGTTTCATTTTATGCCTTAGATCTAAGGCTGCAGTAATTCCATCTCCATAGGCGCAACTTATTATTGTGGTTTAAGTACTCCTAGCTGGCTCTATTGTTCTGACTCTATTAACTCAATACACTAATGATATGCAGTGTGATTCAATCCAAGTTTTCCCTCTTATCATTTAGTGGAATTAAAAGGCAACCTGCCAAATTAAAGAAAATTATGCAGAGCTTTGGTTGAGATAGTCTGGTGGATTTATTAATACCCAGTAACTCAATTTTAATCTAATATTCCTCATATTATGATAAAGTTGTATCTTTTATGTCCAAGTGTGCGAATTGTGGCAAGTTCCACCCTGCTTTCTTGAATAATGTAAAGTTGGTCCTAGCCATGCATGCTGTGAACTGTACTTCATTAAGAAAGAACAAGGAATTACTCATGTCACAACCTTTATAACCTGGGACTTATATGCCTCTCAAGTTAAAAAAAAAATCCACCCTCTGTTCTACCTTGATCGGGTAGCACCCTGGTAAAGTAGGTGGTTATATGGGTTTGCAACCCATCCTTGTTAAAACCACAACCCTTTCCTCACTCGTATGGTCCCATTCCCATAAGTGGAGCTATGTCTCCAAGAATGCTGTGGCCATTCTCATGTGGGTCTTCACATCTAAGAGGTCCCCCCACATCTGCTTTGAGATAGGCTTTTGACGGGGTATTTTCCTTCAATGGAATGGCTTTTGGACTGTAGTAGCTACAGATTCTGGTCTCTTCTGGATCCCCTCCACCTATTTGTCTTTAGAAGATCATGCTGGTCATGTGACCCTTGCCTAAGGTATAAGTGTCCCCCCCCCATAGGATGGGGCAGGTCCTGATGCAAGAGTTAGAGATACATCAGTGTGCTAAATGTGGATGAATTCACATATCATTGTCTGAGAACCACTTAATTTTTTTTTCTTGATCTTTTCCTGTGGACTGGCCTGTTATCACCTGTGAAACCACTTTGATGGTACTTGAAGCAGGCATATTTCAGGAATCAACTGATTTCCTTCAGTTTAGAAATTTATGTTGGTTGATGAGGCCATTTTCTTCTCTGGCACCCTCATCATTGTGGGCCTGACTACCATTCCTACTCTCTTGCTGTTTTACACAGCATCACTTCCTTGGTGTTTTGGTGAGTGTGAGATGGCCCTCAGAGAGAAATAATATGCATATATGTGGTACAAGCAGTGCCTGAATAATTTCATGGAAAATGTATTTGAGTGAGGACTAGGTTCCGGTATTGAAATATGCACTCTGCTTTTCTTGGTAGGCATACCTCTCTTGACTTAATGGGAGGACTCCTCTTGCAGAGGTGTGAAAGTCTGACAAAAAGATTCAGAGTCAAGTTCTAACAGGACTCTCCTCCTGGAACAAAAGGACTACAATCTTGGACTCTATCCATTGTTGAGTCCTTTGTGACTGCATTCTCTGCATTTTCTAGCTAGGATGTTGTTCTGCTATGATTTAAAGTACATCCAGAGGTTGAGAGCCTGTTTATGCTAAGTGAGCTGATCTCACTTGAGTAACATTTCTCTGATTGTGTGGCAGCCCTGAGTGAGAAGCGATATTCCTTCATGCACCATAAGCGTTGCCTGAATGACCTCACTATTGGTGACTATGCAGGGGGGGGGGTCCCTGTGTATCCTGTTACACTCGATACCTGGAGGAGCTGCACATCCTTCCAACATGAGTGCAATTAGGGAAGCCCTGTCACTGGGTTGATGTGAACTCTGATTGATGGGGCCTGGGAAAATTGTTGGTGTACTTTCCCCTCACTCCCTCTCAGTGCTACTTTATCTTTATTAGTATTATTATTAGCATTACAGTGATACCTTGACTTATGAGTTTAATTCATTCTGTGACTGAGCTCGTAACTTAATTTGCTCAGAAATCAAAGCAGTACATCCATTGAAATTAATGAAAAGGCCATTAATCAGTTCAGCCCTCCTAAACCACACCAATTTTTTTAGTGCAAGTTTTTAAATAAGAAAAATGTACTCTATGAATAACAAATAATAGCCCTGTCTCGTTACAACTAAAGACTTGCTAGGGGATGTATCCTTCAGCTTCTATCAGTTTGGTGACAGTTTTAATAAAATCCTCAGCTGCCTTCACATTTGAGCTTGCTGCCTCACCATGCCTGATGATGGAGTGAATGCCAGTCCTTTTTTTAAAATTATTGAACAATCTCTGACTGGCTGTGAATGATTCTTCTGGCACCTTGTCCGTTATTGTTCCTGCCTTTCCACCAAATCCCCATATATGGCTCATCCTTCTCACAGATGATGCTCTCTGTTACGGTATCTCCTGCGAGCTGCTTCTCCATCAACCACACCAATGGCAGCCTCTCCATCTCTCCATAGGCAGAAGTCCGGAGTTTTAAAATGATCTTAATGCCTTTGGCTGGCATTATAGCCTTTATCGACTCCTTCTGTTTCAAAATTGTACATATTGTAGATGTACTACACTTGTACTGCCTCGCTAAGTCGACAACACACACCTCACTCACGTTTTTTGATGATTTTGTGCTTTAATTCCAAAGAATATCATCCTTTTCTTCTCACAACTGGCCTCGATACTCACTTTCTTAGGACCCATGGTTAATACTGTACAGTACAATTAAATAACCACACAAAAAGCACAAAACATGATGGAAAAAGCAACAGTCATATGACAGCTGCTTGCACAGCAAGGTAACCACCTGAACTGAATGAGGCTGGGTGAATGTCGGTGCACTCGCTGCACTACTTAGTGTTGGTGTATGTGAAGCTCAGTCGCTCACTTCTAACTCATACCTCAAATCTTGGCTTGTACCTCAAAGCAGAAAATCAACCAAGCAACAGCTTGTATCTCAGAAAACTCATAACTTGGTTCACTTGTAAATCAGGCTACCACTGTATTATAATTTATTTAATATTTTTATTTATTTTTATTTATTATTTAGTATTATAATTTTGTATTATTATTCTATTATTTACTACTGGTAGTATTATTTATTATAATTATTATTAGGGTTATCCCCTCAACCTTTTCTATTCACACTTTGTACCAGGAGGACGGCTTCCATCTAGCCAAGAGTTTGGTCTGGTAGCCATGTTACCTTGGTGGCCCGCATGCCATCCTGAGATTACATAGTACCAGAGTATGATAATAAAAGGTGATCACCTACCCTACTCATTAGTGGACCTGCCTATTAGTGATGTACCGATTATTCATTTTGGTCGATGCCAATTTATTAACAAAAGACCTATGCCGATGCTGAACTTTGGTAAATTTCTATAATACTCTTAGGACTGTCAAGGCTTCAATACTATAAGGCTAATCACCTCACTTTGCAATATGATTTCCAACCTTGCTTGCCTAACTATCAGCGTGGATAATGCATCGACCAAATTATGCTCATTTAGCAGAAAATATTCATAAATTATTGTTTTTTGCATGCTATATATAATATAAATTTTTTTTTCTTCTGCTTCAGGAATGTAAAAGATGATAAAAAGTCAGAAATTTTTTGATAATAACCTCAATGCGAAACATAGAATACGTTCAATTTGCGATACAAGTGCTGCTAACCACCGTTTTTCTATTGCAAATTTTTATAAAATGATTGGTGAAAAATGTCTGACAACTTTTTATTTATATACAAATTGTAGGAAGGGATAAACATACCCACCGTTTTATGTACTTATACTCATTTTAGTGGCTCAGCATTTTCTGGAATGGTCATCAACTTAGGAAGTCCACTACCTTTCTTTATTCCAGTTGATCTAGTTTTCTCACGCTTATAACATTAATAACATTCACTTTAATCACTGGAAATTCTTCTAACACTTTTTTTCACCAACTATCATATAGAAATTTTTAATAGAAAAAATAGTAAGTGAGAGTGGATGAAACTTTTATAGCAATATGAAAATAAATGTTGGTAAGTGATGATAAAATCTCATAACAGTAGTCTACCACTGTGAAGAAATTTAACTTCAAACTTCAGTGAATATTTTTTTGGGGGGCCACCAAAAATATTAAGAGAAAAAAATGTTAATCAGCATAAAGGCTTGGCAAAAAAAAAAATATGCTGATGCTGATCATAAAAATATATGCCGATTATGCCAATTGATCGGTACATCACTAGAGTATGTGTAAATGATCACATTCTGGAATTTATGATCCTATGGAGACTTTTCTTAACCTCCCAAGTCATTGGGAGGTTAAAAAAAACCGGTTTTCACTTAAAAAAAAAAAAAAATTTGCAACACTAGCTACAACTATCCCCCAATGCTTTGACAGTATTGTTATTTTTGTTTCCTCCAAATCAGCACACTAGTAGGGTGTGGTTCCATTATTGGATGGGGCTGCTCCTTGAATACTTTTGCTAGGATTGTTTAGTATCCAAGACCTTACTAGTTTTTGGTTGAATATCCTAGTCTGGGGGAGCTTCAGGCACTGTATTTGGATGGATGGGGGATATTAATGTTTGTCCCAAGTGCTAGGAGTGAGGGGGCTCATGCATTCTGGGATATGGTTTGATAGTTTCTAGAGGAGGTGGGTCTCCCATATCTTTTAAGTTTTGAGTATTTGATTTCCTGAGGCAGGTACAGTTTGACTTTTAGCTGTTTTTTTTTTTTACCTTTTTTAATATTTTAAATTAATAACTTAAATATCTTTTTACTTTTTTTCAGCAGCCATAACATAAACAAAATGTGTAACCCAATTTATTGGCACAGTGATGGTGGACTAAAATTTCTTCACTTTTAGATGCTGCAAGATAACTGCATTTCCTCCTTTTTGCCCCCAATAAATCTTGTATATTTTATAGGTGCAAGTATAAATGAAGTACAATCCATGGTAGAAAATCATTTGAAGAATCTTATTTTAAAAACATTTGACCCCAAAAAGGCAGACACTATTTTTACAGAAGAAGGAGATGTAAGTTGGATTGCCATTAATATTTGCAATATTCAGATAAATCCTTTCCTTTATTTCATTGAGACAATACAGTTCTTGAAAGAGAATGCAGTCATTTGATTTTTCTTACCAAGGCTCCAGCATGGTTAACTGAACTAATTGAACACAGTACCTGGCGATCAGTTGTTTATAAGTTAGCTGAAGAATTTCCCGATTGTTTGATGTTAAATTTCACTATAAAGGTAAGCATTTTAATGTTCTAAATTTGTTAATTCTCAGTATTCAGTGTGCAATATTTTGTCAATGTGGCACTCAAATTGTAATTATTGAGAATTCCTATTTAGGTTTAGGATAACTCAGTGTTGCCAACTAATCACACCATAAGGGAATATCCAGTGTAGCATGGACATCTATGCTGTAGCTGACATCTGGATTATTGCTTGTTCGCCTGGTTATAACCTGTAAGTGGATTGGGGGCTTTATCTCTTCTCCCCTATTTTCACTTCTATCTTCATTATTTTCTGTACTGATCCCACTTTACAAACATTCTGGTGGAGATAGCCTTGGTATTTACATAGTTTTAATATTTTTCCTGCATCGATGCCTATCTGCATACACCCATGAGAATGTGGGAGATGCTTTTTGGCATGTTAGACTGCCTAGTGAAAAATTCTTTATTTTCTTCCATGCCACTTTCTCTAATGGTATGTATACTTTTAAGGAAAGGAAATTGATGCTGAAATGGTTAGTGTCCTAATTTCTTTCATGTGACAATTGTAGTTTTAGAAGAAATGAATTGATCACTGGCTTTTCTGAATGTGTTTTTAATGCCCTGGGAAGTTGGATTAGATGTAGATGAATTGTCTGAAATTGATATTGATAAATTAGAGTTGTGTCAATGAGTTGTCTGAAAGTGATATTGACAAAATGAGGATTTAGAATTTAGAGATGTGTCTGAGTACTCGGCATCGGCTAGAATCGGCATCGTCATTGGCAAAACTTTGCCGATTCTTCGTCAAAATTTTAGCTTTTTATACAGTTTTGGTGGCTCAATCGGGCCAGACTTTGTATTACTAGTTACTACAGCTTTATTAAGTAACATCTTTATTGTTTAATTCTGGTCAGATTATAGTATATGCTTTCAGGGATGCTTGAACGAAAGTAGCAAGCTACAGTGATATAATTACTAAAAAGTTAAAAAAAAAACTCAACCATATGATTTTTCTAATAAATGTGGTTTCAATGATTAGTATTTTGTCTTTGGAATTTTAAGTCCTATATAGCGGTTCACCTACTCAGGGACGTTTTATGGTGTTCCTTATCCATCGACATTGTCCATTTATCATGATATACTGGCCCCGTGTCAAAATGTATAAAGAAACTAAAAGAGATGAAAACAGTGGATCCGAATGGCTTCAATCTGAAACGAGATAAAGTACTAACTAATAAAAAGAAAATTTTTTAAAAAATGAGGTAAAAAGTAAAAGGAAAGCAGTGAGTTGAGAAAAAATAAAAACAAAAATGCTAAAGAAAGTTAAAAACCCCACTAAAATAAAAGAACTTTGGCCAATAGCCATATCAAAAATTAAAATTGAAACAAATGGCGTTCAGGAGTTGCCGTTGGAAAGGTTATACTTCAACACTCAACTAAACTATAAAAAATAAACTAACACACCTAACATGCTGACACAAACGTCTCTTCAGAGTGATTTTCAATCAGAATTCTTGTCAGTGAATATAAAAACCTTAGGTTTAGTAACAAAATAAGGATGTAAAAAGCAATATAGCTGGCCATAGCCCTAAATACATCAACGAAGAGACGCCTGTTTTAACCAAGAACAAAGTTAATCCCACTGCATAAGCAGTATTGACAACCCGAAATGCACAATTTGCTAATTAAAATGGGTACAGATGCTATTTTTAATTTATGTAGTTTACATTAGTAATTTGAAGAGGCCTAAATTTCACCTCTAAAGTTGTTAGTACAAAAAACCAAGTCAGCAAAAAGTTCCCCCTTGAGCTAACGCCGAAGTAAAAATAAAAAGCCAGGCAAGTCATTTGTCTTCAAATAAGGTTGACCTCCACACGTACACCCCGCAGCAGCGATCCCTCAACCTCCTTCCACGTTAATGCCTATATATATAGAAAGGCTAAGCGAAAAGTAGGAATTCAGACAGAGTTAGCCCAAGAGAAACATTCTGTGTTCCCATGTTCGTTATAACCCAGTTATGAACCCGAAAAGATAACCATTTTCGAAGCCCATCATTCCCAAGAGTACCCAGAAAAGACTAGTAAAATGATAAATTCTACAAAGTTCTACTGAGCAAGGAAGACAATTTCTCGTTCTCGCCGAGAGTATTATTCAACCAGAAGAAAGATTCTTTAATCTAAAGGAATACCTATCGGGAGCCGTAGATAAGTGAATCGACCGGAAACCTCAGAATTTCCACCTACGAACGCGCAACTAACCAACGCTTACCGCGAATTTGGTTATCTCAAAGGCGCAAAAAGAGGTGAAGGGTATTCGATGCGAAAAGGCGAATTTGGAATAAGGTAGGGGGGGAGGGCACACAGCTGCGTCGGTGTATGTACTAATGCATGGAGGTATTTAGACTTCTACAGGTATATAGGCTATTCCTAATATGAAAGGAAATGAAATAAATTCTGTAAAGATCCATATTCATTTTGTATCCTAAAACCTTCCATCAAAAGCTACAAAATTCCATAAATTCAATGGCTATTGAAAAGTTAAAAAAAAAACATTAAAAAATACTCCATTGCTCTGTCTATTGGCTTCCAAGTTCCAAGCTTCCAACAGCCTAACAGTTGAGTAATATAGTTATGGAAACTAATTATAAAGTATCTAATAAATTAAGCATAATACACTAAAAACAAATATTAGCCAGAATCGGCATCAGCATCGGCAAGCAAGTATAAATAAGAATCGGCATCTGCCAAAATTTTGGAATCGGCACAACTCTAATTTAGATGGGTCAATGCTGCTCAACATTTAGTTCCTCCGCACTTGTGCATGATAGTACTCAGAAATTCAGCCTCATAAGTGTTTAAATCTGCCCAAAATATTGAATATTTTGAACTTTTGTTTGACATTGCTCTAATTGGATTTTTTTAAGCAAAACTAATAATTATTATGATTATTGCTTTGCTAATAATTCATTTTTTGCTCATTTAAGAGTACAGATGTGGAAAAGTGACTTTGTAAAATGTTGTTTTTTTAATTTGCATTTTCACTTTTGATGCCCCATGTAAAAAAAACCTTCAGAATAAATTGGAGTAAAATTCCTGTCAAACATTATTTGATTTTCAGATTTGTTGCACTGTTTAAATTATGCAAATAAGCAACTTGGATCCCTTTGAAAATTGGGCAATATATTTTTAATCTTGAAAGGAAAGATGAAAAAAATATGTTTGTTCTATTTCAAAAACTTATTGAGGAATCTTTGATTCTTTTTGTCTTGTGTGATTGTGAGACTGGCCTTATCCTTTACATGATTTTATATATGAACAAGAAAACTATAGATATACTTAAAAGTGACAAATTTGGGTTATCAGAGGCAGTGGTAAAAGGTTGATAGAAGATAACTGATAATTGGTATACAGTCAACTTTCTTTGGAATAATTATAGCAGTTCATGTGACACTGTAAAACCCACTAGAAAAGAAATGCCTAAATTTTAAAAAATTCATAAAAGTGAGTATAAGAGATTAAAAATAATAATAATATTCAAGTGGCATGATAAAAGAGAGGTTTTATATGATAACTGTAGAGGAGAAATAGATTGGGGAGTAGATTATGAAATGAATTCAATACTTGATTATAAATATAACATCAATATGTGTCTGATTGACAAATCTGATATGCAAATTAAATTGATCAGTGTACTAAAACCATAAAGTGGTAAAAATAGTCTTTTAATCTCTTGGGCATTACTCTTTTGTATTTGTATAACTTAGTCAATACTGGAACTACTATTGCTTCATTATATGACTTTTTTCTCGCTGCTAAAACAGCTGCTTGATAAAGATCATACTTTGCAACCCTGAACAGTCCATGGCATTCTTGTACTCCTTTGCTGTGCCTTCCCAACTTTGAGTTCTATTCAGGCATTTGTTTGCCATCTCCACACCCCAAAAGAATGAATTAAAAAACTGTATTAGTTTCCCATATGCACCACCAGCCTTGGCCCCCTTAAAATAGTATGTGAACCAAAAGGACATAAACATTACCTTTAAATATCCAAATACCATTCAAAAATCATTGACTAAACTGCATCCTACCAATCAAGATGCCAGCGTATATGTATCTTATACCCTGCCAGAATTGCAACTTATCATATATATTGGTGAGTCTAGTCACTTCAACAAGAGAATAAAAGAACATCAAGCTGATATAAAAAGATGTTAAATTTCTTTAAGTCTCTTTGCGCACATGCAAAATTATGACCATAGGATTAACTTCAACCATTCCAAAATTATTTCTAGATCAAACGATTATATTGAGGAAAATTGGTGAATCAATACTCATAAACAAAGTCGATAATTTCAATTTATCGGAAGGGCAATACAAATTTAACAAATATATATCAATTATATTGCCAAACTTATTTATAAACCACCTGAACCATCTTATCATCTTTGCCCTTGGTTTAACGCTAATATTTATTTTTCCAGCGTGTTTCCTCATGATATAGATCGTGATATAGATGCTAAGATGCATAACCTCACTGAGTTTAAAAAAGGGCAAATTGTTGGAGCTTGAATTGCATGAGCTTATGTCACCAGAACAGCTAAACTCCTTAATTTTTCGAGAGCTACCATATCAAGGTCCATGACAGAATTCAAGAAGCAGGGCAAAACCTCCATCAGGACTTTGAAGCTTGCTGTAAGAGACCGAAGAGTGTTGAAACTCATTATGATGAAAAATTCCCAGACAACTGCCCCTAAAGTGACAAGAATTGAATCAACATCTCACGAGCCCAATTTTGACCAAAACTGTTAGCCGTGAGCTCAATAAAGCTGGATATCATGGAAGAGCTGTCATCAAGAAACCTGCTTACTCATCAAAACATTCAGAAAAGGCTGAACTGGTGTAGAGATCACAAGGGCTGGTCAACAGACCAATGAAAGCAAGTAATATTCTCCGATGAGTCCAGTTTTTCTCCTTTTCCCCACTGCAGGGTGAGTTTATGTGTGGAGGCAGCTCATGGAAGCTTTTAATCCTGACTGCCTTCTTCCTACATTAAAGCACCGAGGAGGGTCAGTGATGATTTGGGCAGCCATATCTTGGAATTCTCTTGGTCAAATCATTGCTCTGCATGGTAGGATCAACAGCAACGAATATCTGAATATTTTGGAATATCAAGTCCATCCCTTATGGCGAGTGCTTTTTCCAAGATGACAATGCTCCAATACACACTGCTCATGTAGTTAAGAATTGCTATGCAGAGCATAGGAGTGAGCTATAACACATGGAGTGGCCCCCACAATCTCCAGATCTTAATATTATTGAGCATTTGTGGTGTGTCTTGGAGCGACAAGTTAGAAGTTGTTACCCTCCACTGTCGTTTTCTGAAACAGCTGGAGCAGGTATTGCAAGAAGAATGGCTCAAGATTCATCTCATTGGAGTCTAGAAGCTGTATGAATCAATTCCAAGACGTATCAATGCTGTTCAAAATGCAAAAAGAGAACCAACTTTGTATTAAATAAATATTCATTGAATTTAATGTGTTCCAATTATTTTGTCCAACCCCTGTATATACACAAATAAATAGTTACAACTGCAAAATTGAGACAGCATTGTCGTCTATGACAAAATGCCTCAAAATATATTGGAAAGATCTAGTGTCCATGTCAGCCTTATAATAGTACTTCAAATATGCACTCTTCTTGGGTAAAAAAAAAAATTATTGAACCCTCTTCAATCTGTGGAAGGGAGTGGGAAATGGGAGGGTAAAACGTTCTTCAACTTGTTCTTTGGGGCATCCCCCTTACAGGATCAATTCTGGCAGCAGTGGAAGCTCTCCAATTTATAAATGGAGGCAGGCTGACCAGCAAGATCGACCCAGAAAATCTGCTGCCAAAGGTTGCATTGGAATGCCATAATAAGGATTGATGACTGCCACAAAATTATGCAACAATTCATCAGCCAAGACCCCGTAAGGGGCGTGGCGATTTGCCATCCTGGCCGGCGTGCTGATGGGACTCAGCACCCCGTCCGACCCCAGCTTAGCCTCTTCTCCTTCCTTCAAAAGACTTGTTTCCTCGCTATTCATACAACCTCTCCCACAACTTTCAATGGTCAGCCTCTAATTTCACAGGGTAGATGCTGACCTTCTTCTCAGTCAACTGTCCCGGATCGGGGCTGAGGGGAAGGGGACAATGTTCCCTAACCCCTGAGCTCCGGTCTGGGGTGGTTGGTTTTTAACAACCTGCTTCATCCCCACCCATACCTTCCTCACATCCCTTTTCCTCTCCTCTTCACAATCTATTAATTTTTACGCCGTGTCCAAGGTGGAGCCGCCATGCCGATGGACTGCCAGGCCACCAGGCGGGAGGGGTGGTCCCAAATAGCGGCGCCTGGCTCTCCCGGGCTTGTAAGCACCTCTCGCAGTGTAGGCAACTGCGAGAGGTGATGAGCTATTGCGTCCCGCAGCACAAATAGGGTTACCATGCCCAATGATGAGAAAATAAACCATCTCTCCTAATTCCCCCTTGCTCATCGACCGAGCCGCCCTCGTGCAGCTCCACCAAAAAAATGGAGGTCCCCTTCCCTGTGCTTGCGCAGGGGACCCTCCATATTTCTCTAACCGGAGAGGAGGCTTACTCCTCTCCTTCGCCTATGGGTGCAGGGGACTCCCCCTCATTCAGAGGTGCTTTCGGGCACCTCCCTTTTTCCAGCGGCAGTCCCCTCTTTTCTTTCCAAGGGGACTGGCAAGAAAACCAGCAGGCAGCCCTTAGCCAGCCGCTCCCCATCGAAGCGGCTTGGTAGGGCAAACCCCTTTAGCGGGGAGAGGGAAGCCAGGCCCCTTCGGTCGCTTCCCTCAAAAGACCTGCTGGTAAGAATTTTAAACCTTGCATGGGTCAAGGCCTGTGCCTCCCCACACAAGACTTGCGACACTGCCAAGGGGACCTGCGATGTCCTGGGAGGGAAAGGCCAACTGGAGGCCTAACCTGTGATAGACATGGTCCTTGAGGAGATCCAGCCTCAGACGGTAGGGCCTTCCATGAGGGGGGGGAATCCGGGCTCGGCGCCAAGCACCGAACCCGAATCCGCCCCTATGCAAGGTCCCCCTCAAACGGCCGAGGGCTCCGAGGCAGTAAAAGGAGGGGATGGATCTCCTCCTGCAGGTGCCCCTACGACTACCAGGACCTTCTCCATTTCGGAGAGGGACCTGGCTGAGGCCGGCCCATCTGGCATGGGGGCTTCTGCCGGCGGAGGTGAGAAGCGGGTTCATTCCCCGCCCTCCTCTCCAAAAAAGAAAAAGACTAAAAAGACTAAGAAGACTCGGGGCTCCTCTCCATCCGTGGGGGCTGCAGAGACGGATGGGTCTGCTACCACTTCTGTAGGCGATCAAGCCAAGATCGGCACATCCGGCCCCTCTACCCCCCTGTGTGCGGAGCTCCTGACTAAGACTAACACCAAGAGTGCACAGGGCAGAGCCTCGATGACATCGGGGCCCCTCATTCAGAGGTTATCTGGCGTTTTCGAGCCCGCTGGCTTCAAACGCTTCCTCGTTATTCGCTCCACCGATGGCACCATGTTGTCCAAGGGCAACATGATCCATCAGAGGAGAGGATTAGCTAGTGCAATTGGTAGAGAGCCGAAGGTGACCCGTTTCTCGGACGGGAGCCTTCTGGCGAATGCGGCGAATCCCGCCGAGGCGGCCAAGATAAGTGCTCTTCGGACACTTCATGGCACCCCGGTGAGTGTGACGGTGCACTCTACCATGAACTTTGTGAAAGGAGTAGTGTATGTGAGGGAACTCGTTGACTACTCCATTGAGGACATCACCCTAGAGCTGGCCGACCATGGGGCGGTCAAGGTCGAACGTGTGATGAGAAAACAGGGAGGGGCCTCGAGACCCACCCCTACACTCATCGTCACGTTCGACTTTGACAAGCTCCCTGAGTCGGTGCGTGCCGGTTGGTACCGCTACCGCTGGAAGGCATTCGTGCCACTGCCGCGGCGGTGCTATTACTGTCACCGCTTCGGCCATACGAATTGCTCATGTAGACGTGCAAAGTTGGGGTCACCCGAAGTCTGTGTAAATTGCTCCACGGTGGCACACGATAAGTCCAAATCGTGGGTGGCCAACTGTGTCAATTGCGGAGAGCCGCACCCCTGCTTCTTCGAAGCAATGTGGTGCATATCTCCTTGAGAAAGAATTCCTGGCCATTCAGGCCCAGGATCGACTCTCATTCCGCGAGGCTAAGGACTTGGTGCTGGCGCGCCCGGCTCTGCCTGGGACGTCATATGCCTCAATAGTTAGAAAGGCACCCTCTGCTCCTGGCCCATCCAGGCCAACGAGCACGGTTGTTTCCGCACCCATTCGGAGCCCTTCTGCGGGCTCTACCCAACCTGGGCGCTTCCCTGGTAAAGCTGGCGGCAAAAAGGGTTCATACCCAGCCCTGGCTAAAACCAGGGCTCCCCCCTCTTCCCCCAGCGTGACCGTTTCCCGTAAGGCGAAACGGCCACGCGCCTCCACCGAGTCGTTAGATTCACAGGAGGCAACACTCCTGGAGATGGTTGCTAAGCCATCTTCGGGGGTTCCTAAAGCTGTCCCCTGAAAGGAGGACAGCAACAAAGGAGCTTCGGCTTCTTCGCCCACGCCCCACGGTGGAGCGAGTGGCTCGGAGACGGTGGTTCCTCGAAAAGAGGGCCCCCTGCCCCCGAAGCCGCAACGCCCGACTAAGGTTTCGAGGCGGAGGGAGAAAAAGACTCGCATGGCGAGCCAACCCTCCCCCAATAAGTCCTCGAAGGCGACAGCACCTTCAGCGCTTTGTCCGGCCAACAGCGCCCGTGGTTCTGCCCCCATAAAGCGTATGGCCATTCCCGTGAGGGTCTTCTGTTCGAGGAGGGCCCCCGCGTCTCCTCCGAGCTAGGCCTGGAGGGCATATTCCTTCAATGTAATTGCCTTGGACTCCGGGCCAACTGGGAGGAGCTGCGGAGGCTCGTCTCGTCCCGTTCCCCGTTAGCTATCTTTTTGCAGGAGACCATGCTAGGCGCGTGCCCCATGCCTGCCCTCCCGGGGTATAAGGGTCTTGCGACCCCACCACCGCGGGATAGCCGGGCTGGGGGATGCGCGGTTTACACCCGGCATGATGTCTCCGTTCTTCCTTTCTCTTTAGATACCTCCTTTGAGGCAGTGGCTGTGCAGCTGCACCTGGATAGGAGGTATACTATCATTTCTGCGTACATTCCACCGTCAGCTGACTTCGACGCGGGGGACTTCCGCCGCGTCGTGGCACGGTTGCCGAGGCCCTTTCTCTTGCTTGGAGATCTGAATGGCAGGCATCCTCTCTCGGGAGATTACTCCATAAATCCCAGGGGACAAGTCCTTGCCGATCTGATCGAAGAGCTTGAGATGGGTGTCCTAAACGTGGATGAGTTTACGCATCACTGTCCGAGAACCGCTTCATTTTCTTGCCTTGATCTATCTTTGTGCTCTTCGGATGCACAGCCTGATTTTGATTGGGGGCTGGTCGATGACCTACATGGTAGTGATCACTTTCCCATTCAAATATCATTTTCAGGGCAACTGCCGCCTGAGAGACCACCTCGGTGGTTCTTGGCGCCGGCGCAGTGGCCTGCATTTCAGGAAATGACTGAATTCTCTATCTTAGTCGAGGAGTTTAGGTCGGTAGATGAGGTGGATTCGATCCACCACACCGGCCTTCGCCTTGCGACCGGTGCCTTCCGCACTTCCCCCATTGAGAGCCTGTTGGTCGATGCTGGGGAGATGCCACTCGCTCTGCGCCTCGTGCAGTGCATCACTCGCCTGTACGCGCGAGCCCGGCGCCTCCCTCAGTCGCCAACAGCTCTCACGGTTTCCGCAGCTGATCTCGATGGTGCATATGCCGCCGAGAGACGTCAGGTTACCCTAAGCCCTTCGGGTTGGCTTAGGGCCAGGAAACTCCTTTGAGAGGTAGATATAGCTCTCGGACCGGTGGCGCCCCTGGTTCTGCCCAGGACGCCACCCTGGAGGGTACCACATTTGGCTATTTGTCGCCACGCCTCTGCTCCCAAAGCTTCTACGACGCCAGGCGTATTGCGTTCGACCTTTTTGGAGCACACCTCGTGTCACGCTGGAACCGTGCCAGTGTATACGGATGGCTCCAAGTCCCAAGAGGGGGTCGGCTTCCACGCCGTATCCCCTCTGTTTGAAGTCAGTGGGGCTCTACCAGGTGCTGCGTCTGTCTTCATGGCCGAGCTGGTGGCAATACATCACTCGGTATGGGAGATTACGTCACGTGCCCGGATTGTGATCTATAGCGACTCACAAAGCGCCCTGAGTGCTCTCGGGCATTGGAATCTCCGCATCCCCTGGTTCGCGATATCCGTGACGCCACGGTTTTGGCGAGCCGGGTGGATGTCGAGATTATCTTCTGCTGGGTTCCTGGACATGTAGGAATTGCGGGGAATGAGGGCGCCAAAGAGTCCGCGAGGACTCTGCAACCGGACCAGCGTTTCGCTCTTCCTCACACCGACTACATGGCAGGAATACGGGCAGCTCTTCGGACTGCTTGGCAAAGAAGATGGGAGACGGTCGAAGGGAACTTAAAGTTGCATGCCATTGCGCTGCGACTGTTCCCATGGACCTATCCCCCAATGCCGCGGTGGCTTCAGGTTGCTTTCTGTCGTCTCCGAATCGGACACACTCGTGTGACGCATCGCTATTAGATGGAGCGCTCGCCTGCGCCCTATTGCAACCACTGTGTCGTTCCCCAGACTGTTCGGCACATTCTTGTCGAATGTCCCAGTCTGGGTGATCTTCGTGCACACGACACCTGTCCCTTGTGCTTGGGACGAGTGCGTGCACATTGACTGGTGGACTTGTTGACTTTTTTGGGGAGGCTGGCCTTCTCCCTTTCTTTTAACCAGGTTTAATTGCTGTTTTTGTTATTGTTTTGTTATTGTTATTTCTTTTTATTGTTGTTTCCTGTTTCAATTTTTAAAAGTATCCTATAACTAGGCTGTTTGTTTACGGTGACTTATGCCTAAGTCGGCAGTCGCCAGATAGCCCCTTAAATAAAAAAAAAAAAAATCATAAGCGAAGAGGTGGGCTCCAGTTTATGAAAGAATCTCTTTGTTTGAATATATTAAAATATCAAAGATTAATTTATACAAAGTACAAGTTTAATATAAAACAAGTATAATCTCCTGTAACAAAGAAAATTTTAGAAAACAATATGATACAATCAAAATAAATAAAATACGCCTAATTTTTATCTACAACCTAGTCAATCCCAGGCCCCCTCCCTAACAAAACACTCACACTTATTTATTATTAACAAGGAAAAGTAGGGTAAAAGGACAGGCCAAGGAAAAGTAGGGTAAAGACAGGCCAAGGCAAAGTGTTGAAAAATCCATAGTGGATAAAATGGGAAGAATGGCTTCTAAATATACTCCATTCATACACCAGCCGTCCACCACACTTGTATTTCAGTAAGGCTTACTGGAAGTGTGTCTGTAAAATAATATTGGTTATTTACCTCCCATTCCATCAAATACCAGTAGAAAGGATGGATAGTTTGCTGTTTTCCTAAATATAAAGAGAAAAACATTATTACTTGATGCAAAACATGTGAAATTGCTCTCCAAGCAATGTGCTGTTGGCATATTGTGTAAGAGGAAATTGGCTAATACACGAATTTTAAATATTTGATTGCTATTATTGAGCTTTTTTTTTCATCTTAGGCCTCCATGCAATTAATCAAGGTTAGGCAATTTTTTATTTCCATTTATTTTATGTACACTGGGGGTGCATTAAAAAAAATAATAATAAAGGCAACTAGCTACTGCAAGATGTTTACTAAGCTAATATATTTACAAGAAAAATTTAAAGTTATAAAATCTAGCAAGTTGGCCACAGCCATTTGACTAGTCTACTCCCTTGAAATTCCATTTGCTATCTTGTAGGAAGTTTTTAAAGAAGGTTTATAAACAAAATCTTTACTAAAGTTGAGGATATTAAAATGTGTAGAATGTTTATAGTCAAGGTAGATAACTTGGGGCATTGGAGATTAAGATGACAATCCTGATTGTGTCTCCACTAGGAAAACATGTCACTTTGCAAACTATGTAGCATGTAATGGAGTCTTCATGTGGGGTTTTGTATTAGCACCAACAGATGCCATTAGTGCAGTTTGTAGATGCATCTAAGCTATTTTATTTTTAATCTTAACTTTTTTGACAACATTAATATAAAACAGAGATCTTGGGTGTAACAAAATGAAGAGAGAGGAAAAGAGTGAGAGTATATATGGGAGGGAGACAACTCAAACAAGGCAGGGAATTCAATTACCTAGGAAGTAGTGTCAGAAGAGGCAGACTGTGAGAAAGAAATAAGGAGAAGAATAATATTGGCAAAAAGTGCTTTTATGAAAATGAGAACTTATTAATGAATCTGAGCTTGGGAATGACATTAAGAATTAGCTTGTTAAAGTGCTATGTTTAGTCAGCTTTAACATACGGATGTCAGTCATGGATGATTAAGAAGAATATGGAAAAGAAATTAGAAGCAACAGAAAGGTGGTTTTTGAGAAGGATGCAAAGGATCCCATGGACAGCAAGAACAACAAATAGGGAAGTATTAGTACATGCACAACTGGAGAGGGGCTTAATGAGAAGTATCCGGAGAAGGCAGCTGCAGTTCTTTGGACATACCCTGAGAGCAAGAGGAATAGAAAGAGATTGCCTGCTGAGAAGAATTGAGTTAAGAAGAGCCAGAGGAAGACAAAGGAAAGCGTTCATGTAGACCCTAATGGAAAACATGAGCAGAAGATGGACTATGACAGATCTAGTCAGGAAGGCAGAAGATAGAGAAGAATGGCGCTCCATGGTAGCTAATGTCACATGACAGTCACTTTGGTAGTAAGTAATATAAAGTAGGATTGGCAACATTGATAACAGTGCCCTTCCCTCTTCCCAGCCCTTTATGTCCTATTAAGCTTAATGTTACAAACTCTTTTTCCAACTTTTACTTATTATAGTTTGTTTTTTTTTAGTTAATATCTGATGCAGGATTCCAAGGAGAAATTACAAGTGTGTCTACAGCAGCTCAGCAAATTGAAGTCTTTTCATGCATTTTGAAGACTCCTGCTTCACAGTATTTACAAGCTTCAGATGATCAGAGGCCTAAAATTGTTCAGGATTTTGCTGTGAGTCGATTTACCCTATGGAAGTTTGAGTCTGCTTTGGAATTTCTTTACTTTCAGGTAGTAAAATTGCGCTAAAACGTCTCTGGTCCTTTTTACCCTTTATTTTATGTTCCTGAGTTTGATGTCATCATCCACTTTCCCATACCCTCCTGTCCCTTTATACCTTATCCAGCACAAAGCCATTATCATTTATTTTCTATGCTCAATTGGGCCTTCATAGCAATCACAACTTTTGGAGAGGTTGCATGTGCCTCCAGGGAGGATACCCCCCTCCCCCCTTTCCTAAGTCATTCATGCCTAGAATGGTCATGGTACCCTCTAGCCAAAATGGCAGAACCCACCTGGAGATAGTATTGTTGCTTATTAGAAAACCAAAGGTTTCCCATTTCTCAGCCCTGCAAGTGGGCAGTACCCTATATAGCCTGTTACACTTGGTATCTGGAGGAGGCGCACATCCTCCCAGTCTGACTCCAAATTAGGGAGGCTCTGTTCCTGGGAAAGTTGTTGGTGTGCTTTCCCCTTATTCTCTATCAGCACTAATTTACCTTTTGATAATTGTTGAGATTAGTGGCACATGATTTTGTTAGTGATTTTTGCTACATTTTTTATATTTTCATAGTGTTTTTTTAACTTTCCCACTAGCCAATCAGTGATGTGCATCATTCACTGGTATTGAGCGATCCTAAGTTTATTTTTCCCAGGTTCCTTTTTTGCTTTGAGGAGACGGGTATAAACTAGGTCCTTTTTTTTATTTTTTATAATTGTTGAGATTAGTGGCACATGATTTTGTTAGCGATTTTTGCTATTTTAATTTTTTTTTCTAGCTTTCTCACTGGCCAATCAGTGATGTGCATTATTCACTGGTATTGGGCAATGATAAGTTTATTTTTCCCAGGTTGCTTTTGTGCATTGAGATGGGTATAAATTAGGTCTTTTTTATTTTTGATGTCTCTTGACTCCCTTTTTACTTGGTTTCAAATGTTTGGGTATGCGTGTGACATATGCTACTTTTTAGTGTTTTGGTTTGTTAAGTTTGTTTTGTTTGTGTTCCTGTTATTTTTAAGTAAAAAAAACCTCTATAAATGCATTTAATTATGTTAGGCTGGTGGGTAAAGTTTTGCTGCAGCAAGCAGGAATTCGTGGAACTGCTCTTTTATGCTCGGGTATTTCAGAAAGTGCCCACCCTCTATTTTGTGGATAATTCATATATATTTGTGCTTTAAAACTCTCTCCTTTTTTTTTTAGAGAGAGAGAGAGAGAGAGATGTTTTTCTTGGGCAAATTAAAAAAAGAAGCTTTTTTTTGTTTGGTTATTGGAATCGCATCATATTGTATTATATATTATTTTGAAGGGAATTTCAAAATGGGGAGCTTCATCTCCATATCCCCTTTTAATTGTTGGGGTTTATTCCCACCCCCTACTATTTTGAATAATCTAGTAGTATTTCTAATTCAAAAGCCTAGCATTAAATTCAAATTCAAAGGTGATTGCCAGACATTGTTGTAGGCAAGCCTACAGAAAATTAAGGAAGTGGGGGTAAAGGTAGCTAGAATGGTAGCTAACAAAAAATTGCTAATAAAAATTGTACGCCACTAATCTTAACATTTACCTACCTTTTTATTAATATTATCATTATTAGTTATTAGAATTATTATCATTCTTCTTATTTATTATTTAGTAGTAGTATTTATTATTATGATTATATTATTTTTTATTATGATTATTAATTTTTATATTATGCAGGGCTGGAAGTGGTGTCACTTTTTCACTTATTTCATTTTTTCACTTTTTTTTGTAACTTTTTTTATTTAATTTAAAATTTAATTTTTTATTCATATTTTCTGTGAATTTTGATACTTTTTTTTTTAATCTTTATAATTCCATTGAAAAGAAATTATCTTATTTAATTACCTACGCTTTAGGGCCATATTTTGAAGGCAAATTAATTGAGGATATTTCCAATTCATTTTTTAGCATTTTATATGATGAGACAACAAACAATGAAAACTTTAAAGAATTACAAATTTGTATAAGATATTTTTCTGAAACTAAGGGGCAAATGGTCACAAGCCATTGGGAAACATTTTTTTTAGGGCATGCTCTTGCAGAAGCTGTTGTTGAAATAAATAAATTATGCATTTAACAGTGCAAATTTAAAATATGAAAACATCTTGATGTTAGGTCCAAATGTTAATAAGTCAATTTTTTTTTAAATATGAAAGAAATCATAAAACAGACATGCGACAAGAGCTTACTTGATGTAGGAACATGCAATTTGCATGTGGTTAATAATGCCTTCAAAAAAGCTATTCAATCATTTGGTACTTATGGCTCATGCTGTCCACTATTATTGGAAGCATTACATAACTTTTTAGATGGTTGGTCAGGGCAATGGCAAGATTTTAAACAAATTCAAAATAAATCACAACTGCCCAATCACAAGATCTTGAAACATGTGTCCAGTAGATGGCTATCTTTGGAAGCAGCAGCTATCAGATTTTTTGAACAGTTTTCTGCCATTCAAAAATATTTTTTAACGTATATTTTTATTATAAAGGAAATGCAAAATGTTTAAAAAAAGCCAACAATTATAGCAGAGATGAAATTTATTGTAGGCGTATGTCCAACTTTTACTAAATTTAGTAAAAAATTCAAACATGCAGCCCATTAATTCATCAACTGCATGATAAGTTAATTTACAGGGCGTAGCGGGTTTGCCTTCCTGGCCGCCGTGCCGCCGGAACTCAGCGCCCCATCCGGCCCCAGCTTAGCTTCTTCTCCTTTCAGCCAGCCTGTATTTCTTCCCTACTTCCTCACTTTCCCTACAACTTCTCCCACAACTTTCTCTGGTCGGCCTCTATTTTCACAGGGTAGATGCTAACCTTCTTCTCAGCCAACTATCCTGGATCGGGGCTGAGGGGAAAGGGGACAAAGTACCCTAACCCCTGAGCTCCAGTTTGGGATGGTGGGTTTTTAACAACCTGCTTCATCTCCACCCATACCTTCCTCACATCCCCTTTCCTTCTCACTTCACACTCTATCAATTTTATGTCATGCCCAAGGTGGAGCTGCCATGCTAAATGGCTGCCAGGTCACCAGGTGGGAGGGGGGGGGGCTTAAATGGCGGCACCTGGCTCTATCAGCCCTGTACGCACCCCTTACAGAGCGGGCTACTGCAAGGGGTGATTAGTGTCTGCATCCTGTAAAGATGATGAGAAAAACAAAAATCTTACCCTCAATCTCCCTACATCCACTGTTGGAGCCGCCCTCGGGCAGTTCCACCGAAAAAAATTGAGGTCCCTTCCCTTGTGCCCTCACAGGAGACCCTACAAATCTCTTTAATCGCAGAGGAGGCTTACTCCTCTCCTTTGCTTATGGGTGTAGGGGACTCCCCCTTACCCCCTTGTCTGGAGGTGCCTTGGGCGCCTCAGTCTTTCCACCGGCAGTCCCCCCTTTACTTTCCAAGGGGACTGGGAAGAAAGCCAGCAGGCAGCCCATAGCCCACCGGTCCCCATTGAAGCAGCTGAGTAGGGCAAACCCCCTTAGGGGGGAGAGGGAAGATAGGGCCCATCCCATTGGCCGCTTCACTCCAGAGACCTGCTGGCTCATATACTGACTTTAGCGGGGGTCAAAGCTTGTGCCTCCCCATACTCGACTTGTGACACCAATGCTAATGGGACCTGTGATGTCCTGGGGTGGGATGACCAAATGGAGGGCCCCCGAGATAGACATGGTCCTTGAGGCAACCCAGCCTCAGACGGTTTGGCCTTCCATGGGGATGAATCCGGGCTCGGCGCCAAACACCAAACTCGAGTCCGTCCCTATGCAAGGTCCTCCTCAAATGGCTCGGGTCTCCAAGGCAGTACAAGGAGGGGAGGGATCTCCTCCTCCGGTTGGTGCCCCTGTGACCACCAGGACCTTCTCCATCTCAGGGGAGGACCTTGCTGACGCTGGTTCATCTGGCCTGGGGGCTCCTGCCACCATAGGGGAGAAGTGGGTTCATTCCCCTCCCTCCTCTCCTAAAAAAAAAAGAAATGTGAAAAAGATCTGGGGCTCCTCTCCATCTGTGGGGGCTGCGCTGCAGGGATGGATGGGTCTGCTGGCCACTTCAGTAAGCGACCAAGCCAAGATCGGCACATCCGGCCCCTCTCTCACCCCCCGGCAACCTCATCACCGCGAGTCTAGCTACCATTCCTAGAAGTTTTGGCCATTTTGCATGCCAACCACTACCGTGGTGGTCAGCCGAGTGTGAGACGGCCCTCAAGCAGAAGTGCTATGCCTACATGGGCTTTAAGCACCGACCGAATGATTTCACTGTCAGTGAATTTTGTCAAGCTAGGGCTAGGTTCTGGTATATTTCGAAGCACGCCCACCGCTCTACTTGGCGGGCATACGCGTCTTCACTTAACGGGAAGAGCCCTCTAGCAGGGGTGTGGAAACGAGTCAAAAGGATTCGGGGCAAGTTCTCGCAGGACCCCCCATCCGTGGCGGAATCCTTCACGCCCCCGTTCTCCGCATTCTCTAGCCAGGATGCTGCTCCGCTAGCATTCAATGCACGTCGTCATGTCGCGGAAAGCCTCCGCCTGGACTTTAATTACAGAGGTGGAGAACCCTTCAATAACAGGTTTACTCTGAGTGAGTTGTGTTCCGCTCTTGCTTCGTGCACGGACACTGCCCATGGTCCGGGCGATGTCCCGTATACCATGCTTCGACACCTGGGTGAACGAGGCCTGGCCTTTCTGTTAGATTTGTTCAAAAGGATCTGGTTGGAGGGTCTCTTCCCGGATTCTTGGTGAATTGCTACTGTGCTTGCCTTTCGCAAATTGGGGAGAGATCACTCTACTCTGGCTGTTTTCCGCCCAATCTCTCTAACCTCTTCTGCGGGCTCTACCCAACCTGGGCGCTCCCCTGGTTAAGCTGGCGGCAAAAAGGGTTCATACCCAGCCCCGGCTAAAACCAGGGCTCCCCCCTCTTCCCCCAGCGTGACCGTTTCCCGTAAGGCGAAACGGCCACGCGCCTCCACCGAGTCGTTATACTCACAGGAGGCAACACCCCCTTAAGATTGTCGCTAGGCCATCTTCGGGTGTTCCTAAAGCTGTCCCCCGAAAGGAGGACAGCAACAAAGGAGCTTCGGCTCCTTCGCCCACGCCCCGAGGTGGAGCGAGTGGCTCGGAGACGGTGGTTCCTCGAAAAGAGGGCCCTCCGCCTCCGAAGCCGCAAAGCCCGCCTAAGGTTTCGAGGCGGAGGGAGGAAAAGACTCACATGGCGAGCCCAACCTCCGCCAATAAGTCCTCGAAGGCGACAGCGCCTTCAGCGCTTTGTCCGGCCAACAGCGCCCGGGGTTCTGCCCCCGGGAAGCGTACGGCCATTCCCGTGAGGGTCTTCAGTTCGAGGAGGGCCCCCGCGTCTCCTCCGAGCTAGGCCTGGAGGGCATATTCCTTCAATGGAATTGCCGTGGACTCCGGGCCAACTGGGAGGAGCTGCGGAGGCTCGTCTCGTCCCGTTCCCCGTTAGCTATCTTTTTGCAGGAGACCATGCTAGGCGCGTGCTCCCTGCCTGCCCTCCCAGGGTATAAGGGTCTTGCGACCCCACCACCGCGGTTTACGCCCGGCATGATGTCGCCGTTCTTCCTTTCTCATAAGATACCTCCTTTCAGGCAGTGGCTGTGCAGCTGCACCTGGATAGGAGGTATACTATCATTTCTGTGTACATTCCACCGTCATCTGACTTCGACGCGGGGGACTTCCGCCGCGTCGTGGCACGGTTGCCGAGGCCCTATCTCTTGCTTGGAGATCTGAACGGCAGGCATCCTCTCTCGGGAGATTACACCATAAATCCCAGGGGACAGGTCCTTGCAGATCTGATCGAAGAGCTTGAGATTGCTGTCCTAAACGTGGATGAGTTTACGCATCACTGTCCGAGAACCGCTTCATTTTCTTGCCTTGACCTATCTTTGTGCTCTTCGGATGCACAGCCTGATTTTGATTGGGGCGTGGTCGATGACCTACACGGTAGTGATCACTTTTCCATTCAAATATCATTTTCAGGCCAACTGCCGACTGAGAGACCACCTCGGTTTTGCTTGGCGCGGGCGCGGTGGCCTGCATTTTAGGAAATTGCTGAATTCTCTAGCTCAGTCGAGGAGTTTAGGTCGGTAGATGAAGCCGTTGAGTTCTTCTCCGGCAACCTCATCGCCGTGGGCCTGACTACTATTCCTAGGGCTTCTGGCCGTTTTGCACGCCAACCACTTTCATGGTGGTCGGCCGAGTGTGAGACGGCCCTCAAACAGAAGCGTTATGTCTACATGCGCTATAAGCGCCGCCCGAACGATTTCACTGTCGGTGAATTTCGTCGGGCTAGGGCTAGGTTCCGGTATATTTCGAAGCACGCCCGCTGCTCTTCTTGGCGGGCATACGTGTCTTCACTTAACGGGAAGACCCCTTTAGCTGAGGTGTGAAAGCGAGTCAAAAGGATTCGGGGCAAGTTCTCGCAAGACCACCCCCTCCCGTTCTCCAGGAGAATGGGACCGCAATCTCGGACCCCGCGTCCGTGGCGGAATCCTTAGCGACTGCTTTTTCCGCACTCTCCAGCCGTGATGCTGCTCTGCCAGCATTCAATGCACGTCGTGATGTCGCGGAAGGCCGCTGGCTGGACTTTACCTCCAGAGGCGGAGAACCCTTTAACGACATGTTTACTGTGAGTGAGTTGCGTTCCGCTCTCGCTTCGTGCGCGGACACCGCCCATGGTCCGGACGATGTCCCGTACGCCATGCTTCGACACCTGGGTGAGCGAGGCCTGGCCTTTCTGTTAGATTTGTTGACAGGATCTGGGTGGAAGGTCTTCTCCCAGACTCCTGGCGAATCGCTACTGTGCTCGCCTTTCGCAAGCCGGGAAGAGATCACTCTACTCCGACCGGTTTCCGCCCAATCTCTCTAACCTCTTGCGTGTGCAAGTTGATGGAGAAATTGGTAAATGTTAGATTAGCCTTTTACCTGGACAGCGGAGGCCATCTGTCATCCGCACAGTGCGGCTTCCGCAAGTTCCACTCCACGTCGGATGCTCTGCTCCAACTGGAAAATGCCATCTGCGAGGCTTTCCTTCGTAGACAGCACTACGCCACGGTGTTTTTCGATCTGGAGAAGGCCTATGATACCGCATGGCGATACGGAACCCAGCAGAAGATAATCTCGACATCTGCCCGGCTCACAAAAACCGTGGCGTCACGGATATCGCGAACCAGGGGATGCAGAGATTCCAAAGCCCCGGAATTGCGGGGAATGAGCGCGCCGATGAGGGTGACAAAGAGTCTGCGAGGACTCTGCGACCGGATCAGCGTTTCGCTCTTCCTCACACCGACTTCATGGCAGGTATACAGGCAGCTCTTCGGACTGCTTGGCAAAGAAGATGGGAGACGGTCGAAGGGAACTTAAAGTTGCGTGCCCTTTCGCCGCGACTGTTCCCATGGACCTATCCCCCAATGCCGCGGCAGCTTCAGGTTGCTTTCTGTCGTCTCCGAATCGGGCACACTCGTGTGACGCATCGCTATTTGATGGAGCGCTCGCCTGCGCCCTATTGCAACGACTGCGTCGTCCCCCAGACTGTTCGGCACATTCTTGTTGAATGTGTTAGTCTGGGTGATCTTCGCGCACGACACCTGTCCCGGTACCGGGATGGGCGGGGTCGCTACCGCCTGTCCCTTGTACTCGGGATGAGTGCGTGCACATCGACTGGTGGACTTGTTGACTTTTTGGGGGAGGCCGGCCTTCTCCCTTTTATTTATGCAGGTTTTTTTTTTTGTTTTGTTTTGTTTTTTGCATTTGTTTTTTTTTCCTTCAGGTTGCACACTCCTGCGCCGGGGCGACTAATGCCCATGTAGGCATTCGCCAGATGAGCTCCCCCCCCCTCCCCCCCCAAAAATTGCTTTCTATCCTCTCCGAATTGGACACACTTGTGGGACACCACCATTTGATAGACCGCTCGCCAGCGCCCTACTGTGAAGACTGCGTTGTTCCTCAGACTGTTTGGCACATTCTTGTTGAATGTCCCAGTCTGGGCGATCTCCGCGCACGTTACCTTTTCCTGGTACCAGGATGAGCTGGGTCGCTACCGCCTGTCCCTTGTACTCGGGGCGAGTTCGTGCACATTGACTGGTTGACTTTTGGGGGGAGGATGGCCTTCTCCCCTTTATTTAACTAGTTTTTTTTTGTTGTTTTTATATTTGTAGTTCGCACACTTCTGTGCGGAGGGGGGGGGGGGTGACCTCCCTCCGACACTGGAGTTTGCTTCCTCCTTGTTGCCATTTTCCCTTTTTTTTTGTTATTGTTTTTTGCATATTCTTATTTTAAAGCAGCCTAGTGCTAGGCTGTCGTGAGTGCGGCGACTTGTGCCCAAGTGGGTAGTCTCCAGATAGGCTCCTAAAAAAAAAAAAGTTGAGTTAATAAATGTTGCTAGTAAACTATCAAGCAGGATATTCAAAAGCTCTGCCCTTACCTCAGCAAATAGTGCCTTTCTTTTGAAACATCAGGTGATTTGTGGCAGTGCTATTGAAAGTGAGTATAACAGCCTGCCTGAAGAAAAAAAGAGAAGTTTTTAAAAAAAATTGCCCTGGTTTTTATAAAGAGGTTTTATTTTACCTACCTATTAAATAACAATTTTGTAAAATGGTTCAAATGCCTAAATCATGTTAACATTAAAAATAACCATTGTTTGACTGATATAAAGATTATTAGCAAACTTTACCATATGGATTTTGAGATAGTTGGCCCTGAAGATTAGTTGAAACTTTTACAAGTTAGTGACGCCGATAATATTTAGCAAGATATTGATGTCCACTTTTTTTGGAATAAGATTTTTAATTAAAAAAATAGAATTGGTGAATTGAAATACCCCTTCATTTCAAAATTTGTGAAGGCATCCCTTTCCCTTTCACATGGGAATTTGGATGTAGAAATAGGTTTCTCCATTAATGGGAATATTTTGAATGAAACCATTGCTTCAATGTCAGTTGAAATGCTTAATGCAAAACAATATAAATTATGGACTAAAAACATATACGAGTAAACCCTCGATATAACAAACTATATGGGGTGGGGGTGGGGGGTTGTTCGTTAAACCCGATGGTCATTAAAAGCGATGGAAATAATGATGGTTTGTTCATTAATCTGTATATGTAAATATGTATATAAAGACTGCATTGTATGGATATGTAATACGTATGTAATTACTAATATTACTAATAAAGTTAAGTGGACTACATCAGATTTAACAAACTTCGGTTCATTAAACCTGATGGAGTGTGTCCAGGAAATTTAGTTTGTTATATCCAAAATTCATTATATTGAGGGTTTACTGTAGTAATGAACCTGAACTGGTCTTATTGCTAGAGAGCATTTGAATATGGCTCATTCAATTCATGCCAGATACAAGGCTCATTTAGAGGAAATAAAAAAGATAAAAATAGAAGAGGAAAGTAAAAAGAAGCAAACAGAAGAAGAAAAACAGGCTGTTGAAAAGTTTGAAAGAGAAATAGAAGAAAAAAGGCTGAGCATAAAAAACTTGGAGAAAAAGCTTTCATGCTTACAAAAAGAATCAAGTCAAAAAGCATTCAATGACACAATTTATAATGAAGCAAGTGAACAACTGAAAAAAGATATTCAGAAAAATGAATTGATTGAAATCAAGATAGCTAATGCAATGCTAGATTCATATAAGAATAAAAAGGAGGAAGCAGAGAGTTCTGCAGCGGAGGAAAAAAGAATAATTTTAAAACATGAAAAATGGAAGAACAGCCTTATTAGTGACTACTTTGAGAAAAATAAAAAATAAAAATCAGTGATATTGACTTGTTTAGTATATAAGTATTATTAATAAAGGCCATGGACTATGTCCTGAGCATGACTTTCCATAATTAAATGTGAAGGTCTCTAGAAGATTTACTTTAATATCTATTACCTAAACTTTTAGTTCTTTATATAGCTAATAAATATTTAATTTGTAAGAACTTTCACCATTACTGTCACATTTTTCACTTTTTTGTCACTTTTTAAAAAGAATTTATCACTTTTTTCACTTTTCTATTAACATTTTTCACTCCCATCCCTGATAATGTATTATAATCATTGTGTATTATTTATTATTTAATAGTATTATTTATTATTACTGCTATCTCCTTAACCTTTTCTACCCATACTTTGTACCAGGAGAACTGTTCCCACCTGGATAGAATTTGGTCCAGTAACCATGTTCCCTTGGTATACTGCATGCCATCCTGGGATCACCTAGCACTAGGGTAGGATAATAATAGGTGATCACCCACCCTACTCATTAGTGGACCCGGCCATCTCTATTTCTCTTTATACATATTCTCCTACCCTTTTCCAAACTTGCTCTTCTATTCACAGAGGTTCTGTTTGCCCAGCAACACTTTTGTCCTCATATGACCCTTGAACGAGGGCCCTAAACCCCACTGGCTAAAGCAAATATTAGGTACAGGGTGTGTTGGGCCATCGACTCTGCTCACCTTCCTCCATTACACATATAAGGTGGCTGCTATGCCGGCACCATCCTTTATGGTTAAAGCTCGTCAATGCTAGACCAGGACCAATTATGTGTAAATGGTCGCACTTTGGAATTTCTGTTCCTATGAAGACTTTTCTCTTAACTTCCCAAGTCATTGGAGGTCATAGTATCTACTTTTCATGTGCTCTTTTTTCTTTTATTCTAATATGGTGACAACAGAAGGCAATAGTGGGAAAGCGCATGGAGATACACCTCCAAGCGCAGCCTCATCATCCCTAGGTGTCAGGGCGGATGATGAAAATAGAGGCACCCCTCGACTGGTGGAAGGGTCCCCCTCTCACCATTGCCATGTGGCAAAAGGGCTTACCCTTTGCCTTCTTGGAGCCACTCTCAGGGGCGCCCTCCAACCTTCTTATACATGGAGAGGAGGCTTACTCCTCTCCTAGGTCTGAGCGGCTTGATAGGGTACCCCCTTAGGCTGCAGTCCTGTATTTTAATCTCTCAGGGGTACACAAAACACAAACAGACATATACCTCAATTGGAATTTGTGACGCATTGGAACCTTTCATGAGGGTGAATCTGGGCTTGGTACCAAACCCTGAACCTAGTTCCGACCCTGTTTGGTGCTCCTTTGACAGCCAAGACCTTCTACATCTTGGAGAAGCATCTTGCTGAGTCTGGTCCATCCAGCCAGGGGCTCCTTCCAGTAGTGGAGAGAAGTGGGTTCATTCCCACTCTCCTCTCCCCCCCCAAAAGAAAGGACAGTAAGGAAAAGACTAAGAGGACTAAGGGTTCCTCTCCCTCCATGGGGGCCTCTGGGAGAGATGGGTCTGCTGCCGCTTCAGCAAGTTCCAGGCCAAAATTGGCACATCTGGCCCCAAGGCATGCTCAGGTAGGGGGGGGGGAGACTAAGGCCAAAATTGGCACATCTGGCCCCAAGGCATGTTCAGGTAGGGGGGGGGGAGACTAAGACCAAAGTTGAAAATGTGCTGAGTAGAGCCTCCATTACATTGGGGCCCCTCATTGAGAGATCAAGATTATGTTGTGTTTGTTTCCTAGGCATGTAGGGTTTGTGGGAAATGGTGTGCTGATGGGGCTGCCAAAGAGTCTGCAAAGACAGAGCGATTGAACCAGACCTTTGCTCTCCTCCACTGACTATGCAGCAGGAATTAGCTCAACCTTTTGGGCTGCATGACAAAGAAGCTGTGAGATGGCCAATGCAAATCTAAAGTTGCTCGCCATCGTGTGGCAACTTTTCCCAAAATGCCTCAATGACTTCAGGTTTTGTTTTTTTTTGTCTCCTGAATGAGGCACCTATGTGATAAAGGGCCACTTGATGTAGCCCTCTCCTGAACCTTATTTTTGATGACTGCTTTCTCTCCCAAACAGTTTAGTCTATTTCTGTTGAATGTCCCAGTCTGTGGGATTTTCATGTGTGCTACTTGTCCCAGTACTGGGATGAGCATGGTTATTATCACTCATCCCTTGTACTTAGGATGAGTTTGCGCACACCTGTTGTGAAATAATAGAGTTTTGGGAGGAGGCAGTCTTTCTCTATTGTATATAGTTTTGTGTGTTGATTTCATGCCCTGACCTCTAAGAGAGCTGGCCTCCCTCTGCTTCTGATCATGTATTTTTTAGTCTTAGTTGTGCTGTTTTGTCTAGGTTATTGGTTTTTCTTTTTATCCTTTTTAAAAAATTTCTTGCATTCTTAATATAGCCTAAGAATAGGTAGGTTAAATTTTAAATTTTGTTGCTATGCCCTTGAGGGAGTTGCCCGGTGAGATCCATTAAAAAAACCTGGCAGGAATCAGGACATTCTTTCAGGCTGCATGTCAAAAAGAAAAGGGGGAAATGGTGCACTGGAATTTAAAGTTGTGCAGCATTGTACCCTAACTTTTCTTATAGACCTACTCAACAATGTTTTGGCAGTTTGAATTTTTTTTTTTTTTAACCTACTAATCAGACCCTTGGTTGTCTCAACCTTTATCAAGACTGCTTGGTCCCTAAACTGACACCTTTTGGTTGAATCTCTTAATCTGTGGTTCCTCCATGTGCATACCTCTCCCATTATTTTGACTGGTAGGGTTGCTACCACCTGTCCCAAGTCCTGGGATGGAACTCTTGCACACTGGATTGTGGTCCTTATTGGGTTATTGGTATATGCTCAAGCCCCAGGCTGTGAGGTCCTCCCTCTGTCACCTGAGTGGGCCTTTTTTCTTTTTGGTGTTGTCCTTTGTTCTGGTTTTTAGTTTACCTTATTGTATACTTTTTGTTTTCATTTAAATTAGTCTCAAGATAGGCTACATTTATGTTATGGGCAACCAGATGAGACTGTAAAAAACACCCACAAACAGGTAAGATGATGCTAATGTAAAAAATTAAAAAGGTAAATATTCTAATTGGTGATGATTTTCAGAAAATGGTGTGCCATGGTCAACACACCTACATCTATGCTCATGTAATGCTTCAGATTTTATCTCAGGAACAAAAGGGTGGCAATAATATCAAAAGACTTCAGCAGGAAATTACCAAGTACTCAATTCATAAGTAAGTTATTGAGTGATGACAATTCTATTCCCTTGTGGTTCTTTCTTATTTCTTCAGGCTATGCCCATTTTCTTTATAAACTACTTTAAAACTTGTTTCCTTATGGGGCCCCTTTGGGTGGTTATTTAAAAATCCCCTCCATCTGATTTTCACTTGATGCTTTATCTTGCTTTCTCTGCTTATATTCAGTCTGGTACAACCTGACAATTGACAATCGTTGATTAATCCCATTTTTTAGGAAGGTTCAAAGACATTTCTCAAGGCTTTGCCTTTTTTCTGCTTTTTCTTGCTTGTCTTTGTCTAGAACATACATTGCAAGTGCTCTCACTTCTTCAGTATTCCATGTGTAACTATTATTATTAATTTAAACTTTTAATTAGGAGTTTTAAATTCTACTTTTATGGTTTTAAGTGGGTATCTGTCTACTTGTATACATGCTTGTTTCTGACTTGAATTTCATTCACCATCATGTGAGATGGGATGTATACTGCTGTCGCAGTTCATACCATAGTGTTATAAATGCTCTTTCAATTTGTACTCTGAAAATTTGGTCAGACCCTACAAGCCTGCACCTCTGAATAAATGAGGTGCATTAATATTTGTCTTCCTTCAGGCTTTCACTTGTACATTTTCAGCCTTGATACTTTTTACACTGATAAGCACTCCATTCTTATTTTAGCCCTGTTTAATCTTCTTCAACCGTACTAGAGGCCTTCGTAAATTTATTTTATAACTAATTACCATACCTAACCTCATGAATTTACTCTTTTAGTCAGTTGAATGTGACGCCAATTTCGCTGGCTCTGTGTGGTGCCAACTCATATCCTAGAGCAGCTCAGGCATTGGCCCCCATGCTGACGAAGAATGCCTTAAATCCAGCCGATATCACCATTCTCTTTAAGCTGTACAGTACCCAAGATCCACCCCCTGTGGATTTAATCCGGATTCCTCAGCTGTTAGGTTAGTACTTGTGTAACTATAATCATAGACCCAGGACTACTTCAAAGTACTTGGTCTAATTTTGCTGCTTTTATGTATACATTTGTGTATTTACATTTACTTTTGTGTAAGTGTGGCTAAGAAATCCCCCCACTCCGAGTTATCCCTATTCACATTATTTGAGTGCAGTTTTTACCACTTATTTCCACCATCAGATGCATAACCATGAGTTGTTATAGGATATGGCACTCAGTGCAAAGTCAACCTGAATCAGGATTATATATGGTTACATAACCACACCCTGTATGGGTTAATTTTGCTCTAGCTGTAAGTGGTGTTTTCACTTAGCTTGATCATAGTCTGGATATTGTATGGTATAACTTGTGTGGGGAAGAGTGCTTGAGATTATGATTGGAAAGGAGCGTCGATTGTAACTTGGTACAAAAGAGATTGAAGTTATTCTGTACATCTACTAGGTTATAAAGGACCCAAATTAAATCAAAAAGTAATAAAATTTTAACTATAGTTCATATTTCCCCCAAAGATATTAGGCACCAACATGTATAAATTTGTAATAATGCTTTAATAATGTTTTTATTTATCCTTGAAAGAGTAATAACCACAGAGGCTAAATTGACTAAATGAATTGTAATTGAATCAGAGAGAGTATGTGAGAATGCTTGAGTGTCGAAGAGAGGAAATAAGTGTGAGTGTGATGTGAGAGAGCAAATGTGGAACAAAATTAAGCAGGTTGTGGTAGTTAATGTAACGGCTCTGCCTCGGTGTGCCCGAACTGGACAGATGAGTAAAAATGCTGAATGGTGGAATGACAATTTGCAGCATGCAGTGGAAAGTAAAAAGAGGCATATGTGAAAATGCTTAATAGTGAAGATGGGAATAACAGGGTTATGAAGTTGAATGTCTATGAGACAAAAAGAAAAGTGGAACAAGTAATTAACCTGTTTAACCCTTAAAGGGGCTGCGCACCCCAATTGGTTGAAGTAGCGGTTGTATGCTTGGGACCACACAGCGCTTTAAGGGTTAAAAGAGAATTGTCTGACTGAGGAGGAAGTGGATGATATGATGTATGATAGGTGTGCGAGAGGCCTTCTGCTCAGTGATGAACCCTGACTGGGTGAGATGTTCCTGCACATGAAGGGAAAATTGCTGTGGAAAAAGGGAAAAATAGTTTGATGGCTTTAAATTTAATAGGGCCTAAAATGGGTGGGAGGGGTGGCTAATTTTTAGGTGGAATGGAGAGCATCAACCACACTTTGTAGGAAACTTGGTCCATGTTGCATTCTTGAAGTGTTATCCTCAGTTTTTGGCTTGAATCTGAGTTTTCAATAACCATGTGCTGACAACCATGATTCTGGTATTGTGTGTATTCAGCCCAGGTAGAATCTAGAATAGTTTGGCGTCTCTAAATTTAATTTTGGTTTCATGTTTCTAATCATCATTATCATCATCATCACTAACTCTATAATTTAAGAAGGGGATTTTTGGGAGTATTTAAATAATAATTTCATCTTAGTTTGGTTATGGCTTATGTTTTTTTATCAAAGTTATTTCTAATAATTCTTTTATAATATCAAAAAACAAAATGGTGAAGTTCAGAAATAAATATAAGTATCAAAATTTTGTGAATTTTTTAAAACCCAAAGAATTACAAATGGTGAAGTTCAGAAAATTTATTTTTATATATCTTCTTCTATAACTATATTTTAGCAATGTGATATTTTGAAAGGGGGAAATCTAGTTTAGAGTTCCTTTTTAAAATTATTATAATTGGCAAAGTTCAGAAAATTTATATAAATTTAACCATGGCTGCTTTTTTTAGATTTTAAATTTTAATCTTAGTGGCAAAGCCATTGCCTGGTGTTTTTCTAAAAAAAAAAATCAACTATTGAAACTTTAAATCTGAATCTACTTAACTAGTTACTTTTTATATACCTAAGGCATATATATACCCAAGCAGCACCATTGAAAATGCCTGGTAAATATTTTCAAATGAAACGCCTTTCTATGCCAGATTTTGCAATTGGGTTCAAAAGTGGGAATACAAAAATATACTGCAAAATGTGCTCTTTGCCCTCCCCACAATGTAATATTAATGGTTCTGGTTATTTTGCAAGTTAAGTCATATACAAAAAGTAAATTTCATTTAGATAAGTATAAATTAAAGATATCTGATAGCTAACCAAAATTTAGTTGCATCATTACTAATGAAAATAGTTGTGACTGATTCTGGACATCCATTGTGCCTCATATTGGATTGCACTTTATGATAATGATTTCATTATTAATGAATAAGTTAGCTAAATATAAGTGATAGTGGTATATATGAATCAGATTGCAACCATAAGGTTTTAAATAGTAGAAAAGTCTCTGGAGCAATTAGAGGGTTAGTGAATAGTAAGGGTTTGAGTGTGGAATGTGCCAGGAAGCTGCATGAGAGTATACTGGTGCCATCATTAGTGTATGAGAATGAGAGTGATATGGAATGAGAATGAGAGATCTTGATTAGTATGAATGGACAACTTCAGAAGGATGCATGGTGTGTGAATGGTGTATGGAGAGGAATGGCTGGGTAAGAAGTGTTTATGGTGTGAATGTGTGACAATTTTTTTTGTTACTATAGACATAGAAGGAGAATGGGTAGAAATAATGTGAAAGAGAATACCTGAGAGTGATTGTCATGGTGTGAGAAGGGTTGGATTACTGCCTAAAAGGTAGATTGATTATGTGAATGTTTTGACTGACTGATGAGGAAATGGGTAATATTGTGTATGATAAAGAGTGTATGAAAGGGTAAGTGTGGGGTCTTCTCTCGATAGATAGTGGCATCGAAACATCTCAATCCCACTTTATGTGAAACTGGTTGAAGTTTTAAACGTTACTTAAAATTTTACACTATAAATAAGCTAGTAATGAAAATCCATGTTTTGGAATTGGCACATGATGATACACTTTTGTACCTGTTTTGAATTCTTTAAGTAGCAAAGCCTTGTTTTTTTTATTGACCCATATGCTTTTCAGAGCTCCTGATCGACGCTCTCTTCAAGCCTGGCAGTAAAGTCAATCCTGAGCACAAGGGCAAATATGTATACTTGTTGGCCTACGCTGCCAGCATCTACGAAGTGCCAAAGAAAGGGAACAGACAACGACAGGTAAATTTAATCCTTCCTTTACCCATTATTTTCATCTTGGGGTGTCCGCTCCTTTCCATGCACCTCAAGTTCTTGTTCCCCTCCTTATTGACGGCCCTAGACACAGTGAATACAGAGATGTTCTTCGTGAGCGCAGTCATTTTCAGATCACTTTTGAAGGCCTTTCTCACAGCCAAGCACTTGACAACTTGAAGTCTGCCTGAACAAGGTCTATTTTTGAGCTCGTTCTTGAGCCTATCCGCAACTCTGTGGGGGGGCATCCAGCTGACATTGAACTGGCTGGCGATGTCCCATTTGTTGTGGCCAGTGTGTAGGAGAGCAGAAATCTCTATTCTTTTCACAATGGAAAAGACCTTTTAATGACACATGCTGGAAAAGTAGAACTTTAAGTTTGTTGGATAGAACTTTTTAATCACACATGTAAACCTCTCCAAAGATACCCCGCCCCCCCGAGTGTAACAGAACTTTTGCCAAACCTACTAGAGGTAGAGATCTGTAAAGAAAGGTGTGAAGATAGAGCAAATGAAAATGTATGCAAGATGTATTGTCTTTATTTTTCAGGAATCCGACATGGGAGGGCACACAATCCTCTAGATGTCACCTGCATCTGGTTGCATATGCTACACCCCCAAAGGGGCGCGGCGATTTGCCTTCCTGGCCACCATGCTGATGGGACTCAGCACTCCGTCCGGCCGCAGCTTAATCTCTTCTCCTTCTTTCTGACACCCTGTCCTCTTACCTACCTTACTTACTTACTCTGCATACAATCTCTACTACAACTTTCTCTGGTTGGCCTCTAATTTCACAGGCTAGATGCCGACCAGCTTTTTCTCATCCAACCATCCCAGAAGGGGGCTGAGGGGGGAGGGGACTAGGCCCCCTCACCCCTGAGCACCAGTTTTGGGAGGTTAATTTTTAACAATCTACTTAACCCCCACCCTTACCTTCCTCACACCCCCTTTCTCTCTCCTTTTCACAGTCTATCGACTTTACGCCGTGCCTAAGGTGGAACCGCCATGCCGATGGGCTGCCAGGTCACTAGGCGTGAGGAGTTTCCTCAAATGGCTGCAGCTGGCTTTGCCAGCCTCGTGTTCACCCCTCACAGAGTGGGCTACTACTGCGTGGGGTGATGAGCGTTTGCATCCTGTGCTAGAAAAGGGGTCACTGTGCCCAAAGATGAATAAAAAAAATTTACTTCTTACCTTTCCCTCGACCATCGTCGAACCCGCCCTCGGGCAGCTCTCCTGAAAAAATGGAGCTCCCCCCCCATGCTTTCTCAGGGGGCCCTCCAAATTTCTTCTACCGGAGAGGAGGCATGCTCCTCTCCTTTACCTACGGGTGTAGGGGACTCTCTCTCACCCCCTTATCTCAAAGCGCCCTTAGGTGCCTCCCTCTTTCCAGTGGTAGTCCCTCCTTTTCTTTCACACGGGATTGCTAAGAAAGCACGCAGGCGGCTGAAAATTGACCGCTCCAGGTTGGAGCCTGTTGATAGGGCCAACCCCCTCAGGGGGGTCAAGGAATGGCCGGGCCCGTCGGTCCTTGGCCCCTAACATCCTGCACTTGTACGCTAAGAGCGTCTCTTCCTCGACGGATGCTGGTTTGCCTGCATTAGGTAAAAAAGGTACCTCGAATGGGATCTGTGATGTCTCTGGGGGTGAAGGGGCACATATAGGCCCCCCAGGAGATGGACATGGTCCCTTAGGTGACCTCGCCTCAGACGGTAGGATCTTCATTCCCCGCCCTCATCTCCTAAAAACAAAAAAGACTTAGGGGGGGGGGCTCCTCTCCTTCCGCTGGTGCCGCGGGGACGGACAGGGCCGATGCCGTTTCGGTAAGCGACCAAGCCATGATCGGCACGTCCGGCCCCGTTGCTCCACGGGGAGTCCCAGATGAAGACCAGAACTGCACAGAGTGGATGGAGCCTCGATTACGTCGGCGGCCCTCATTCAGAGGCTACCTGGCGTTTTCTAGACCGCTAGTTTCAAACGCTTCCTGGTTATTCGCTCCACTGATGACAGCATGTTAGCTAATGGCAATATTATCCATCAGAGGAGAGCTCTAGCTAGTGTGATTGTTAGAGAGCGCAAGGTGTCCCGTTATCGGGAGCCTTATGGCGAATGTGTCGAATCCATCCGAGGCAGCCATGATTAGTGCCCTTTGTACACTTAATGGCACGCCTGTCAGTGTGACGACGCACTCTACCATGAACTTCGTGAAAGGAGTAGTTTATGCGAGGCAACTCGTGGATTACTCCATACATGACATCACCTTAAAGCTGGCCAAGCATGGGGCTTTTAAGGTCGAGCGTGTGATGAGAAAACAGGGAGGGGCCTCGAGACCCACCTCTACACTCTTCGTCACGTTCGACTGTGACAAGCTCCCTGAGTCGGTGCGTGCCGGTTGGTATCTGTACCCCGTGAAGGCATTCGTGCCACTGCCGCGGCGGTGCTATTATGGTCACCGCTTCGGCCATTCTAATCGCTCTTGTCGATGTGCAAAGTCGTAGGTACCCGAAGTCTGTGTAAGTTGCTCCAAAACGGCACACGATGAGTTCAAATCGTGTGTGGCCAAGTGTGTCAATTGCGGAAAGCCGCACCCCGCTTCTTCGCAGCAATGTGGTACGTATCTCCTTGATAAGGAAATCTTGGCTGTTCAGGCTCAGGATCGTCTCTCATTTTGCGAGGCTAAGGACTTGGTCCTGGCGCGCCCGGCGCTGCCTGTGACGTCCTATTCCTCAATGTTGAGAAACACACCCCCTACTCCTGGCCCATCCAGGTTTACCAGCACGGTCGTTTCCGCGCCCATTCGGAACCCCTCCCATGGTGGAGCTGGCAGCACAAAGGGCTCACACCCAGCCTTGGCTAAACCAGGGTTCCCCCTCCTCCCACCAGCGTGGCCGTTTCGCGTAAGGCGAAACGGTTGCGCGCCTCCACCGAATCGTTAGACTCACAGGAGGCAACACCCCTGAAGTTGGTCGTGAGGCCATCTTTCGGGGTTCCTAAAGGTGCCCCCCGAAAGGAGCTTCTGCTGCTTCGCCCACACCCAGTGGTAGGCTGGGTGGCTCAGAGAAGGTGGATCCTCGAAAAGAGGGCACCCCGCCTCCGAAGCCTCCCCGCTGGTCTAAGGTTTTGAGGCGGAGTCAAGAAATGACTCATATGGGGGCCAAACCTCCCCCAATAAGTCCTCGATGGCAACAGCGCATTGTCCGGCCAACAGCACCCGGAGTTCTGCCTCCTGGAAGCGTACGGCCATTCCCGTGAGGGTCTTATCTTCGAAGACGTCCCCGGCATCTCCTCCGAGTTAGGCTGGAGCGCATATTCCTTCAATGGAATTGCTGCGGACTACGGGCTAACTGGGAGGAGCTGCGGGGGCTCTTCTCTTCCCGTTCCCCGTTAGCTATCTTTTTGCAGGAGACCATGCTGGTCTCGTGCTCCCTGCCCACACTTCCGTGGTATAAAGGTTTTGCCACCCCACCACCACGGGATGAGGCGTGAGTTACACCCGGCATGATGTCTCGGTTCTTCTCTCCACTTTAGAGTTTATTTTTTATATCCTTTTACACCCCTTGATGGTTTTAAATTCCTGTACTTCCATTCTATTGATCTTAATTTCATAGCTATATTTTTGTATATTCTCCAGATGCCTATACTTTTATTCAGAACACTCATGCAAATTACCCGTCCTTCGATTTGGCTGCGGGCTAGTCCGTTTGGGCTTTGCAGCATTTATTTTCGGCACTATTCATTCATTATCCGCTTTAGATACCTCCTTTTAGGCAGTAGCTGTGCAGTTGCACCTGGATAGGAGGTACACGTTATTTCCGGGTACATTCCACTCTCAGCTGACTTCGAGGCGGTGGACTTGCCCCGCGTCCTTGCACGGTTACCGAGGCCCTTTCTCTTGCTCGGAGAGCAAGAGACTACTCGATTAATCTCAGGGGTCAAGCCAGAGATTACTCGATTAATCTCAGGGGTCAAGCCCTTGCCGACCTGATCGGCGAGCTGGAGATAGGTGTCCTAAATGTGGATGAGTTTACGCATCACTGCCCGAGAACCGCTTTATTTTTCTCTCTTGATCTATCTCTCTGCTCTCCGGATGTACAGCCTGAATTTGGGTTCAGGGTGGTCGATGACCTCCATGGTAGTGATTACTTTCTCATTCAAATATAATTTTCTCGGCCGCTGCCGCCCGAGAGCCCGCCCCGGTGGTGCTTGGCGCGGTGGTCCTCATTTAATGAAGTGACTGATTTCTCTGTCCTAGTCGAGGAGTTTAGGTCGGTAGATGAGACCGTTGAGTTCTCCGTTAACCCCATCGCCGCAGGCCTGCCTAACTACTATTCCTAGAACGTCTGGTCGTTTAGCGAGCCGACAGCTCCCGTTGTGGTCGGCCGAGTGTGAGACTGCCCTTATACAGAAGCGTTATGCCTACATGCGCTATAAGCGCCGCCCGAACGATTTCACTGTCGGTGATTTCGCCGGGCTAGGGCTAGATTCTGGTATAAGATTCTGGTATATTTCGAAGCACGCCCTGCCGCTCTTCTTGGCAGGCATACGTGTCTTCACTTAACGGGAAGGCCACCCCCCCTAAAAGAGGTGTGGAAGTTTGTCAAAAGGATTCGGGACAAGTTCTCGCACGACCCCTGGCCCGTTCTCCAGGAGAATGGGACCGCAATCTCGGACCCCGCGCCCGTAGCGGAATTCTTCGTGACCTCTTTCCCCGCATTATCCAGCCGGGATCCTGCTCCGCCAGCATTCTGCACGTCGTGATTTATTTAACCAGTAGAATATAAGAAAATATAAGAACTTCACAAGCCAAACTTACTAAACTGATGTCTTCTGATCGCTATTTGAATTTTTCTTCTCATTCTTATAAAAAAATGTAATTGGTATTTTATGTACAAGAAAATATGTGCGTGAAAAGTAGAATAACGTTCTATTCAGAGAATAATAAAGAACATCCAATTACGGCACACTGAATCTCTTTTCGCCACTTTCTATCTTTTATTTGCTTCTTTATTTTTCTTATTGGCAAAGTCCAGAAACTTTACTTTCATTGTCCACTATCAACTAGGATACGCCTTAATACATAATCACTTATTTCTACCTAAACCAATAAGAAAAATTTAAACCAAAAGTTTGTGTGGTATCTGAAAAAGACACCAACATAAGTGACATAATAAAAAAGTAATGTGATAATAAAAGATTATCTCCCTCTTCCTATACTCTTCCTTTCCACTTCTCATTTTCTTCAAAGACAAAATCCCACATCATCTTCAAAAACAGAAAAAGAGAAAGAAAAAAAACTCATTCTTAGCAGTGATGTCGCGGAAGGCCGCCGACTGGACTTTACCTCCAAAGGCGGAGAACCCTTCAACGACACATTTACTCTGAGTGAGTTGCGTTCCGCTCTGCTTCGTGCGCGGACACCGTCCCTGGTCCACACGATGTCCCGTACGCCATGCTTAGACACCTGGGTGAGCGAGGCCTGGCCTTTCTGTTAGATTTGTTCAACAGGATCTGGGTAGAGGGCATCCTCCCAGATTCCTAGGAAATCGCTACTGTGCTCGCTTTTCGCAAACCAGGGAGAGATCACTCTACCCAGGCCGGTTTCCGCCCAATCTTTCTAACCTCCTGCGTGTGCAAGTTGATGGAGAAATTGGTAAATGTTAGATTAGCTTTTTTTCCTGCACAGCGGATGCCATCTGTCTTCTGCACAGTGCGGCTTCCGCAAGTTCCACTCCACGTCGGCTGCTCTGCTCTGACTGAAAAATGCCGTCCGCGAGGCCTTCCTTCGTAGACAGCACTACGCCACGGTGTTTTTCGATCTGGAAATCAAGATAATCCGAGATTATCTTCTGCTGGGTTCCTGGACATGTAGGAATTGCGGGGAATGAGCGTGCCGATAAGGGCGCCAAAGAGTCCGCGAGGACTGGGCTACCCGACCAGCGTTTTGCTCTTCCTCACACTGACTACATGGCAGGAATACGGGCAGCTCTTCGGACTGCTTGGCAAAGAAGATGGGAGACGGTCGAGGGGAACTTAAAGTTGCGTGCCATTGCGCCGCGACTGTTCCCATGGACCTATCCCCCAATGCCGCGGCGGCTTCAGGTTGCTTTCTGTCGTCTCCGAATCGGGCACACTCGTGTGACGCATCGCTATCTGATGGAGCGCTCGCCTGCGCCCTATTGCAACGACTGCGTCATCCCCCAGACTGTTCGGCACATTCTGGGTGATGTTGGTGCACGTTACCTGTTAGGTACATAGATGAGCGTGGTCGATACCGCTTGTCCCTCGTACTTAGGACGAGTCAGTGCACACAGACTTGCCCACTATATGACTTTTGTGATCCTATGCTCGGGGGAGGGCCCGGAGCATGCTGCCGTCTTCTTGCTTTCCTGCTTCTTGTTATATATTTTTGTTTTTTATTGGTTTGGGATTTGTTTTAGTTTTCTGTCTGTCGCACCTATATTTTTAATCTATCCTTGCATTAGGTTCTGGCTGTTTACAGCGACTTATGCCCTAGTAGACAGTCACCAGATTAGCGCTGGAGGCCCCCTCCAAAAAACAACAACAACAACACAACCTTTTGTATATAGGTCTAAGTAACTCCTCTGAGAGTTCGGTCTAGCACTTTTCGATGGCACCTCTGGTTCTGCCCAGCACGCCATCCTGGAGTGGTACCATCTTTGAATATTTGTCGCCAGGCCTCTGCTCCCAAAGCTTCAACAGTGCTGGTAGTATTGCGTTCAATCTTTTTGGAGCACACTTCGTGTCAGGCTGGATCCCTGCCTGTATACACTGACTGCTCCAAGTCCGAAGAGCCAGTCTGCTTCCGCACTTTATTCTCTCTGTTTGAAGTCAGCAGAGCTCTATTAGGTACTGCATGTCTTCACAGCTGAGCTGTTTGCAATACACTGCTCAGTACGGGAGATGATACGTTGTACCCAGTTTGAAGACTAGATTGTGTTCAGTAGCGACTCACATTGTGCCCTGAGTGCTCTCAGGGTATTGTATTCTCTGCATCCTTTCATTCGTGGTAACTGTGATGTCCCGGTTGCCGCGAGCATGGCAGATGTTGAGATTGTCTTTTGCTAGGTTCCTAGGCATGTACGAATTGCGGGTAATTAGGGAGCCAAAGAATATGCGGGCACTGGGTGGCCAGACCAGCGTTTCATTGGTCTGAAGCAATCAGCTCAACCTTTCGGGCTGCCTGGCAAGGAAGATGGGAACTTAAATTTATTCGCCATCGCTGCGCCACTCTTCCCACGAATCTACTCCTCATTGCCCTGATGGCTACGGGTTATCTTCTGCCTTCTCATAATGGGGGCACATTCGCGGAATTCACCGCCAGACTGGCGAGTCAAGTCTGATGCGTGGGAGCAGGCACCTCCTTCTACACAGGCCATTACACAAATAGCCAGCCACAATACCTGTCTCTTTTCTGCCCTTCTCTCTTCGCACAGACAACATCACTCTTCCTTCTTTGAATCTGCTGAGGGTTTTTTTATGTCCACACTTTGATGTACAACGGTGGTCTTCCCATGGTTTTGTTCCTTCTGATCCTCATGTTGTTTGGCTGAGCTGTCCTGAGACCCAGAGGAAGGATGTGGCATGCACCCAGTTTTTCCACAGCCCTCAAGGAGAGTATATTGTGTTGTTGGCATGTATGATCGTGTAAAGTGCAGGGCAGTCTTGATTATGTGAGGTGCGCTGTTGCATCCTTGACTGGCATCTGCGGTGGTCACAGTCAGCCTTTTCTGGTGGCTCACGAAGGCTGTTCTCGTAGGACGGGTGGATGTCAGAGAGCCATGCATGCGGCAGGGTGTTGTGTCAAAGTGACAGAATAGAGCAATGAGTGGGTGTGAGTATGGAAGCTGATTTTGGGTGGTCAAAGTGGGAGAGTTGACCCTTTATCTCTAATGTAGTATAAATTAGGTGTCAAGGTGATCCTTAACTTTGAGGACTGGTTTCAGAGTGTAGGTGTTCTGTGGGTTTAGTAGCTGTGCAGGCTGCGATTGTTTGTGACTTCTTTTTGTATGGTCTGGAGAGTGTTGAGGGCTAATAGGAGAGGTTAGAGACCCAAGCAGTGTTTGTATAGTCAATTACTGGCCCCTGATACAATAAACAGAAATGATCGGAACACCTTTCTGGACCCTGTGCCCGCAGTTGTGCAACCTCCCAGTCCCAAAGCTTGCACGAGGACCTGAGGCTTTTATCTTCGACTATTTTTGCTTCGCCCAACTTCACTACTTTCTTTACATATCTTACCCTTTGTGTGATGCGGTCTCATTGCTATTGCGTTTTAATTTCAAGTAAAAATAATACTAAGGGTTTGAATGTGGAATGTGTCAGAAAAATGCATGAGAGTATGTTGTTGCCAAAGTTATTGTATGGGAGTGAGACGAGGGAAGGAGAAGGAAGGATTGCAAGTGAGGGCAGTGCAAATGGACAACTTGGCAGGGGTGCTTAGTGTATGGAAGGGAAATAGTGAGAAATGACACGGTAAGTGTTTAAAGTGTGAAGTAATACCACTACCCTTTATTCGCCCCCCCCCCCCGGGGAATCTGAGACCCTGAATACCCTTATATTAAGTGAAGTTTTCAGCCCCAGTGCTGCCTATAAATGTCAACTAGATTGAAACTACCTAGATATATTCACTTCCCTTAATCTCCTCCCAATCTTTATGATGTACTCGTTGGTTTTCGCTTTTCAGTTTCAAGTATCTAATAATGTATGTCTTTGTAGGTGAACCGGGATGATCTTAAGGCCACCCAGCAAGCCATTGAGAAGGTGCACAACATTTGCCAAGGGGGGAAGTCTGTTATGGAACTGATTGCAGAGATCAATACTCTCTACAGCTGCATCAGGTGAGTGGAACCACTGCTCTAAGCCTCACCATTCGCGTATCTGACAACCACCGATGCCATTTCACCACAGGATTTTTCAATTTCCTTCCACTCACAGAATTGTGCCATCCATCCCTTTTCGAGTGTGGACGAAGTCCTCAGACTGGATAAGGAAATTCACATAAAAATCAAAGTGACAAGCGTGAAGACACCTGTGGCTGATTTTCATTGGGGAATTTGCAGCAGTGGGGGAGAGGGACGTGTAGATTCGCACCTTTATTTACAAGCATCTTGTCACCTCTTTTCTTGACTGGCGGTTAATTTAGAAGGCTAGTCGCCTACCAACTTTCGGCCACTCATCCCTGGTTGGGGTTAGGGGGGGGCACTCTCTTTCTTTTGTCTTCCTCGGGTTTGGGTGGGGGTTAAATTTAACACGGTTGCTTTCTTCACACTCCTTTTACTGCTTCCATTTTTTTTCTATTACCCCTCCAACCATACACGCACAAAAGAGGGTGGTACCCCGTGTAAACTGTTACACCTTGCAGCTAGAGGAGTAGCATGCCTCACCTGCCCCAGGGCCGCCTATAGATCCCATCTAGATTGAAACTACCTAGACATCTTACCTTTTACTCTTTTTTTTCACAAGTCCTTAACCTATTTTAATCGGCAAGGAGATGCATGCTACAGCTGACATCGCGAAGAGTTGCGTGCTCTCCCGGCCCCAACGCCCGTAAGGAAGAGCCACTGAGTGGATTCTCGTCCTTTGGGAGAGTGCCTGAAGGAGCTGGTGCTTCTCCCTGGGGTCCCTTTAGCCCCCATTTCGTTAAGGGCTGTCCTTTTCCTCTCTCTCTCAATGGCACCTCTTGCCTGTGCACGCAATCGGTTGTTAAACATGGTAGCGGATGGGGGGGGGGGGGTTGCTAGGCTCTCTCAAAGCCCCTGCTCCGACCAGGCCACCGTTTCATGTGTGGGTCCGCTCCGGCCATCCCGAGTGGCATCGAGGGTGTATACTCCCTCGTCTTAATGGCATCGGTTGGGGTACAAGCAGAAGGCTCCGGTATCCTCACAGTCCGCGTTGGAGTCGAGTATGGCCGGCACGGGCAGGGGTAGCGGGGGTGGTGTGCGTGCGCGCGCGCGAGCGTTTTTTGACTATGGTTAATAAAGAAAAAATCGACGGTGAAGGAGGCCAACTTCATCTCCTTCACCTATTAAACGGGCTGCCCCCATGGTTACCCCTATTTCTTCAGCCTCTCCTCCCCTACTCCCCCAAAGAGGAAGGGTAGGAAGAGGTTGCTTGGTCTCAATACATAGCCAGGAACAAAATTGGATCCCCCAAGAGGGACACTAAATGGTAGACCCCGCTGGGGCCGGCTACAGTTCTTCGATCTTAGGTTCGTGAGTGTCCCGGGAGCCGTTTCATTGTTGCTCCCTAGTGGTACCTATGGTACTTGGATTTAGCAGCCTAGTACAGGCCCATGTCTCCCCCCTCCCCCAGCTGGATCTACCTTGCGGTCTGAAGGGATCCCCAACACCTCGAGGGAAGATGTTCAAATGGATCCCACCTAGTTGAGTGGGAACCCCAACAGTGGGACTAAAGTAGGTATGGTTCTTCCATGGAGGGGCGGTGATCATGGCTTGGCTGAGTATATCTATATATATTTTACTTTCACTTCTCCTAACTTCAACACATGGTGGCGCAAATTTCCTTGTTACCTTTGCTTCCTAGTTTCAAGCAAATAATAATAATCTCCCCAACGTTTATTCGTGCAGATTTCCTGTGGTGAGTGTTGGGTTGGTCCGGTGGGTGGAGTGTGTAGTGCAAGAGCCGAGTTTCTTCAAACTTTGCACCGAGACAACGCCAACTCATTTAGCCCTTCTGGATGAAGTGGTGTCTATCCATCCTCTGCTTCACAACCGCACACTCAGTCTCCTCGTCCAGCTCTTCGAGTCGGAGCAATCCGACCTGGAAATTCTCGTGCAGGTAAGAGGAACGACACGCTGATTCGTGCTCTTATCTCTCTCGAGCTCTCAGCCTGCCTTCGTTGAGGAAAAGAAGGGGGTTTGGAAGAGCAGCGACTCAACTACAGTGTGTCCCAAAGGTCGAGAATTCCCCACACCCCTCATAATGTACCCATGTCCTTTAATTGAACAATTGAACTCGATAGGTAGAAATTTAGTGCTCATGGATTTATGAGTATTACAGGCCATGTTGACATCCACCAACCAGGAAATTGTTGCTTCTCTTGCGACTTTTAGGACACCCTGTAGCTTTCTTTATTTGCCCACTCGGACTATGTATATCTGTGGTTTTCGCTTGTTGGAAGCTCCAGCGAGTGAAAAAGCCATCGTTAGTTGCCCTAATTTCTGCTCTTTGCAATGGTTGGGCAGGCTTGGAGTGTGGTAAACTCTCTCCTTCTGGAGGGCTGCAACTTGTCACGTTTTCTGCTTATTCCTGGCTTGGTTACTTTGCATGCATTTTCACTTCCCCTAATTGCATCACTTTCTCGAATCTCTCAACCTTTCTGGCAGAGATGCCTAATTTTTTCTATTTTTCATTTCATTTCATTTATTTATAATAATAATATAATTCCTTTCTTACCCTTATGTGGTCCGCTTTCAGGTTGCGGACCACGTCCAGTCCATCGGGTATGTGTGTGTGGATTGTTATGGGTATAAGGGCTATAGGAGATAGTCTTAGTGGAAACCTTCCACCGTTGTCAGTCCCACCAGTGTGAAAATGCACTTGTTAGTTGACACCATTTGCCTGTTGAATGTCAGTCCTAGGGGCCTAGAGGCAGGACCCCAAGCCACGAGTTATAGTAATCTCAATCTGGCGGTGACTCCCCTTGAGCTTTTTAACCGCTTTCAGCTCGAGCTCCGGAAGATGCTCCTGGACCGGATGGTGAACCTCTTCAGCCGCGGCTGCGTCATCCCCGTCATGAAGTACATTAAGGCGTGCTGCGAGAAGGACGACACGGACGTCTCCCTCATCCGCTACTTCGTCAGGGAGGTGAGTAGTGTGACCTGTTGGGCAGTGTTCTTTGAGGGGAGGTGGGTATCATCCCCTCCCTCTAAAACGAACCAGATTTACGAGAGTTGCGTGCCTCACTGCATCCCCAGGTAGTCGGATATTTTACTCAGGCTATGGTGCATTCTAAGCACTCTCGCTTTCCCTAACTTCACCACTTTTATGGCACCTTTTCGGAGATGCTTTCGTTGGTTTTCGCGTATTTTGGGAAATTTAACCTTGTCCAAGACCTTCAAATTTGTCCCTTTGCAATTTGATACCCCACTCGGGATTGCGTAACCCGACTGTGGAATACTTTAGTTTTGAGAGGAGGCGGACAACTCCCACTTTATATGTATAGTCTTTTGGGGCGTTCTCGGGGCCCTGGAGCCGGCAGGGTCCTTCCAGGCCACCTTATCATGCCTGTTCTTTTTTCTTTAATTTTATTTCTCTTCCTAGGATTTTGTTAATTTTTGTGCTACTTTACGTTTGTTTTTCCCTTTTTAGTATAGCCCCCAAATAGGCTAAATAATAACTATAATGATTTATTATTTTGGTGTCTCTGCTTTTGTTACAGTCGCTATAAGAGAACCTAAAAAAAATGGTACTTATTTCCGTACTCATTCACGATATTATCAAACACTCACTCTTTTTAGTCCCCCTTTGTTAGCCGTCATTTTCACGCCTTGCTAGACCCGAGTAAGGGTAACAGATGGTGTTAAATTCAGCTGGGAATAACACAAATTTAGGATAGGGGCAGCAGCGAAGTCCCGGGTGGGGCTTAGCTGAGTGGAAACCGCTTCTGATTGCAGCGAAGTTAAGCCACAACGGGTTTGGAAACTCCCTGGATGGGGTCCCGTTCTGGTCACCTTTAAAGCGGCTGCCATATGCTGTATTACGTTAAACTAGGTCTCCAGTTAGAAATAAAGCATTTTAAGAGTGCAGATCGGTGATGAACCCCCCAATAATTTATTTTTTACCCTGCCCCCTTCTAAAGGTCCTGGAGATCATTGCGCCCCCGTACACCCCCGAGTTCATCCACTTGTTCCTGCCGCTAGTCGAGAACGAGGAAATCACGGGACAGCTGCGGATCAACACCGACAATGATCTCGTCGCCGAGTTCATTGGTAAGACTCGACTTCTCTCTTTCGCCACAAAGCGTCTTCTGAAACGCCGCCCAATCTTCGAAGCCCTCGGTCAAACACAACGCTTCGTCTGTCAGAGAGATCTGTGCTCCCCTTTCCCTCCGGGAGCGCCCACGCCTAGAGGTGGAGCGAGTGGCTTGGAGACGGTGGTTCCTCGAAAAGACGGACCCCCGCCTCGGAAGCTGCAACGCCCGCCTAAGGTTTCGAGGAGGAGGGAGGAAAAGACTCGCATGGCGAGCCCAACCTCCCCCAATAAGTCCTCGAAGGCGACAGCGCCTTCAGCGCTTTGTCCGGCCAACAGCGCCCGGGGTTCTGCCTCCGGGAAGCGTACGGCCATTCCCGTGAGGGTCTTCTGTTCGAGGAGGGCCCCCGTGTCTCCTCCGAGCTAGGCCTGGAGGGCATATTCCTTCAATGGAATTGCCGCGGACTCCGGGTCAACTGGGAGGAGCTGCGGAGGCTCGTCTCGTCCCGTCCCCCGTTAGCTATCTTTTTGCAGGAGACCATGCTAGGCGCGTGCCCCCTGCCCGCCCTCCCGGGGTATAAGGGTCTTGCGACCCCACCACCACGGGATGGCCGGGCTGGGGGATGCGCGGTTTACACCCGGCATGATGTCTCCGTTCTTCCTTTCTCTTTAGATACCTCCTTTGAGGCAGTGGCTGTGCAGCTGCACCTGGATAGGAGGTATACTATCATTTCTGCGTCCATTCCACCGTCAGCTGACTTCGACGCGGGGGACTTCCGCCGCGTCGTGGCACGGTTGCCGAGGCCCTTTCTCTTGCTTGGAGATCTGAACGGCAGGCATCCTCTCTCGGGAGATTACTCAATAAATCCCAGGGGACAAGTCCTTGCCGATCTGATCGAAGAGCTTGAGATGGGTCTCCTAAACGTGAATGAGTTTACGCATCACTGTCCGAGAACCGCTTCATTTTCTTGCCTTGATCTATCTTTGTGCTCTTCGGATGCACAGCCTGATTTTGATTGGGGGGTGGTCGATGACCTCCATGGTAGTGATCACTTTCCCATTCAAATATCATTTTCAGGGCAACTGCCGACTGAGAGCCCACCTCGGTGGTGCTTGGCGCGGGCGCAGTGGCCTGCATTTCAGGAAATGACTGAATTCTCTATCTCAGTCGATGAGTTTAGGTCGGTAGATGAGGCCGTTGAGTTCTTCTCCGGCAACCTCATCGCCGTGGGCCTGACTACTATTCCTAGGACGTCTGGCCGTTTTGCACGCCGACCACTCCCATGGTGGTCGGCCGAGTGTGAGACCGCCCTCAAACAGAAGCGTTATGCCTACATGCGCTATAAGCGCCGCCCGAACGATTTCACTGTCGCTGAATTTCGTCGGGCTAGGGCTAGGCTCCGGTATATTTCGAAGCACGCCCGCCGCTCTTCTTGGCGGGCATACGTGTCTTCACTTAACGGGAAGACCCCTTTAGCAGAGGTGTGGAAGCGAGTCAAAAGAATTCGGGGCAATTTCTCGCAGGAACCCCTTCTCGTTCTCCAGGAGAATGGGACTGCAATCTCGGACTCCGCGTCCGTGGCGGAATCCTTAGCGACCGCTTTTTCCGCATTCTCTAGCCGGGATGCTGCTCCGCCAGCATTCAATGCACGTCGTGATGTCGCGGAATGCCGCCGGCTGGACTTTACCTCCAGAGGCGGAGAACCCTTCAACGACAGGTTTACTGTGAGTGAGTTGCGTTCCGCTCTTGCTTCGTGCGCGGACACCGCCCATGGTCCGGACGATGTCCCGTACGCCATGCTTTGACATCTGGGTGAGCGAGGCGTGGCCCTTCTGTTAGATTTGTTTAACAGGATTCTCCCAGATTCCTGGTGAATCGCTACTGTGCCCGCCTTTCGCAAGCCGGGAAGAGATCACTCTACTCCGACCAGTTTCCGCCCAATCTCTCTAACCTCTTGCGTGTGCAAGTTGATGGAGAAATTGGTAAATCTTAGACTAGCCTTTTTTTCTGGACTGCGGAGGCCATCTGTCTTCTGCACAGTACGGCTACCGCAAGTTCCGCTCCACGTCGGATGCTCTGTTCCGACTGGAAAATGCCATCTTCGAGGCCTTCCTTCGTAGCCAGCACTACGCCACGGTGTTTTCGATCTGGAGAAGGCCTATGATACCGCATGGCGATACGGTATCATGGAGACTCTCCACACGATAGGGGCGAGGGGACGCCTCCCAATGTTATATCTGAATTTTTGCGAGATCGTCGATTCCGCGTACGGGTGGGGGGAGCCCTCTCCGGCCCAAAGGAGCAGGAAGAGGGTGTCCCGCAGGGAAGTGTCCTCAGTGTCACACTCTTTGCCCTGAGCATCAACGGCATCACCTCGGTGCTGCCAGAAGATGTTCTCGCTACGCTCTACGTGGACGACCTTTCGATCTCTTTTGGCGCGGCCCAGATGCCAACTCTTGAGCGTTGACTCCAACAGGCATTGAACCGCGTCTCTCGCTATGCCGAAGCGCACAGGTTTCGGTTTTCTTTGGCCAAGACTAAGGTGGTGCACTTCTGCCGCCATCCACGGCTCCGCTCTCACCCAGATTTGTTTCTTAATGGGGTGCGCCTGGATGTGGTGGAATCGCACCGTTTCCTTGGTCTTGTATTTGACCGACGCCTCACCTGGGAGGCTCATATTCGCAGCCTTAGGGTCTCTTGTACCCACGCCATGGATATTCTCCGTTCCGTGACGTTTGGCGCTTGGGGCGCTGATCGGGCTACTGCCTTAATTTTTTATCGATCCTTTGTTCGTTCGAAGCTTGACTACGGATGCAAGTATTATGGATCCGCAGCTGAGCGTGTATTGCGGAAGGTGGACTCGATCCACCACACCAGCCTTCGCCTTGCGACCGGTGCCTTCCGCATTTCGCTAATTGAGAACCTACTTGTCGATGCTGGGGAGATGCCACTCGCGACACACCGTGGACTGTGCATTATTTGCCTGTACGCGCGATCCCAGCGCCTCCCTCAGTCGCCAACAGCTCTCACTGTATCCACAGCTGATTTCGACGGTGCCTATGTCGCCGAGAGACGCCAGTCATACCCTAAGCCATTTTGGTTTAGGGCTAAGAAACTCCTTCGAGAGCTAGGTATACCTCTCGGGCCGGTGGCGTCCCTGGTTCTGCCCAGGACGCCATCCTGGAGGGTACCACCTTTGGCTATTTGTCGCCACGCCTCTGCTCCCAAAGCACACCTCGTGTCACGCTGGAACCGTGCCAGTGTATCTGGATGGCTCTAAGTCCCATGAGGGTGTTGGCTTCCACGCCCTATCATCTCTGTTTGAAGTCAGCGGGGCTCTACCAGGCGCTGCGTCTGTCATCACGGCCAAGCTGGTGGCAATACACCACTCGGTACGGGAGATTACGCGACGTGCCTGGTTCGGATACCGGATTGTGATCTATTCCGACTCACAAAGCGCCCTGAGTGCTCTCGGGGCATTGGAATCTCCGCATCCCCTGGTTCGCGATATCCGTGACGCCACGGTTTTGGCGAGCCGGGCGGATATCGAGATTATCTTCTGCTGGGTTCCTGGACATGTAGGAATTGCGGGGAATGAGCGTGCCGATGAGGGCGCCAAAGAGTCTGCGACCGGCCCGGCGTTTCGCTCTTCCTCACACTGACTACATAGCAAGAATACTGGCAGCACTTCGGACTGCCTGGCAAAGAAGATGGGAGACGGTCGAAGGGAACTTAAAGTTGCGTGCCATTGCGCCGCGACTGTTCCCATGGACCTATCCCCCAATACCGCGACGGCTTCAGGTCGCTTTCTGTCGTCTCCGAATCGGACACACTCGTGTGACGCATCGCTATTTGATGGAGCGCTCGCCTGCGCCCTATTGTGACGACTACGTCGTCCCCCATACTGTTCGGCACATTCTTGTCGAATGTCCCAGTCTGGGTGATCTTCGCGCACGTTACCTGTCCCGGTACCAGGATGGGCGGGGTCGCTACCGCCTGTCCCTTGTACTCGGGACGAGTGCGTGCACCATGACTGGTGGACTGATAGACTTTTTGGGGAGTCCGGGCTTCTCCCTTGTATTTAACTAGTTTTTTTGTTATTGTTGTTTGTTTTTGTTAGGTCGCAGGCTCCTGCCCCGGGGGAGGGGGGCTTTCCCCCGACGCAGGAGCTTGCTTCCTTTTCTCCTTTTTGGGCTGTTTTTCGTCTCTTTAATTTTATTTTAAAGTAGCCTAGAACTAGGCCAGTTTTAATACGGCGACTAATGCCCAAGTAGGCAGTCGCCAGATGAGCTCTTAAAAAAAAAAATCAATCTAGGACCCCACGTCCGTGAATGTGGCTTTCGCGTTTGCTTTCTCCACATTCTCTAACCGAGATGCTACTCTACTAGCACCACAATGACGTAAGGTCGCTGAAGGCCGCCGACTGGACTTTACTTCATGAGGCGGAGAACCTTTCAACGACAGGTTTACGTTGAGTGAGTTGGGTTCCGTTCTCGTTTCATGCTTGCACACTGCCCATAATGCGGACGGATTTCCTGTATGCTTCGACACCTAGGAGACCGAATCTTGCCATTTCTGTGCTCACTTTTCTCAAGCCCCGGGAGATCACTCTTCCCCAGCCGATTTCTGCACACCTTCTGCGTGTTCGAGTTAATTGAGAAATTAGCGAGTGTTAGCCTTTTCTTTGACAGCGGAGGCCACCTCTCTTCTGCACAGTGCGGCTTCCGCAAGTTCCACTGCGTCCAATGCTCTGCTCCCACTGGAAAATTCTATATGCCAACCCTTCCTTCGTATACAGCATTTCGCTACAGTTGCCAACGGCAACTGTGGGTTTATGGCTACGAAACAAAGATAGATCGGTGTAGCACTGGGGCCAGTGGTGCCTCTAGTTCCTTCCTGGAAGGTAGCACCTCTGACTGTCGACACACCTCTGTTCCCAATGCTTCTTCAGCGCCGGGAATATTGCCTTCAACCTTTTTGGAGGACACTTCGTTTCACGCTGGATACGTGTGACTGTAAACGGATAGCTCAATGTCCGAAGAGTGTGTCTGCTTCTACACCGTAATCCTTCTTTGAGGTGATCGGGGTTCTACCAGCCGCTGCGTCTTTTCGTGGTCGAGCTGGTTGCATTACACCGGTCGGTACAGGAGATAACGCGTCGTGCACGGTGATTTTTCGTGCTTCACATTGCCTCCTGAGTGCTCTCGGTGTATTGTATTCGCGAAGATACGTTTGCCGCGAGTCGGGTGGTGGATGTCGAAGTTAATCTTTGCTGGATTTCTGGACATGTCAGAAATGTTTGGCACATTCCTTTTGAATGTCCCAGTCTGGGTGATATTTGCTCACGCTACCGGGGTCGCTACCAGTAACTCATCCCTTGTACTTGAGATGCGTTCGTGCACATAGACGTGGAAGTTGAGACATTTACTTCTCGCAAGTGGGCAACGCGATCAACTTCTTAATCCTGTCTAATTGAGATTTTGTACGCCTTCGTACCTTCAAATAGCTATTGTACGAACTTGTTCTTGGGCATTTATAAGGTGTCCTCTCCATCCTGGCATCGAGGGTCCGTTAATCAGTGCAGAAGAGGGATCGATGCGCTCCAAACCCACACTTTGGGAAATCGGTGGAAAATAAAGGAAAAAGATTTTTATTTCATTTTTTTTTTTTATTCGTTTTGGTTTTTAGCCTCTTCTTTTCCTTGGTGACTAGGCAAACTCTTTTTGAAGTACGCCAGTATTTCGTTTTGTTTACTGCGTCAAGCGACGCACCAAGTAGTTCCTCTTTAGGCTATTCGGGATATTGATCTATTAGTAATTTTCCCACTTTTTATTTATTTATAAACATGCTCATGGCGGAGATGGTTTCGTTGTTTTTCATTTGTTTTAAATAAATAATCATGTATCAATACCCTAGGATTTGTAGATTAGTTGCCTTCAAGGTAAGTCGGAGCCTGCCCCCGCCCCCCTCATCTTAAGCCATGTAATCATTCATAGAATTAATATACGCTAGAGCATCTCGCTCCGCTGGCACCATCGAGGTATTCTTATTTTCCCAGTAAGGGAGTTCTCTGGAATGCTTCCATTGAGGTTACTGAATGTCTCATTAATGCCTTTTTTGTTGCCATTTTTAGGGCACTGTAAATCCGAATACATGATGATGACCAGAAGCTAACGTTTAATGAAGGCTTTAAATATGCCTGAATCAAGATGTTTACTGACACTAGGCGCCATCATCGGCCGGAAGACGAAGAATTTCAAGAGTAGCAGCAGCAGTCGTATCGACCAACTACTAATGATGATTTTTGTCGTTGGATTTCTTCTAAGGTTTTAGGCGTCACTGTTGTCGAAAACGAAAAAGAATTTGTCTTTATTCGTGTTTATGACAGCTACCAAATAGTGTGAATAAGTGACGGTGACCGGAAGGTGAAATTTCATTATGACTTACAGAGCCCAGGCACTAGGCAGAATAGCGGGTGTCAATTGAAAATTAAATTTTATCGTTGCAGAAAACTGATAACTTCCGTGACGATTTTTTAATTCTAAACACCAACCGATGCGTCTTGTTTAGAGTGCAATGTAACCTAGATGAGCGGTGGACGGTGGTGGCATCCGGTGGAAAAATGCAATGTAAAAATTCATATTTTGAGAGGGGCCAGTAGATAGTCTTGGATTTTGGGGAAATTCCCTGACTCCTATTTTCGGTTGAGTACTAGTACTTTCGTTATAGGCTTGACCCATGGAAATGAATGCTGCGACTAAACCGAACTGAAAGGATGCTTGCTTGACTTTTTTTTTTTGTGTGTGTGACCTCAAGCCGATGCCACCTTCCCTTCCCCACTCCACGCGGCCCCATGACGTGTGTGGGAATTCAAGTTGCCCAGATTCTGTCTACCGATATGCGTTTACACACAAGTCAAGCACTGAGCTATGGTTTGTGGTTCTTGTGTACGTTGGGACGCAGCAGATGCTTAAAGAACCGGCTACAATCAAAACTCTTTATCCTCACCTCCCCTTTAACATCAAAGAGGAACGATCAGCACAAGAGCAGACACGTTTGTGCCTTTGAAAATTGCCCCTCACTCCAATCGTTCTGTGGGTTCCTTGCGAGGGCCCCCCCCCCCAAAAAAAAAGCTCTTGCCTTGCCTGTCACCTATCTAGGATTAATGAAATTTGCTAAAGCTGTCCTTTTCATCCATATCCTTGTACTATTTCCCCTCATTCTTTCTCGACATGTTGAAAGGGATGACCCCCGCCCCCCATTAAATCTGTTGGTTGCCTACCTCTCAACATATCCCATCATTTTCCTGAAGACTAACCATCGTGCGTCGTGAGCTGATCGAAACTTTAGTATAACATTAAATTATACAATATTATTTTAATTATAAGAACGTTTATTTTAATCAATAAATTTATTAAAAAAAAAACCAAGCTCGCTTTTGTTTGTCATCCAGGTGGTAGTATTATGTGCCAAGGCATGGGCAATAAAAAGCGTAACATCTTGCCAGTTCGGGGTCCACTATCAAGGCGACAAGTTGCCCAAGGCCCCATTATTTCACTGATCTTCAGAAGGATCCTCTTCTTCACAAAAGACGTCAGCGTTTTGATAGATATGTTGATCTCTTCGATCGAGAAAGCTTCTCATGGATTCAAAAAGCATCAGAAATTGTTCCTTTAAAATAAGAAACTCTCCTGATTAATTTTATCCTTGATCTAAATATATATTTTCTCCCTTAATGATATTTATTTATTTATTTTAAGGATTTATAGCACTTTTTACCGTATAGTCTCATCTGGCTTAAGTTGTAATAAAAACAAGAGATACGAAAAATAAAGCTACGATCTGCCGGCAAAAAAGGCAGTTCAATTAAAAGATTAAAAACAAAATAAAAAGAGCACTAACGTGTGATTAGCTAAAGTCTTTCATCTAAAAATACCGATGGACAAGGCTCGGATAAAACTAAGGGCAGTAAGGAAGTAACTAAGGTATTAGATAAGTAGACATAAATATTATCAGTTCAATTAAAAGGTTAAAGACAAAATAAAGGGCACTAACATGCGATTGGGTAAAGTCTTATATGTAAAACTAAGGAGAGTAAAATATAATTAAAATGTAGGTCCCTAAGTAAATAAGGTATTAAATTGAGGAATAAAGGACAGCATCTTCCAGGAATCTTACCAAGTTGAGCATAACATGGGGGGGGGGGGGGGGAATCTCCGAGAACAGAGACAAAGGTGGGGTGAAGACCGAAGTACTTATTTCGATGGGCAGGTGAGTAAGATGTGTTGCACTGATATGCGAGAATGACACGTCTGCCAAGATGGTGGTTCCTCACGAACCATTAAGTGGCCGATTCGCAGGCGGCACAGCATGACTTCATACCTTCTGGTGAGGGAGTAGGATGATGGCCACGGGAAAGCATTTTTCTTAAGTTGGAGTAGGTGAGGGTGTCCATAAGAGTTCCAATAGCGCTCCCATTCTTCTCTGACAACCAATTTACTGATGTAGTGTCGGTTCAGTATGAAGGGCAGCCTTCTTATCTTTTAGGTGGGCCGTTTCATTTCCATGGATGTTTGAGTGTCCAAGCAGCCATCAGAACTAAATGGAGTAAGAGCGTCCGGTCAAGAGGTGTATGGTTTTCAGTATCTCCATCGCTACAGGGTGTCGAGGGAACAGTCGCTGAAGGTAAGTCAGCGCGCTCATAGAGTCCGAAAATATGGTATATAACCCTGGGGAACAGAGACCGAGGGCGCGCACGGCTATTTTGATGGCCACGAGCTCTGCTGAGAAGACAGATGGTGTAAGGTGGAGCGTAAGGTATTAGAAGAAAGGACCGCGGCACATCCAGTCCCTGCATCAGTTTTTGACCTGTCCGTATAAATAGGTGTTTCACCGAGAGCGTCTGCATGCTCTTGGAACATGGCACGTTGAGCTGAGGTTGGTATCTCATCCTTGGGGCCTCTCGGGAAAGGTTCGCAAAACTTATCACTCCTGCGAGTCCACGTAGGTGGTCTTCCCAGAGCAACAGAGAGGTGTCTAAGTTCCAGTTTTTCTAAAAGTTGTGCTCTACGTAGGGTGTATGAATAGAAGGTACGAGGGCGAATCTCTGGTGGAGGGGTTGTGGAGCAAAGAATTAGAGCGCATACGAGAGGGATCTGATGTAGAATCGGAGGCGAGATGAGAGAGGGAGGAATCCTGTTTCAGCATAGGGAGAAATCACAGGGGAAGACTTAAATGCTCCTGTAGCAAGGCGGAGGCCTCTGTGATATAGCGAGTTCAGTTTATTCAGCAAGCTTTTTTAAGCTGAGCCATACAGGAGGCAGCCGTAATCAAGCTTTGATCTGTGAATCTCAAGGAGAGTGCGACGGTCAGCTGCCCAGTGTAGCTTCGATAAAGAGGCCATAAGGGCAAGTACGGGGGCAAATCTTCTCACAAGGTCTTCCATATGATGTCGTCAGGTCATATGCTGGTCGAATATAAGACCTAGGAATTTAGCATGGGTGGCAAATTTGATCGGCGATCCAGAAATATTAAGCCTTAGCCTAGGAATCGATTTGCGCCTGGTAAAAAAAAACGGCCATTGTTTTAGGGAGGGAGGGAGGGAGGGAGGGAGATGGTGAATCCAGTCGATGAGGCATGAGCCACTGTTGAGTCGACGGCTCGCTGGAGCAGGGTGGTGGCCATCGCCGCGGACGGGCGCTAGTAGTAGTATATGTTTTCAGAAAGAATTGATCGCAATTATAAAGAGAGTTGTGCTAAGTACGCTTCCTTGGGGGACACCCTCATATTGTACGAGCTGCGAAGAGCGGGCGCCTCGAAGATAGACACACAAAGAGCGGTCCTTTAACACTAGAACGTCCGAAAGGTGCACCACCTAGAACGACCGAGCGGTCATTTTGACAGCACTTTCTTTCTTATATTTTTAATACACTTATATTTATATCTCTGTTGACATATCAAAGTCATATATGCAATATGGGATAAGAAAATAATATATTTTAAATCAAAATTTAATGATACATTCCATAAATCATTGATATAATTATAAAGTAAGGAAAAATGTATTTAATAAAAAAACTAAATGCAATTCATTTAATTTCAAGAAATGCTATTCCTTTTCATTGACAGTAGGTAAATAACTTTATGATTCAAACATTCTTACACATAAAATAATTTTTCCATAGATAGTTAATTGTTACAATTGGTGCAAATTACGTTCTTCAAAACTTTGCTTGTACATTTGCCACATACAGGTAGGTCTCTTACATTTGTAACAAGTTTCAGATGTTTTATTTTTATTGCAACTTCCTATTTGGCATTGTTTTCTCTTCCTAGAAGTCTCTAACGATTCATCGTCATCGCTACTATTATCTACCGTATCGCTATTCTTGAAGTTTATCTGCAGTTCTTCAGCTAATTGTAAGAGTAATCTGCGGCAAGGAGTTTTCTGTCCAGTAACTTCTCTGTACAGAACTATTGCATTGATGCCAGCTAGATCCAAAATGTTGTATAAAACTTGCACTGGCCATCTCCGCGAAGCACATTTTGTGCTGTACTTTCGAGCCATTTGATCTACTATATCTACAGTATATTTTGCAGTTATAAAACTTCACAGTTTCAGGAATTTTCTTTCTATCATCCCCAATTGCAACAGTTTTATGAATGGAGCTCAGTAAGAGTACATTTTTGGTAGGTTTACCTTGATCCATTGTAAGTGCGCATTGATTGTTCTTCAGTATGTGTAAATTGTACCGGTTTTCACGAGTTTTTCTAATGGTCTCTGGAATTTCTCTTCTAATACGATTTACTGTACATACGATACTCGTACTTTTTCAGCTAGTTTTACTGACGTGAAAAAGTTATCAGTCGTTACATTTCTACCTTTTTCCATGTATGGTTCTATTAAACGGAGAACCACGTATTCAGAGAGTAGTTGATTTGGAGGACGAACTTGATCTTTTCCAATGTACGGGAATCCATTCACAGAGTAGTTAGACTTTACATCGGCTGCTAACCAAAATTTGATACCAAACTTATCAGGCTTGCTGGCAATATATTGTGTGAATGGGCACCTAGTCTTACACGGGAACAACTGCTCATTCACTGCTATATTGCCGCTTGGTTTATAGTAAGCAATGCAGTTCCCAATGAATCTTAGCCAAATTTGGGATACCATAGCAAATTTATCTGTTTTCAGTCGAGCAGATTGTGTTGATCGTATATCGAATCTGATGAATTTCATGAATTGTTTGAAACTCATTCGTGTCATTGATTTGCGGAAGTATGGAACACCCCATTGTTTTGACCAGAGATGTTCCACTGATTGTCCTTTAGCTAGAACTCCTCGTGCAATCATGATGCCTATGGTAGCATTAACTTCTTCATATGATATGTCCAAGAGTCACATTGCAATTGTCTGCGAGCTTCAGTTTCAGTACAGTTTTGTATGTGCTTGATAATGAAATCATCAACCTAAAAGAACTCAGAACATTACCTTCAATAATTTGTCGTTTTGCAAGTGGTATAGGCCTAGGTAATTCCCGAAGAATATTTTGAGCTCCAAATCTTCCTGTGTCATTTTTATTTGGTTCAATAATTTCCTACTCTGTACCATCCTTGCCGGTGAGAACTGTCCCAATTTCTCCTAATCCTATGGTTGCAGCACGTTGAATGCTTTCATTCGTTCCACGTCCTCTTTTCTTCTCTGAAAGAAACATGGGAATGATTCTATCAGTCTAAAAATATAATTCAGAATATTTCTATATTATAGTAAAAGAGAAGCTGTACTAATAGCAGTAAAATATTTGAAAAATCAAGTTTTCAGAACTGTATACGAATAAAATATCGAAACAAACAAATCTTATTTTCATTATTTTCATAAAATAAAGTTTATTACTATCAATTATAATAACTAGTGGATGCTACCTTACTGGCCCGATCTGCTAGTTTGGGGGTAATGCCTTATTATATAATATATACGTACCGTATAATATATTATATACACTATATATATATATATATATATATATATATATATATATATATATATATATATATATATATATATATATATATATATATATATATATATATATATATACTGTATATGCTTGACTGGATCTGCTGGTATATATGGCAAAGAGGGGAGACAGACAAAGAAATATCTGCTCCATTATGTATAGGTGTGAGCTGCTATTGAATAGAATATATTTTACTCACCCAAAACATCAGTAACCAGTGACGAAGGTCTTACGTGCACAGGAGTATTTGAAAATCTTCCACGTATTTCCAAACTTTCACTATTTGACATTGCATCATCTTCAGACTCAGACGATGAAATTTGAATAATATATGGAGTATATTCCTCCTCACTCGTGTGAGATAAATTATCAGCTTCAGAGTCAGATTGAGGAATTGCTCTCAAAACATTCAGAATTTCACCATCAGAAAAAAGTCATTTTTTTAGACATGTTTGCAGCACGACAGTAGAGCAAGCAATGACTGAGAAGCTGTCACGTAACCCTTTGTATCAGCGTTGACGCGTTTCAACAGGAATTAGCATGTTCCTACAAGTCTCTGTACCGAAAAAAACATGCGGTCAAATTGACCGCTCGGTCGTTTCAAGTATAGCATGTCAAATAACAAAAGCTATTGGAGTAATTTTTGAAATATTGCAGCTCAATACACTTCATCATATATCAGGAAAAGTCAGTTAATCTCAATTTTGTTGAGGAAAAAATATATGAGATACGTGCATTTTAAAATCAAAATGCGGTCAAATTGACCGCAAAAACGTTCTAGTATTAAGAAGTTACGTATAAACAATGCCAAGGGTCCACAAACTCTCATGTCGTATAGCTGTTGTAGGATCAAGCGCTGCCAGACGGTATCATATGCTTTTTCTAAGTCGAAGATTGCGGTGACAAAGTTTCTTTTAGAGAGAGCAAGGCCAATATCATGGTCAAGTCGAGTAAGAGGCAATGTGAAGCGATTTGGGCGAAACCTAAATTGGGACGGAGAGAGAAGCTCCTGTTCTTCAAGATATCACATTAGGCGGAGTTCACCATGCGCTCGAGCAACCTGCATAGGCACGAGGTAAGGGCAATTGAACGGTAATTTGTTGGATTGGAAGGGTCTTTTTCTGGTTTGAGGAATGGGAGGGTAGTGCTGTGGCGCCATTCTTGGGGAAAAGTTCCCGAGAGTAAAATATTAAAAATTGTAAAGAGGCACTGAAGGGTATCTACATGGGTGTGTTGGATGAGTGTGTATGATATTAAGTCATCTGAAGGGGTGGAGTTCTTACAGGATGAAAGTGCCTCCTGGAGTTCTCTCATCGAGAAGGATTCGTTTCAAACATTAATGGTTGCGATTCTATTGGTGCTTTATGTAGGTTGAATTCAGGGAAGAGGGATCCATGATAGATTGAGCTGAGCGTGTTCGCAATTAGCTGTGCAACGTCCTAGGGTGCACTGACTAGGTTGCCATTATGACGGAGGATGGGGAAGTGGGGGGTGTCGTGAGTAGCCGCAGATTTTATGTATTCTTCGCCAGACCTTGGCTAGAGGGGTGCGGGATGAGATGGAGGATGTATATTGAATCCAGGAGTAACGTTTTGCCTGGTGGAAGGTCCGGCGGGCGAGGGCTATCTCGTAAGGGGCGATGGAGTCTATTTCGGTCGCGCTCAGCGCTGCTACACTCTTTGTTCTACCGGGCGACCGATGGTTTGAGTCCAGCGTTGCGGAGTGGAACATGTTTGTTGGCCGTTGCTGAAAAAAGCTACACAAACTTTTTTAAGCGGAGTGTACCGTCTGTTGTTTTATCAAACACAGTTATGTAAGAGGACGACGTTACAAAGGCTTCCCAATCAGCTTTCTGGTAGGCCCAATACGGTCTTGGGGAGATAGGTGAAAAGGGAGTAGATCTAGGAGCAGGGGGCAATTATAACTTCCACACAGATCATCAAATACTCTGAAGAAGTGATCGAGCGGGAAGTCAGTTGAGCACAGACTTGGATGATAATGGGTAGGGGTTTCGTCGTTGAGGACATGTAAGTCTTGTTGTAAGACTACGTCTAGTACATGTCCTTTGCTGTTATTATGGTATCATACCAATACTGGTTACGAGCATTAAAGTCTCAGTTAAAAAGAATTGTTTCGGGAGTTGGGAGACAAATTCATTCAAGATGGGAGGTATATTGAGCACACAGTTAAGAGAGTAGAACGGTGAAGGTGAACAGCGAGGGCGTTAAGGTTTGTGCGGAGGGGAATGGTGATAAATGGTATATCCGTGTGGACTAGGAGGAGTTTACCATAAAATTGGGGTTGTAGAAGGCTGACCTGGGTGTAGCCGGCAGGAGAAAAGTAAGAGGGGTCTAGGAGCTTTTGTTTCACTGAGGCATATCACTTCAGGGTAAAACTGTTTTAAGAGGGCCTGCAGAGAGCCATAATTGGCCGGGAGTCCGCGGATATTCCATGTAAGACAGAAGGTTGAAGACGTTGGAACGTTAAAGGTTGAGTTAGGCAAAGGGGCGGGAGTATGGCTCATCCGTTTTGGTCCAGGCGTGCTCAGAGAGGGGGCAGTACATTATCTGTGGGTAAATCAAAAGCGTGGGTTAAAGGGTTTGGTGGCGATTGGTGGGTAGTTTTCTTGGTGGTCGGGGAAGAATCTGGAGAGGAGGGTGTCAGGTTGTAAGATGCTATATTGGTAGCTGTACAGCCCGGAGGCAGATCATAATCTGTAATCAGGAAGGTGCGGTTAGGTGGTACGAGGGGCATGAGGCAAGGTGATGAGTCGGCCAGGTGATCACATGAATGAGAAGGGTCAGTAGTTGGGGCGGTCTCGGTGGTTTTATTTAAGCATGGTGATATCTGAGTGTTATCGTTATCGGTACAGTGAAGGGGATCTGATGTACCGATTCCATCTAGTTTAGGGAGAGAGAGGTCTACAAGATCTCTCTCGTGGGGTGAAGGTATTTTCTCGGATAGTCTGCTTTGCGAGGGGACATACGAGGTATGTGATTTAATGTCGTAAAGCCCCGTTTCTTCTGAAGAGCTCATTGCTGCAGGCGAGGGTGGGGCGTCATCCTCGAGTCGGGTGCGTTTGTCGTTGCAGGGGCTCAACGAGGAATCGGAGAGAAAAGGTAGAGAGCACTTGCGACCGCCACCTCCCTCACGATTGGCCCACGGGGAACTAAGCGATTCACTGTCGGGGGCGACATTGGGCAGTGATAATCTGCGGTGAAAGGGACCGGACAGCTTCTACATTCATCGGGCCCTTAGTAAAGGCATGCACCTGGGTAGGTGGGTGATCGATAAGTTCATCATCGTGCCGGATCGTTGAGGATTTAGTTGTAGGCGCTACATTTGTGGGTTCATGATTTGATACATACAAGGGGAAGGGAGGTGATTGAGTTGGGTCTCTGTTTCTTCGATGTTTGTTCCTGCGATTTGGGGGAGGAAGAGTCTCGTATCTTGAAGATAGGTGAACCACATGTAGTTCGGACGAGAATGGTAGTCTTCAACGGGGAGAGATGGGTTGTGTTTCATCAAGATCAGGGGGCGATATTGGTTCTTCTATTGTTTCACTTTGCTACGAAGGCGTAGCTGGGTGTGTTCGCAAAGGTTGCTTGGTGCGTTGTTTCAAGGAAGGGGCAACCGTTGGAGATAGAGAGGCTGGTATCGGGTGGTCAGTTCTGTGCTCGACGTGGGTAGAGTGCCGTGAATGCTAGGAGCACCACTCGTCACAGCGGAAGAGGTGGGTGTTGACAGTGTGATGCCTTCTTCACGCGTCTAGTTTTGCTTGGCGTCTAGAGACACCGGATCGTAGGGATCGAACGCAGGTCTCCTGGTGATAGAGGTAGTGAGGGCACTTCTTGTGGCGGGCATGATGTGGGCAGCCACAGTTGAGGCAATACGTCTCTTCTGTGCAATCTGGGTCATTGTGTCCCAATTGTCCGCATCGAAACCACGGATTCCCAGTGCTTTTACAATATTTTGCGGAGTGAGCGAATCTGCTGCAGTTACGGCACTGGATTGGGGTGGGAAGTTCTTCTTGAACTCGTATACGCCTTTAGGCAAATTTTAGAAAAATTTGCAGAGTTTGTTGTTTTAGAGTTATCTTGGCAACTCTAAATAGGGTGGAAGAACGAGAAGATGGCTTTTTAAAAATACTGACTGACTCAACATTATGTTGTTGGTCGGTGAAGACTTCTTTGATGACGGAAGCGATGAACTCACTGTGGGGTCAGGTCCTGGGAAGAAGTTATCCACTAGGACTGTGCAGTTCCTGACATTAAATTCGTTCTTATCCCTGGCCAAGATTTTTAGAGGGTCGAGAGATTGCAGGCTAAGCAGGCGTTGGGAGAATGACTCAGTGGTAGCTCAGACTATTATCTCCTCGCGTGAGTCAGCAATTGAGAAGTCAGGGGTGGATTTGGGGAACATTTCTTTTAAGGTGTGGTACGTGTGTAAACCACAGACCTTTCGTTCTTCTGGAACACGTAAAGATATATAACGAGAACAAGCAGTGGGAGCTAGGATGTTATGTAAGTTTGTAGTCGGTTTTCGTCGAACGTTGAGGTGCTGTTGAGCACTAGAAGGTTGGTTGATATTGCGAGGGGGGCGACCTCGAAGTGGATGCCACGACGATTTTCGTTTGAGGGCGAGATAGAGGCTGCCACGCAGGCTTCGAACTCACCTGGTCCGAAGAGAAGTCCGTGATCGTATCCAGTGTGGAAGCAAGGGTCTGGTGATCAAGAGGTTTTTGTTTGTAAGTTTTCATCCATGAGCATGGGGACCCTGTTATTATTGTGGGACGCAATCGCTAATCGCCTCACGCTGTAGCCCGCTCTGCGAGGGGTGAATAGGAGGTCTGCGAAGCCGGCTGCCGCCATTTGAAGCCACACCTCCGGCCCAATGGCCAGGCAGCCCATCAGCATGGCGGCTCGACCTTGGGCTCGGCGTAAAATTAATAGTGTGCGGAAATAAAGAAAGGGCATGTGAAGGTGGGGGTGAAGCAGGTTTTTAAAAACCCACCAACCCAAACCGGAGCTCAGGGGTGAGGGGGCGTTGTCGCCAACTCCCCTCAGCCCCGATCAGGGATGGTTGGCTGAGAGGAAGCTGGTCGGTGTCTACCCTATGAGATTAGAGGCCGACCAGAAAAATTTGTGGGAGAAGTTGTATAGTGAGGAAGCAGGGTTAGAAGACAGGGTGTCAGAAAAAGGAAGAAGAGGCTAAGCTGGGGCCGGACGGGAGGATGAGTCCTATCAGCACGGCGGGCAGAAAGGCAAATCGCGGCGCCCCTTACAGAGCCCTTAATGATAATGTGCACATCCAAGTCAATCTGCCATCGTAATCCTCTAGCACTCCCTCCCCCCGCATAAAATAGGTTAGGAGGGATGAGTGACACTCTAAACCTATTTTTTATTTCCTGTCGTCACATCTGGCATTAAGAGGTGGCAATTCGCCCTTCCGACTAGAGACTAGACTTTCTTTTTAAGCTCTCGGTCGGTTGGAGTGTACCCTTTCCTCTTTTCCCGTCTTAGTTTGTGGTGGCAGTTCTTAGCAAGTCTCGCCCCCAGCCCCTTACTTTTATATTTTACTGCGTACATTTTTGTTTTCACGCCCAAACCCCGGGGAACATTTGGCCACCGGGCGGGACCGGCGCCCGCTCCGTTCACAAGTGGCGTTTAGAGTTTGCAACCAGACTTCAATAAAACTATTCAAGCCCAGGATGAAGAACTCCCCTCCTCCCCAAAATTGTCAATAATTCCCGGACTAACTTTGGGAGGACCTTGGCAATTCTATCGTTCTAAAGAGAATGTAAAACAACATAAGGGTTTCAAATTTCGTTGGAGTCAGCCGAATAGTTATGATGTTATTTCCAAAACAAAATAATTCCCTGGTTAACCTTGGGAGGACTTTGGCATATACATATATCAATCGAAATGTAAAACAACATAAGGGTTTCAAATTTCGTTAGAATTGGCTGAATAGTTATGATATTATTGCCAAATTTTTATATTTTTTTTAATATCTCATCTGGCGACTGCTTTCTGGTGCATAAGTCGCCGTACTCAACCTGGTCTAAATCTAGGCGATATTAAAAAACAAAAAAACAAAAACAAAACGAAAAACAAACAAATTTAACAAATATAAAGTGAGCTTAGTCGACGGGGGAAGGCCCGCAAGCCTCCAGCAAAGAAGAACGCGATCCAAAGTTAAATATTAAATAACGGGGAAAAGGCCGGTCTCCTCCAAAAATCTAAAAGTCCCGAGGTCGGTGTGCACGAACTCGTCCCGAGTACAGGGGACAGGCAACGTGCGCGGAGATCACCCAGACTGGGACATTCGACAAAAATGTGCCGAACAGTCTGGGGGACGACGTACTCGCCACAATAGGGGGCTAGTGAGCGCTCCATCAAATGGCGATGCGTCACACGAGTGTGTCCAATTCGAAGACGACAGAAAGCGACCTGAAGCCCTCGCGGAGTTGGGGGGTAGGTCCAAGGGAACAGTCGCGGCGCAATGGCACGCAACTTTAAGTTCTCTTCGACCGTCTCCCATCTTCTTTGCCAAGCAGACCGAAGAGCTGCCCGTAATCCGGCTATGTAGTCGGTGTGAGGAAGAGCGAAACGCTGGTCCGGTCGCAGAGTCCTCGCGGGCTCTTTGGCGCGCTCATTCCCCGCAATTCCTACATGTCCAGGGACCCAGCAGAAGATTATCTCGACATCCGCTCGGCTTGCCAAAACCGTGGCGTCACGGATTCAGCGAACCAGGGGATGCGGAGATTCAAATGCCCCGAGAGCACTCAGGACGCTTTGTGAGTCGCTATAGATCACAATCCGGTCTCCGAACCGGGCACGTCGAGTAATCTCCAGGACCGAGTGGTGTATTGCCACCACCTCGGCCGTAAAGACAGACGCAGCGCCTGACAGAGCCCCGCTGACTTCAAACAGAGGGGAGACGGCGTGGAAGCCGACCCCTATTAGGACTTGGAGCCATCCGTATACACTGGCACGGTTCCAGCGTGACACGAGGTGTGCTGCAAAAAGGTCGAACGCAATACTCCCGGCGCTGTACAAGCTTTGGAAGCAGAGGCGTGGCGACAAATAGCCAAAGGTGGTACCCTCCTGGTTGGCGTCCTGGGCAGAACCAGGGGCGCCACCGGCCCGGGCTTAGGGTATGACTGGCGTCGGTCGGCGTCATAGGCACCGTCGAGATCAGCTGCGGATGCAGTGAGGGCTGTTGGCGACTGAGGGAGACACCGGGCTCGCGCGTAAAGGCGAATAATGCAGTGCGCACGGCGTAGAGCGAGTGGCATCTTCCCAGCATAGACTAGTAGTCTCTCAATGCGGGAAGTGGGGAAGTAACCGGTCGCCTTCGAAGGCCGGTGTGGTGGATCAAGTCCACCTTCCGCAATAAACATTCGGCTGCGGATGCATAAAACTCGCATCCATAGTGGAGCTTCGAACGAACAAAGGATCGATAAAAAGTAAGGCAGTAGCCCTATCAGCGCCCCAAGCGCAGGAGAATATCCATGGCGCGGGTACAGGAGACCCTAAGGCTGCGAATATGAGCCTCCAAAGTGAGGCGATGGTCAAATACAAGACCAAGGAAACGGTGCGATTCAACCACTTGCAGGCGTACCCCATTAAGATACAAGTCTGGGTCAGGGTGGAGCCGTAGATGGCGGCAGAAGTGCACCACCTTAGTCTTGGCCAAGGAAAGCCGAAACCTGTGCGCTTCGGCATAGCGAGAGACGCGGTTCAATGCCTGTTGGAGTCGACATCTGGGTCACGCCAAAAGAGATCGAAAGGTCGTCCACGTAGAGCGTAGCGAGAACATCTTCCGGCAGCACCGAGGTGATGCCATTGATGCTCAGGGCCAAGAGTGTGACACTGAGGACACTTCCCTACGGGACACCCTCTTCCTGCTCCATTGGGCCGGAGAGGGCTTCTCCCACCCGTACGCGGAATCGTCGATCTCGCAAAAATTCAGATATAAAGATTGGGAGGCGTCCCCTCGTCCCCATCGTTTGGAGAGTCTCCACGACACCGCATCGCTATGTGGTATCATAGACCCTCTCTAGATCGAAAACACCGTGGCGTATTGCTGTCTACGAAGGAAGGCTTCGCAGACGGCATTTTCCAGTCGGAGCAGAGCATCCGACGTGGAGTGGAACTTGTGGAAGCCGCACTGTGCAGAAGACAGATATCCTCCTCAGTCCAGAAAAAAGGCTAATCTAAAATTTACCAATTTCTCCATCAACTTGCACTCGCAAGAGGTTAGAGAGATTGGGCGGAAACCGGCCGGAGTAGAGTAATCTCTCCTCGGTTTGCGAAAGGCGAGCACAGTAGCGATTTGCCAGGAATCCGGGAGGAGACTTTCCACCCAGATCCTGTTGAACAAATCTAACAGAAAGCCATGCCTCGCTCACCCAGGTGTCGAAGCATGGCGTACGGGACATCGTCCGGACCATGGGCGGTGTCCGCGCGCGAAGCAAGAGCATCAACTCACTAACAGTAAACCTGTCGTTGAAGGGTTCTTCGCCTCTCGAGGTAAAGTCCAGTGGGCGGCCTTCCGCGACATTACGACGCGCATTGAATGCTGGCGGAGCAGCATCCAGGCTAGAGAATGCGGTCGCGAAGGATTCCGCCACGGACGCGGCGTCCGAGATTGCGGCCCCATTCTCTTGGAGAACGGGAGGGTGGTCCTGCGAGAACTTGCCCCGAATCCTTTTACTTGCTTCCACACCTCTGCTAGAGGGGTCTTCCCATTAAGTGAAGACACGTATGCCCGCCAAGAAGAGCGGCGGGCGTGTTTCGAAATATACCGGAACCTAGCCCTAGCCCGATGAAATTCAGCGACAGTGAAATCGTTCGGGCGGCAGCTATAGCGCATGTAGGCATAGCGCTTCTGCTTGAGGGCCATCTCACACTCAGCTGACCACCACGGGAGTGGTCGGCGTGCAAAACGGCCAGACCTTCTAGGAATAGTAGCCAGGGGAGAAATACAGGCTGTCTGAAAGAGGCTAAGCTGGGGCCGGACGAGGCGCTGAGTCCCGTCAGCACTTTGGCCCGGAAGGCAAATCACCGCGCCCCTTATGGGGCGTTATTGCCAAAATTAAATAATTCCTTGGCTAACCTTGGGAAGACTTTGGCAATTATACCATTCGGAAGAAAATGCAAAACATAAGGGTTTCAAATTTCGCTAGAATCGGCCCAATAGTTACAATGTTATTACAAAAACAACAAAAAAGCAAAACGGAGAGCGACCGACATAGTGAGATGTAGAGTCGGCCACAATAAAAACTTACCCGGGAAACGATGAATTGAGGTCGGGAAAAGCAAATCTCGACACAGGCATTCAACACACTGACTTCCTCAAGGGCTTCGGCCCTTTGACTGGCGATGTCCAAGGCGAGGGTCGCCCCGCAAGCAGTATACCCGTCTCTGTCAAGGAGAGGGTCCATAATTGTCCACATTATCGATGGTTTGAGAGACAAAAGGAAAGGATTGAGAGGAAGTGCTTAGGGCCTTCGGCCATGGGATAACTCGGACTGAATGATACTACAGCGCCCCCTAGCAATTTAAAGCCTCCGGTCTGGACCAAATGATGTGTGGCGCTGTGTTTAATTGGAGACGGGTAGTTTTAGTGTCATTTTTTTTATAGCCCATCTGGCAACTGCCTACTAGGGCAAAGGTCGCAGTAATCAGATAACAGCCTACTACTAAGCTAGATTAAAAACAAAGGAGAAAAAAGAAGAGGCTAAGCACTGGCTATAAAAAAAGCAAGATAAGGAAGCAGGCCCGTCTCCCCCCCGGCGCAGGAACATGCGCCATACAAAAAAGTCAGTGGAGGAGGCCAGCCTCCTCCAAACATCGTATAGTCTGCAAGTCTGTGTGTACGAACCAGTCCCGAGTACAAGGGACAAAAGGTAGCGACCCCGCGGGACAGGTAACGTGCGAAAAGACCACCCAGACTGACACATTTAACAAGAATGTGCCGAACAGTCTGGGGGACAACGCGGTCGTCGCAATAAGGCACACTCAAGCGCTAAAACAAATGGCGGTGCGTCCCGCGCGCGTGTCCAATTCGGAGACGACATAAAGCAGCCTGATACGACGCGGCATTAGGGGGTAAGTCCATGGAAACAGTAGCGGCACAATGGCATGCAATTTTAAGTTCCCACCTTCTTTGCCAACCTGGCCGAAGGGCTGCCCATATTCCTGTCATGTAATCGGTGTTTTAGTGTCACCCCGCGTTGTGGGCAAGTGGTAGGACAATAATGCGTTTAAAAAGGGTCAAACTAATGGGAGGGGGGATCTTCACTTATTTTAAGTTCTTTAAATGGGGTGGTCACAAATATAAACATCTCAACCAATCGTTCTGAGATAACCACCTTTCACACCAAACACCCCTCTCAAGTAGTCCATTTTTCACTGCTCTCACTCGAGATCTTTCTTACTCCTTCCATACCAGTCTCACTCCCATACACCGAACGTTGCCACCAGCATGCAGCATGCACACCCAAACCAACCTTTTACAGACGAGAGGTGGGCAGTATTTAAATACATTTGAAATCATGTATTTAAATAGTATTTAAATACTTTACTGAAAATAGGTTTATATAGTTGTTAAGAACGTAGTAATGCATATTTTAGCTTATCGCAACTTGTATGACACAAACGGTTGACTCCGTGAGCCGGTGAGGGAAGATTGCTTGCATCAGTTCAAATTCAGTTAACAGATGATCATAGTTGTGTTCGGTTGTATAGTGAGAGCGATCAGCATTATTTCAACTGCTGCATGGCAACTTCAGCTTCTTCGAAAGTGTGAAATGGAGAGATTAGACAATAATAAAGATGAGGAAGATAAAGAATCATGTAATTATAGTCATCCTTTACTAGATGGTAAATCTTTTAGAGTGAAATCTTCCAACGGAAAAAAAATGAAGTGTGTATGCACATCATGCAATGGCGAAATCTCTGCAGCGAACAATGCTACTTCCAATCTACGCATTCATTTGAAGGTAAGAATTTATTAAAGCTAATTATATGATACTTAAGTGAATTGACAAGTTTCACTATTCCTTATTTAAAAAAATGGCAAAATTGATAGTAGCTAACGATAATGTTAAGTAGCGCAGGTTTACCATGCACGAACCTACTGCTTCCTTTTGCAACACCTTTATTTATAGTATATGCTGATTGAATTTAATGTGAAACAAATGTCCTTCAATTATTTGATGCTGTATATTTATCAACAGAGAAAGCATCCTGCTTTGGTGCAAAAAGCGGATAACTACGTGATAGCTCAAAGAAAAGATTTAAAAGGAAAATGTTCATTATTAGAAGATGGTCCTTCATGCAGCAGTGTTAAAGTAAATACATTACCGGAGTGTTTTGCGGTGAATACTGAGAAGGTCAAACAATCCGTTGTTGATAAGCTGATTGCAGATTTTATCATACAAGGTGTGCATCTCCTGTCAACCATGGAGCAACCAGTTTTTGTGAGATTAATTAAAGGTGAGTTCTGAGTTACAAATGTTGTTTACAATTATAGTATTAGTGGTACAGGCTAAGCTCTTATAATAACCAAATACTAAAGCGTTCGGATCATTGGTCACTATGTAGGCTATATAACGAAGTTAAATAAAGGAAGACATATACAAACAACAGAGGTTAATATATTGCAATAATTTCATGAGAATCCACATACATATATTCTTAAAGCGCGCTATCATTTATTTGAAGATATTATTCAATAAAAAAATTTCAGGAATAATTAGTACAAGTATTGATCGATTATATGTAGTTATTAGATGAATTCATATAACGATGTATTTTGTTATAGTAGCAATACTTGTATATCATTATGTCAAAACTAGCATGCCCGCTCGTCAAAAATGTAGGAAATAAGGCTTGATAATGTATATATTCCTAACAAGTCTGAAAGTCAATATTTTACTATGTAATTCTGAATATCAAGGACAAATAATATATTTATGAAATAATGTACTAGTCCTATATAGCTATAGGATATTCATATAGCTACATTTTATATATAAAATTTTATATGCATACCATATATTCTCATTTCACTGTTAAAATCAATTTCACTCACACTAATGGCACATTCCACTACCGCAGGTCTAAATTCTTCAGTTGACGTCATTTTAAGGCTAACGCTAGGCCGAAATCTTATAGAAGAAGTAACAAGAATTCTATTGAAGAATAAACTAGACAGCACCTCTTACTTATGACTTACTGCAGATATTTGTTAAACTCGTTACCGTAGTTTTGGGGGCATTACAGTTCACTAGGTATGTTAAGATTTTGCTCTTTATGAAATATGAAAATGTCTTTACAGTTAGAGTTATCAGCTCCTGGCTGAAAGAAGACCTATTTGTTGGTGGAATTTATCTCGATTATATTAGTATGTAAAGTTTATGGAAACATTTATGAGACAAACATTGGACTGTTGTTTCATTTGTTTTTTAGCTTGAGGAAGCTGCTCTTGTCCGTCACAGTGGAGTATTGGCATGCTGTCGCTTCAAAGAACATAACTACATCAAGATTGCTGAATAAATGGAGAATATCATCAATGAATACGATATCCCTCTGCAGAAAATCACGAGCACCGTCACTGATAACGGCTCTAATTTTGTTAAAGCGTTTAAGGAATTTGCAGTTACTGCTGCAACTGTGGCCACAGATTCAGAAGATGGAATCCAGGTAGGTGAAGATCAGGGTGAGCACGAGCTGAGGATAGTTTCTTAATGAGAAGTGCCTTAGATCAGGAAGACCTTTCGTCTGACCCATGTAGCTTCAGCCTACCTAAGCATGTGCGCTGTGCTTCATACACACTCAGTCTCGTCGCCACAACTGATGCAAAATAATGAATGAATAGTGCCAAAAATAAATGCTGCAAAAACCAAACAGACGTCCCTTGAACTTCCAGTGTTCAGAAGTCACGAAATTGAATTTCTTGGGGAGTATGTCTCAGTTTTGGCTCCTATTGCAGTGGCAATTGATCGCCTACAGGGAGAACAAAAATATTTTTATGGAGAATCGCTCCTTACCTTGGTCACTGTAGAAAAAAAGCTGAAGAGCCTTCAGTCACGTTCTCTGAAATTTTGCCAACCTCTTCTAAGTGCAGTCACTAAGGGCTTTGGAAAGCGCTACCAATCTTATTTGACCTTGGCAAATGAAGCCAGCGTTACAGATGCCATTATTGCATCAAAAAGCCATCCATTCTTCAAACTCCGCTAGTTAGATATCAGTATTTCATGGGACAGTTCAAGCCACCAAGACTTAAAAATATTGTGATTCGATTGATTGAGAATTTAGCAGAGGGACTCGAAGCTGAATCAACCAGTGGTGTATCGGACAGTGACGATTATTTTGGATTTACAAAACCTACTCAAACACGATCAACCGCAGATTTAGAATTGTTCAGTTACCTCCAGGATTCAAATAAAACACTTCAAAGTTTAGATAGATATACAAACAAAAAAGTTATTTATTAAATACGACACCACTCTTCCCTTATCAGCTCTTGTGGAACGGCTCTTCATATAGGAGGATTGACTTTATCTCCAAAACGGAGTTCTATATCTGACGAAAAATTTCAGCAACTGATATTACTTTAATGTAATGCTGATATAAATAGCTAACTGAAATTTCATTTTATGTAAATTTCTATATTTTTTTGTAGTACCTAAGTCCAATTGTCATCAAATACTACATTAATAATTACAATATACAATTTCATTTTAATGGATATTTTTTGGTTGTGATACCAATGGTCCTTATCGATTGTCATTATATATCATGTATTTAGTATTTAAATACTAAATATATTTTCAATATGTATTTAGTATCTAAATACATTTTTCTCATGTACTTTATATTTAAATACTTTAAAGGTATTTAGTGCCCACCTCTGACCATTTAAACCTTGTGGTCGCAATGGTTCATTTGTACCACTCATTCACAATGCATCTGAGATAATTAAAACTTCGCACTTGTTCAAAGGTGACACCGGGGACTAGTATATGACCCCATCGCATTCTCATCGCATACATTTTTAGACCTATCCTCTCCTCGACGTCAGAAATCCAACGCTGTATTCACTAGGCTAGCAAGAGCCTGAAGGTGAAAATGTAGGTTAACGTAGAGAGAGTTGATCAGGATGGTGTGCAACTCTCCTGAATCTAGGGGCGTTGGGAGGATATCTTTGTATGAATAAGCTTAAGTATTCCAGAGCTGGTGGAGCACCACCAGCCACTCCTTGATTTCTCCCAACATCCAAAGACTTACGCGCATGTGAACAGGAGTGGGAAATTGAAAGGTCCTTTTGAGTGGATGTAATCCAGCATGTCAAAGAGAGGCTCCGCCCCCGTTTCTGGGGCAATGGCGGGGTATGGCCAGCCGTAAAACTGAATAACGCAACATACAACGCTCGTGTGGTCCTTATTCTGAAAATAAATTAAAAACTTAGAGAATTCAACGATTACCACTTTTCCATAAGGTAGGATCGGCGTGCAAGGACGTTTACCACCAAATTGCCGTCTTTAAAATTAGCCCTCCGCCCCCAGTTTTCAAAACTTAATGAACTTATTTGCCATCCATCAGTTTTTCTATAGAAGTGATGGAGCATATGGTATATTGGATAGAAAAGACAAATGATATCATCAAACCTATGACCCTAAAATGTGGCATTGTTTTGAGTTGATTCAAAGTGAATTAAAAACCTGAGTCAAATGTTAGAAGAATCTTAAAGACCACGCTTAAAACGGATCAAGGGGTTGCTTGTAACCTTTCCCCAGGGACGGATTAATGCTTTGCCTTTACCCCTTCCCGGAAACGGATCAAGGGGTTGCCTTTGCCCGTTCCCCGGAAACGGACCAGGGTGTTGCATTTACCCATTCCCGGAAACGGATAAAAAGGGGTGCATTTACCAGTTCCCCAGAAACGGATCAAGGGGATGCATTTACCCATCCCGGAAACGGATAAAAGGGGTTGCATTTACCCGTTACCCAGAAACGGATCAAGGGGTTGCCTTTACTCGTTGCCCAAAAACATATCAAAGGGTTGCCTTTAACCCTCTCCGGAAACGGATCAAGGGATTGCCTTTACCCATTCCCCGGAAACGGATCAAGGGATTGGCTTTACCCGTTCCCCGGATCAAGGGATTGCCTTTACCCATTCCCCGGAAACGGATCAAGGGGTTGCCTTTACCTGATCCCCAGAAACAGATCAATGGGGCTACCTTTACCCATTCCCGGATCAAGAGGTTGCCTTTACCAAGAAATGGTGGGGCGAAATAAGTACTTTTTTTTAGCTCCTATACGAATTTGCTCCCGAATTTTCAGTTCCCTGGGGTCCAACAGTCCATTTAACCCCTCAAAGTTTATAATTATCAACCCGCCGCAAGGGGATGCACCGTAGAGGACCGCCACCCCCATCAAGGCTCCACTGCCCCATAAGTCTCAAACTAGACTGAGACTACCTAGACTTTAATCCTTCTATACCTTCTCATTTTGCCCCTTTTTTCACCACTCTCTTCACGAGCCTCTTTTTTCTTATTTTCTAGGCCGGCGGTTCATTTCACTGGGTAGTTGCCGACTACCCACAAAGTGATGTCAGGTTTAGCAAGGGCAATGTTGCTGTTATTGACATTTAGAAGAATGCGTGCCCTCCTGATCACAATGTGCGCAGGGGTATCTGTGGTTGTCTTTCACACATTTCCATTTTCACCCTAATCGAAATTTCTCATTAAATTGAGAATATCACCATCAAGAGCTTTCCCTTAAATTGGAGGCGACGCACATCAACAGAGCCCCCCCCCCCCCCCCCACACACACACTCAAAAGAGGGTTCTTACCGGCAATCTCGAAGTGACCTCGACGAAGTTCTCTTCGAAGAACTCGTGGCGGCCGGAGCCGCCCAGCGACTTGACCGAGACGAGGTCGAAGCGAGCGGACGCGACCCGGTCGGGAATGAGGCTCGGAAAATCCTGAGTCGGGGAGAGGCGTTATTATTATTATTTTCTAAGGGTCAAAATATGGCACGAATTATTTCAAATCAGAGGCAAAGGAAAAAAGAAATACGAACTTAGGCAAAGAATAGAAACGATAAAAAAGAGGGATCTATCAATTTCGTAGAGGGAGGTGGGTGTGCATGAGCCACTACAACTACACTTACATACTCACTCCTTTATGCACTATTAAGAAAAAAAAGTATCCATCTTTTTTTCCCCTCTAATTTAAAGCAAAATAGCACCGAGAGATTTGTTAAGGAAGTGAAGGTGGAAAAAGTGTGTGGGAGGAGATATGAAAGAACATGTGGGGGCGGAGGCACTGGTGTACGAAGGAGTGCATGGAAGTTATGGATTTGGTACTAGGAATGAGGAAGGCGAGCAAATTCTGGAATTTAGGGAAGCAATGGACATGGTCGTTTGTAACACCCTGTTCAGAAAAGAGAGAAGCAAACTGGTCACATACATATATGTACATCTGGAGGCGGCATTAGTCAGATAGACTATTTTATGGTTAGAAAAAGAGAGAAAAAAATTAGTGAAAGATGTTAAAGTGATACCCAGTGAAGAGTGTGTACGGCAACATAGTTACTGGTGTGTGACTTTTGGTTAGAGAAATTGCAGGCCAGGAGGAGGGTGTTTGTGCCTGGGAGGAAGGTGTGGAAGCTAAAAAATCAGGAAGTGATGGAGGCTTTTTACGAAGAGTTCGGTACACTAGCAGCGGAGAATAGAGTGACTGACAGAAGTGTGAGTGGGCAGTATGGGAGACTGAAAGATAAACTAAAAGCCACTGAACAGGTTTGTGGATGGTCAAGAGGTCCATCTAGACACAAGGTGTCTTGGTGGTGGAATGAGGAAGTTGAGGCTGCAGTGAAGGAGAAAAGAAGATTGTTTATGGCATGGAAGCAGGGTGGGAGTAAGGAAGTATACTTGGCAGCGAAAGGAAGGGCAAGTCGGGGAGTGTATAGAGCTAAGTCAGAGGCCCAAAAACCTCTTCTTGAGAGCCTCAATGGTGCTGAGGGTAGGAAAAGGGTGTTTAAACTGGCTAGGCAGATGGAAAAGGAAAATAGTGATATAGCGGGTGAATAGTGCATTAAAAATGATGATGGTAGAGTTGTGGTTGGGCAGGACGATATAAAAAAAAGCTTGGAGGGAGCAATATAATCGTAGCTGGACCGAGGCTATCAATTGAGGACAAAATGTTAAGCAGAGCCATGTATCACATGCCAGAAGGTAAGGCAGCGGGTGTTTCTGAGATAAATGTCGAGATGTTGAAAGCCTCTGGAGATATATATTGGAGTGTGGTTAGTCACGGACCTTATAAATAATGTCATATATGAATGTGCTGTACCAGAAGACTGTGAATGTGGAGGGGTATAAGGGTAAAGGTGATGCGCTAGAAAGGGGTAGCTACGGCATAAAGCTCCTTAATCATGTTATGAAAGTTATGTAGCGTGTTCTAGAAGAAATGATTAGGGACAGGATAAACTTTGACGACATGCAGGAACCACGGATGCTATATTTATAGTTAGACAGCTCCAGGAGAAGTGCATCGCTAGGAAAAGAGCGTTGTATTATATTTTTGTTGACCTGGAAAAGGCTTTTGATAGCAGGGTTGGCAAACCCCCCTAATTTTGAAAAAGCTCAAAAACTCCTGGGCTATATTCGTTTTTTTTTCACAAAAACAAATACTACAGGCATTAGAATAACGTAGAAAAAGAATAGCTATCTCTATTTTTATAATATTAATTAATCATCATCATCATCACTAACTCTATAATTTAAGAAGGGGATTTTTTGAGTATTTGAATAATAATTTCATCTTAGTTTGGTTATGACTAATGTTTTTTATCAAAGTTATTTCTAATCATTCTTTTATAATATCAAAAAACAAAATAGTGAGGTTCAGAAATAAGCATAAGTATCAAAATTTGGTGAATTTTTTAAAACCCAAAGAATTACAAACGGTGAAGTTCTGAAAATTTATAAAAATTTAACCATGGCTGCTTTTTTTTTATTTTAAATTTTAATCTTAGTAGTGAAGCACAAGCTCCCTTCCGTAGGGGTGAGTGGCGAAGACATTGCCAGGTTAGTTTAATAATTATATTAAGGTAAGAACAGATCACTGATCGAGAATTGTGGGTACCCATGATAGCCAAAACCTGTAGAAGGAGAGATGAATTATGAGTCAGTATCAGATATATAATCTTAATTTGATACATATTTTTTGAAATTATAAACATAAATATGCATTTTGAATAAAATAATGATAAGTAGCATTTATTTCTTGAAAAGAAAATTGAAAAAAACTCCCCAAACCCAGGGTTTTCAAATTTCACTTGAAAAAGCCCTCCCCCCCCCAAAAAAAAACCCCGGTTTTTTTTTAAATGCCAACCCTGTTTGATAGGGTACCAAGAGATGTGGTAAGGTGGGCAATGAGAAAATTAGGGATCGAGGAGTGGTTGGTTATGGTGGTCATGGCTATGTACGAAGGTTCAACAACCCAGGTGAGGGTAAATGGAGAATTGATTGATAACTTCTCTGTGAAGGTTGGCGTGCATCAGGGATCCATCTTGAGCCTCTTGCTCTTTGTTATGTTCCTGGAAGTGCTTTCGCAAAACTTTAGAACAGGATTACCATTCGAGTTGTTGTACGCTTACTATCTAGTACTAATTGCTGAGGATGAAAGATCGGCACTTGAGAAGTTTAGGTTGTGGAGGAAAGGGATGAATTCCACGGGGATGAGAGTGAATTTGGATAAAACAAAGATGATGATTTCAAGAGTGGGTGGTGGTAATGACATCATTGAGGGTATGTGGTCATGTGCAGTCTGTCACAGAGGGGTATGGAATAACTCTATCCTGTGTAATAGATGTGGTTTGTGGGTGCATAAAAGATGTAGTGGTATCAGAGGTAGGCTGCAGAATGATGGAGAGTTTCAGTGCACTGTGTGTAGAGGAGAGCAAGTGGAAGAGAGGAGATAGAAGATTGCATTTGATGTTGTGTCGTTTTTCATGCGTAGAGGAGTTCTGCTATCTGGGTGATATGATTAGTGCAGGGGGAGGTGCTGGGGCGAGTTTCGTGGCAAGGGTTAGACGTGGTTGTAAAAAGTTCAGAGAGCTGTTTCCTCTCTTGACCCTGAGGTTTTTTTTCCTCTGAGCTAAGGGACGTCTGTACAATGCGTGCGTACGAAATGCAAAGTTGTACGGGCTGTGAAGGAAGAGGGCATCCAGGGGCTCAAGCGTACTGAGATGAGAATGGTGAGATGGATATGTGGAGCATCTCTGAATTTGAGGCCTGGAGGTGACAGAATTGCGAACTGTGAATTAAGGGATAGATTGGGAATAGAATGCATTAGTTTGGCACTGAGAAGAAGCAGACTGAGGGGGGTTCGGTCATGTGGAGAGGATGGGGGATAATAATTGGGTGAAGGGAGTTGGGGGTGTAGTTGCCAGAGGGAGACCGAGGAAGACGTGGAATGAGGTCATACAGAGGAACCTCAGAGATATGAGTTTGAATAGAGAAACAGCCAGAGATCAAGCAGCATGGAAAGCCGCCATTAGGTAAATAAGGCCGACACATGCAAGCATGTATGGAGCCTTAAAAAATGATGATGATATTAGGTTGTGAATAAATTAATAGTTTTTTAAAGAAAGTAAATTCATTTTAAATATACAATCATTTTGTTACAAAATTCAATAGTTTCCATGATTATTGGCAATGCTCTGTCATCGTTTTAAATCCCCCAGCAGGCAAAGCTGGGTCCTTTTAAACTTTAGCCCCCCTGGAGGGCAGGAGAAAAGGAGTTGTAGAGTGGTCAGTCATGATCAAGTGGGTATGACACGACCATCCACCTCACTTGGATACACTGCGTGATGATAAATCAAAATAGAACTCCCACTTCTTAACTGTTGCACGGACAACTATAAAATTTCCACAACATTTAATTACTTCCCTCTCCTCTAACCTGGTCCCTAAGGACACTCTCTTAGAGAGTAGGGCCACACTTAATTGTTGTAAAGTTGACGGGGCCTACAGCACAACAAGGCTGTAGGATCAAAGCTTTAACCGTTAAACTCCCCAAGTGGTAGGGAGCAGAGATGTCACCTGGTCATTTGGAGTCATGTGATTAAGTAGAATCCAGATCTGAAGGTTCCTCTCCAGGATCATGAGCCATATTCTTTCGAGGGTAGAATTCGTCGGATGCTCAGTCACGACATACGCATTCTGTCGACCGAATAAAAAGGCAATTTTTACTCAGATTTATTTAATGTTTTTTTAGCGCTCATCTGCCAACTTAATTAAATTTTAGCCTATGCTAGACTATAATACAAAACAAATCGATAAGAACAAAACCCCAAAACAACAAAAACAAACGAAAGCGGACAAAACCCACAAAAATATACAAGGAAGCACGCTCCGGCGTAGGAGGAAGGAGACCCGCCACTCTCCCGTGTAGGGGCATGCGATCAACACTAAAGATTTATTTTTGTGCCCAATTGGCGAATTCCTACTAGGGCATAAGTCACCGTAATCATCTTATAGCCAAATGCTTACTAACCACAAGAGTTAAATCTTTGGGCACCTATCCGCACCGAGTACAAAGACAAACGGTAGCGCGACCCACTCAGAGAAAGAGAGCCGACGCACAAATTAGCTATTAGGGTAGATAATTACAGGATAAGCGATCGAAATGGATGTTGAAACAACTTCTAACACCAATGTAATATCCAAGCCAAGTGTAGATGTGCACTTCAAATGATGTCGTCAAATATCACATATGATTTCATTCAATTTCCATATACGAATGTAGTAGAACCACCGTGGTGTTTGTTGCCCGTCACGAAAGGAGACCAAATATGACCTTATCCATGCGTTGACAGGGTGGAGATAATGGCTGGGAAACCAATTATTTTGGCCTAAGAGATGAGGCCTTCGTGAGGTGTGGCCGACGTCGCCGGTCTTCAATCAAGAAGTGATGCAGACGTCATTGTATGGATCGTTGATTGGACACTTCGGGGTTAATTAAGGCGTCGCCCTTTGGCTGTTCTCTGGTCTCGGGACCTGATCCCTAACCTTCGTTATCATTCTCTCTTTTACCTTCACCTTTTTCCTCACTCTCTTTCTCCTCGTTAAAGACACGCCAATAAGCCATGCCCCCCCCCCCCTCCTACACTTGTCACAGGAGACAAGAATCCATAAATGCAACACATGCAAACACTGAATACATCTACACTGTTCGAACTAGACATTCACACTAAGTCCACAAAACACCCCCGGTCAACGCTCCTTCGAAACAACAGTGACGCTCTTGTGGGCCGCCCTCATCACAAAAGTGATATAAGGAAGCCACAACATAAATAAACAATCATTCCTCTTGTAAACAACCCCATGAATGAGCTTGGATCAAATTGAGGGACGATCCGATCTCTACCTGGATTTTCCATATCCGCACCTCCATGATACGGAACGAGTGAGACTCCCTCGGGCCACAAAGGATTCCCTAGGCCCTAGCTGGTAGCAAAATATACTACTACCACTCTTTCTGTACCACCACCTCAAAGATAACCCGCTCCTGGTGCCTTTGGACTTGCCAGCGATTTTTATTCTGATCTTCATGTTAATTTCATTATCATGTCTGGAGACCTCAACGACGATTGGAATCGGACGGGGTCCACCTCACCGCTATAACTCCCGAAAATGCCTCGAGAAGCGCTAAGGGTAAGAGACTTTGGTGAGCCATTTTCCAAGTCCATTGGCCCCATATCAGGGAATAGTCTCGTTCTACGAGAGACGCACCATGACGGTAAGGTGACTGACTCTCCAGCCTCACATTACTCGCCCGAAGACGCTATGGGGATTCTCAACCCCCCACATACAGGCCAGAACAAGTTTAGCAACGAGGCGGGTTTTTCCCCTAATGACTATAAACAATCACCCCTTGCCCCCTCGTTTGGGTATTGGGGGCATCTCATGGTTACCTTACATCTGAACCCATCAACCGCGATCGCATTCAGGTACTGGTCTTCAATGGAGGATCCCAAACTGTTCAGATAAATTCTTCGGCTGTCGGCTGTGAGAAAATAACTGGGTGAGTTTGTGTGGTTGGTGGTTAGGGGTTGGCCTACCCGCTACATCGGGAATGGCTAGAAAACATGCCTCATCAATGTAAAGCAATTAAAAAAGGATTATAGACCCTCTTTTGACTCTGGAACACTTTAGCACTTAAACCCTACGAAAGCGTAAAGGTTAGTTGCTGTCTCTGGCACCTAATTGACCACGCAATTGACTATAAAAACCAACCTTTTCGCAATGCTAAAATACTACTTGCGAAAAATGGTACCTCTTGGCCGGTGACAGGACTGGTGGGAAAGGATGCGAGGGGCCGAGATAAATAACATAAATGAATATGAACCAAGTGGAAGATTAGGACAAATGGGGAAAAAATTCACGATAATCCCAATAGGAAGACGAAAAACCGCCAGAGTACAAGTAGATGACAACAGGTATGGCTACGGGGACGAGGGAAAAGTGCTCGGTCTCAAAATCTCTAGATACGGATACGAAAAACAGGTAAATGAAAGAGTCGGAGAAGCGAAGGCGAACTTGACTAAACTATACCAATTTAAATGCCGAAAGAGAGAAAACAAGAAAAAAATATACAACGCAATCTGCAGGGCTACGCTTCTTCACCCAACTATTGCGATGAATAGACTTCACAGAACAAATACAATTAAACTCCAAAGGGTCCAAAATTCGGCAGTATATATCACTTCCAAAACTAGAATAGAACATAAAAAACTAAGCGACCTGCACCGCGAAATCGAACTTCCGGCCATAAATGTGTCCTTGCATAAAAGAGCTTGTAAGGTCTGGGACAAGTAAAACGAACTAGTAGTGAAGAAGAAAAAAAGAGCCATGGATATTAGGGTGATGACTTTTTTACAAACTCATATCCCTGTGTCATAATTCGATGAGCTTTAATTAAAGATTATATAAAATCTTACTTTCAAGGTGATTTGATAAAAAAAACCTAACGCACAAAATGATTTTAAAAAATTCATTTGTCAGCTTTTTTGTCCAGTTTTTGAAGTCACTGGCAGCATATACAAGATTGAACACAAGCTTATGAGTCACATATATATAACATTATATAGGGTCATCAAACACACAAGGAAGTAAATTAGTTACAATAATGTCATTTTTTTTTTTAATTAAGGGGCTATCTGGCGACTGCCGACTTAGGCATAAGTTGCCGTAAACAAACAGCCTAGTTCTAGGCTACTTTAAAAAAAAATGAACAGGAAACAATAAAAAGAAATAACAATAACAATAACAAAGCAATAACAAAAACAATAACAACAATTAAACCGGGTTAAATGAAAGGGAGAAGGCCAGCCTCCCCCCAAAAGTCAATAAGTCCACCAGTCAAAGTACACGCACTCGTCCCGAGTACAAGGGACAGGCGGTAGCGACCCCGCCCATCCCGGTACCGGAACAGGTGTCGTGCGCGAAGATCACCCAGACTGGGACATTCGACAAGAATGTGCCGAACAGTCTGGGGGACGACGCAGTCGTTGCAATAGGGCGCAAAGGAGCGCTCCATCAAATAGCGATGCGTCACACGAGTGTGCCCGATTCGGAGACGACAGAAAGCAACCTGAAGCCGCCGCGGCATTGGGGGATAGGTCCATGGGAACAGTCGCGGCGCAATGGCACGCAACTTTAAGTTCCCTTCGACCGTCTCCCATCTTCTTTGCCAAGCAGTCCGAAGAGTACAATAATGTCATTGGACAGGATGAATCTCAGTGATAGGTTATCCTTGTTGCGGCAGGACCCGTGCAAGTCTTGCATAACTTTGACCGCACGCTCACAGCACTGGTTGCTTCGGGCAATATTGATTGGAGATTCATCTGTTTTCCAGTGGATTTTCAAGCATTTGAGACCTGTTGGGTATTCATTCAGAGCTGCAGATAGTTCATAAAAATCTTCAGCGCAGAACAAATGGGTGCTGAGTCAATGGTCAGCCCATGAGTAAGAAATGAATGAACAGATTTTACGCAGCCTGCTCCGGGTGTCAGGCATCAGAATGAAAGCAAAAAGGGCTAGAATGGCACGAGAGTTCTAATGTGCATTGCTGATGTTTGAGATCTTTTGAAACTTTACAAAGGGGACCCCATTCATCTCAGTGAAGTAACGGAAGACACACGTGAGGTGATAGAGAAACTTCATGTCGTCTCTCCAGCTGCCTGTTTCCTTAATCTCAGTTTTACCGTTGCTGAAGGCTGCTTTCGATTTATCATAATTGCTCATCAAATCCTGCACAAAGAAGTACTCTATGTTTGGTGATTTAGCCGACCTATGGAGCTCATCGTCCATGACAACGCGAAGAATCCGATCCAGGACATGGTGCTGGCAACTGATGAACTTGGGTTTGGGGTGACCTTTATCGAACAACAACGCGCCTTTTTGCCGGTATTCACGCTTGACGTGTCGGCGACAAACATAACAATTGATCCCCACAGGTTGAACTCCTCTAACACACCCTGGAGCCCTTTTGCAATTGTTACAGCTTTCCCATCCTTCAATTGGAGCGGAGCCAACTTTATTTCTTTCGCTTCATTCTTGAGGACCACGACCTGATATTCAAAGTCCTCAATGCGTTTGTCGTCAAAGTGTAAGCTCCACTTTTCCAGATGAAGCGTGCTCACCAAGTGCTTCTTCACCCGATTGTGGATTGCTGACTGACATGGGGTTGGGATTTTAATGCCCTCACCAGAAAGCTGGCGACATACCTTTGTTGCTCTGTGGGACGACAGCTTTGAGCTTGTAGCAAGGAGTCTTGCTAAGCCTGTTGGGTTATGCTTCCTTTTCCTCGTTGATGCTTCATTCTCATCCTCCCAAGAACTGTCTTCGCTATTATTGGATAAGTCCGTGCTAGTTTCGGAACAATCAGGTGGTGCTGAGCTGGAAAGTGGGAACACAGTCGCTTCCATTGCCTTCTTTCGCTTGGATGGGTGGATGGTTTTGGCACTAGCAGGTTTACCAGTGGAATAACCAACCTGGCATTTTGTCAAAATTTGCTGTTTATAGAGGTTCTCATCTTCTTTGCACAACCAGTTGCCTTTCCCCTTGATCACGTCAAACAGTTCATTCAAAGAATTAAAGTTTTAGTTTCTTTCTGCAGTACTCATAGTCTTTCAGAAGATTTTCTAGTTTTGCACAAATGGCTTGATCAGATACATGCGGGAAGTTCAATGTTTTGTTCCATAGGGCTTTTAGCTCCACAACAATTAGGCCGATCCTCTCCCTCCGTTCTTTGGCGGTGGATTCAAGAAATTTGAAGCGTCCAACGACGTGGATTTTCAGGGGCATGCGACTCCGTTCACTAAAAGGGTACTTCATAAACTGCCACGTTGCTTCTTCTTGATGGTGCTTGAAACTGGACTAAGTTATTTGTCGAGGTTTTCTTGTTCTTCTCTATGTTAAAAAAGCTCTTCTTGAACATGTTTTGTACTCAGCAACTGAAATAGAAAATAAACAAAAATATTAAATAGGTAACAAATTAAAGAAACTGTTATTGAGCTTTTATATATTTTATTAAAAAACAAGCAAATTACAATTATAAAAAATAAGAGAGAATGCAGACACTAATAAAATATGATATGCTATTATATTATATAATTAGTGAGAGTGTTAAATGTAGCTTATCAAATAATACCAGGATCACTTTACAATAAACGCTGGAGAATACACAACAATTATAATAAGGCAATAATAATATCAACGCCGTTAAAACTGAACTAGTAAATACCTGCTTTAAACATCTCGCTTATATACCGCACGCGAAATGGCTGAAGAAAATTCTGGAACTGTACAGAAATCGCCCAAGCGATGACGTGATGATTTTCTGGAAAATTCTATACAATTCTATGGTACATAAATTATTGCACAAGTCTGTTTGATGACTTATATATTTAATATAATTTTTTTTAACACATATAGAATGCTAAAATGGCCTATATTACATTTCAAAGTGGTTTGTGCGTGAGCTTTTTCAATATTTCAATGGAATAGAAGAAATTTTTGTCATTAAGAGGCAAAAGTTCCATCATTCGTGCTACAGGAATAATTTTTGATAAAAAAAAGTCATCACCCTAATGGATATCCCGCAAAGGAAAGTAAAAATAACGAAGAAAAATAGAGGCGTGAGAGCCTCCAACTATCGAAGATAAACGTTTAAAGAACAAGAATTAGTAAGAAGAACCAAGGAGATAGCTGGTCGCCCAGCAACTATCACTAACTATCAACTCATTCCATTCCACCACTTTATCAAAACGCCCACTGTTCACTCTACTCTTACTATATACTTTATCTTCTACCTTTTTCGAAACATTAAATGTTTTGGCGATTACCACCAAGAGCATAGGTAGCGTAAAAAGTCAGATAGTCCACAAGTCTGTGTGCACGAACTCGTTCCGAGTGCGAGGGGCAAACAAGAACGGCCCCGCTCGTCCCGGTAACGGGATATGTGACGTGCGCAGAGATCACCCAAACTGGGACATTCAACAATAACGTGCCGAACAGTCTGGGGGACAACGCAGTCGTCGCAATAAAGTGCGGGTGAGCGCTCCATCAAATGGCGGTGCGTCCCGCGAGTGTATCTGATTCAAAGACGGCAGAAAACGACCTGAAGCCGTCGCGGCATTGTTGGGTAGGTCCATGGGAACAGTCGCAGCGCAATAGCACGCAACTTTAAGTTTCCCTCGGCTGTCTCCCATGTTCTTTGCCAAGCAATCCGCCCTGATTACTCGCATCTAGTTGATGTGAGGAAGAGCCAATCGCTGGTCAGGTCGCCCAGCCATCGCGGATACTTTGGCGCCCTCAATCCCCGCATGTCTAGGAACCCAGCAGAACATAATATTAACATCCGCCCGTCTCGCAGCAACCGGGGCATCACAGATACCGCGAACCAGGGCGTGTGTAGATTCCAATGCCTCAAGAGCATTAAGGGCGTCTCTGAACCGGGCAAGACGCGTTATTTCCCGCACCGAGCGGTGTAATGCAACCAGCTCGGCCGTGAAGACAGACGCAGCGCCTGGTAGAACCCTGATCACTTCAAAAAGAAGGATTACGGTGTAGAAGCCGATCTACTCTTCGGACATTGAGCCATTCGTTTACACTGGGACGGATCCAGCGTGAGACGAAGTGTGCTCCAAAAAGGTAGAACGCAATACTCCCGTCGCTGTGGAAGCAGATGTGTTGACAAAATATCAAAGGTGATACCATCCAGGTAGCATCCTGGGCAGAACCAGAGGGGTCACCGGCACGAGCACTACACAGAGCTCTCGAAGTTTCCTAGCCGTAAACTCAAAGTGCTAAGGTATGACTGGCGTCTCTTGGCGGCATAGGCGACGTCGAAATCTGCTGCCGATGTAATGAGAGCCGTTGGCGACTGAGGGAGACACCGGCCGACGAGTACAAGGGTATACATAATACCTTGTGTGCACGGTACAGGGCAAGTGACATCTCTCCGGCACCGAAAAGATGGCTATCAATAGCTGACGGGCGGAAAGCACCGATCACTAGACGGATACCGGCTTGGTGTATCGTGTCAACCTACCGCAATTTACGATCGGCTGCGGATACGTAGAACTTGCAGAGACTGGAACCAGAGCCTTTCATTGGCCTGGCAGCCAATAAGGCAGTAAAGCAGACCTGGCATAGGCACTATAACCTTATGCACCCGAGAACGGACGCAGGGAAGGAGTTCTTGGGGAAAAACTGATCTTCTCATTAATCGCACCCCAATACTCAGAACCCCTAAAGTCCTGGTCTCTTGCGACAGGGCATGAGGAGACTGGTCAGGTCCTTAAATCTAGGCAAAGTTTCGACGGGATAGTACTAGAAACAAAAATAAAAGGAATGGTGAGATGGAGCGTGGAGGAAGAGCCCTAACAACTTACCCAGGCCTCGTCAGAGTTCAAATTAACCCAGTGACGACGGGGCTTTCCTAATTTGCACTCAGGCGGGGAGGACGTGCAACGCCTCCAGGTACTAAGTTTAACAGGCTACACAAGGTACCCTCTACGGGGTAGGCTGAACGTATACTACGAGCATATTGACCAGCGCTTTTTAGATCTACTTAACACTGGCCAAAAGGATGCATGGTCACCTTGCTCCGTTTTAATACCCTACTTTTCACTGACGGGAGATGGAAGTATCATTTATGTGATAGCGTTAAGACATGAGCGAATCTGAACGAGAAATGCGTTAACTTAGTTAACAACTGGGGAAATTGGTCTACGATAAGTGGGTTTAAACATTAATGAGACGGAAGCGTTTCTAACACTCTGGCTCAAGGCCCAAGGGTGAACCTCCGACAAGACAGCTAGGACTTGGTTACCCCAGGAACGAAGCCTTTGAGAAGATAAATATGACCGATTCAGGCTTCAAAGGGCATAATGGAGAGTAATGCTATCCTTCCCAACGGTCTCTCCCTCTTTTTACTTATTCCTATGGCGTTGATGAATGTGAATACCATTTTGCGGCCATCCTGGAGTGTTAGATGCATGGGCAGGGGTCAGGGTGGCAATTTTAGTCATACTTACCAGCTAAAACATTCTTAAACCGGTTGTAACCGTGGGGAATATTTCTGTTCTTTGCAGCAACGTATGTCAACTCATTCGGCAGCTTCTTCAACCACTGAAACCGAAGGAAGATTCGCTTATTACTGTACAATTAATATTTCTTATAACTTGTTACTAAAAAAAGTAATGCATAAGAAACTGTCAGAGGACGATAAAGCATAAGCTTAATATGTTTAAGTGGTAAATATCTCAATGAAAATGTAATAGTGAGCTTTCTTACATGCTAATGAAATATACCGTATATTATATAAATTGTGTTAAGTGTCATAATACAATCATTAACTTAAACATGTACAAATATGGACAGAACTTTAGACAGAGACAAATTGTGTGGTTTCTAGAAGCTACAACTTCAGATTAATTGTCCATAATATACACATGATTTTACAGCAGCAATCAGGACACTTATCCCTAGCTGTCAGAGAAAGAGAGAGAGAGACAGTAGGTTGGGAATGATACGCATCAATTATAGCACATTAGCTAATTTAGTCACAGCAGTCAGGCAAAATTCGAGTCAAAAATATGTTAATGAGATCGGTTTCTTTTAAAGACACTTAACTTCCGTTCGAATAAGACGTCCCATATAACGAGTGTAATTGTAACAATGGGAGGTTCCGCGAGATGTTGTGAACTTCGAAAATTCACTTCCGACAGCTCTGTATAAATAGTAAAGCATCGGCGGACACGGCGCATAAGGTAAGGCCTGCAGACTCTTATTGCTGGACGAGCGTAGGCGGGAATTAAGTGGTGATAAATGTTAAATATTGACTAAAACATTCATTGTCCTCCGAATAATTCCAGACTTAAATAAAACCCGGGCATAACTATTGAAATACGACCCAGTGCCCTAATTGCTTGCATTGTCATTACGAGTGTCTATTTTGTCTCTCCTTATAGCTTCTTTTTCTCGGCCTCCCATACCCCAAGAGCCTGAAGACAAGGAACAAAGAAGAAATTTTCAGATGTAAGATTCCTAGAGAGGGGAGAAACTTATACGCTACCATATTCGAGCTCAGCTTCCCCCGGCAAAATACTCCCTTGATCCCTACTTTCGAGGTTGGCAGTGGTTACTGGAAGACAGGTTGTATCCTCCGTCATAACTTCGAACAGGCCGAGTATTAATCGGCCCTAAGTGCAAACCGAACCAGTGCTATTGGACAGTAATTGAGCTCGACGCTCACACCCCTGCAACTCTCGAGCAGCAAAATCTTGGGGTGGTAGATTCCCCCGGAATTGGAGTCTCCTTTGTCGGTCGCGTGCGGCCGCTTGTATATACTCACGGCTCCCACCTGGAGCCAACATTCTAAACCTATTCGCCCAGTTATTCCTTTGCATTTATCTTTCATGTCCATTATTTTATTTTTGTTTGTACAGTAATAAAGATTATTTTGTTTCACCAAGTTTGATTCCAGAACACCATAGTTAGTTGATTTAATTCTTCCAAGTGTAGCTGTTGTGGTAAGGAAACTAGTCACTCTTACGAGATTTATTGCAACCCATAGTTAAATTGCACCATTCGAGGCAAGACCCAATTGCAGAGTTGCCCTGAGTGCTATCCGCTATCCTTTCCAGGGCACGGAAAGCAAACGGAAGTCAAGAGATCTAACCTGACCTATGACACTAGCCTAGTGGATAAAGCGCTGGATTTCCACGATTGGGAGACTTAAATTCTAAATTACGTCCTCCTCCTCCTCAAAAAAAAGGACAAGGACAAGAAGAGAAACGACAAAAAAAAATATATACAACGTACTGATAGGGGCCGGAGGGAAGCTCACCTACATCTGGGGCCTGAACATCCAGGCCAGTTTAATTAAATACTGTAGAGGAGGTTCGTCTCGTCCAACACCTTCATTACACAGCTAAATGTGCTGGAATCTCTCCCAAGGACTCAAAGCGCTCATGAAGCTACCTCAGAATAGGACATTCAACGATAAGTGAGTCTCACCGTTTGGGAGACAGAAGGAACCTTGACAAAGGTTCAGGGGAGCGTCTCGTCGAATGACGCCGCGATACGCGTATGTTTCAAATTCAGATGGGAAAAAAATGACCTAATACCGTCGGGTCATTTAGTGGTAGGCCCATGGAAAAAGTGGGAGCGCAATGGCACGAAACCTTAAATTCCCGTCTTCCATCTTCTTTGCCAAAGAGGCCAGAAGGGCTGAGCTGATACCTGCCATGCAATCAGTGTGGGAGAGTGAAATGGCGGTGAGGTAGTTCAGTCTGTGCAGACTGTCGAGCAACATTATCAGCGTACTCATTTTCCGCAAACATTACATATCCCGGAACCCGGCAGGAAGAAATCTCAACAACCTCCCAAGTTGCAGTAGCCATGGAGTTACGAGGGCAGCAAACTAGGGAGGGGGGAGGGGCAGATATCTCAATGAATCGAGGAAATTTAAAATTTATTTTATTATGCGGCCATCTGGAGACAGCCACCTAGGGCATAGGTCACTCTAATAAATTTAGCCTATTCTAAGCTACATTACAAAAATACAACACAAGAGACAAAAACTAACAAAAAGAAAAACAAAGAAGGTACTCTCCGGCGCAGGAACATGGGACATACAACAAAGAGAGTCAAATGAAATGGAGGAGGCCAGCCTCCTCCAAAGAGTCAGATAGTCCACAAGTCTGTGTACACGAGCCCGGTAGCGACCCTGCTCGTCCCGATACTGGGACAGGTAACATGCACAAAGATCATCCAGACTGGAGCATTCAACAAGAATATGCCAAACAGTCTGAGGGACAACGGAGTGGTCGCAATAAAGTGCAGATGAGCACTCCATCAAATAGCGGCACGACCCGCGACTGTGGCCAATTCTAAGACTACAGAAAACGAGCTGAAACCGTCGCGTCATTGGGAGGAGGGGGATGTCAATGGGAACAGTCGCAGCGCAATGACACGCAACTTTAAGTTCCTTCCGGCCCAGTGCCATCTTCTTTGACATGCAGCCCGGAAGGCTGCCCACCTGAATCCTGCCATTTAGTCGATGTGAGGAAGAGCCAAACGCTGGTCTGGTCACCGCCCTCGCAGACTCTTTGCCTCCCTAATCGGGGCGCTCATTCACCGCAATTCCCACATGTCCAGGAGTCCAGCAGAAGATAGTGTCGACATCCACCCGTTTGCGGCGACCTTGGTGGTAAGGATACCGCGAACCATGAGGTTTGGTGATTCCAATGCCACGAGAACACTAAGGGCAGAGAAGCCTTCGGACTAAAGAATGCGGAGAAAGCGGTCGTGAAGGACTCCATCACGAACACGGGGTCCGGGATTGTGGTCCGATTCTTCTGGAGAACGGCAGGGAGATCCTGTGAGAACTTGCCCAGAATCCTTTTGACTCGCTAGAGCGGTTTTCCCGTTAAATGAAGAGCGGCGGGCGTGCTTCGAGAAACATACCAGAACCTGGACCGGGCTTGACGAAATTCCTCCATGGTGAAATCGTTTGGGCGGCGCTTATAGCGCATGAAGGCATAACGCTTCTGTTTGGGGGCCGTTTCACCTCACAGTCGGCGTACAAAACGGCTAGACGTTCTACGAATAGTAGTTTGGCCCACGGCGATGAGGTTGCCAGGGAGGATCTCCACGACCTCATCCAACGACCTAAACTCCTCCACGTAATTTCCTGAAATGCATACCACCGCGCCCGCGCCAAACAGCACCGAGGGGAGAGGGGTCTCTCAGGCGGCAACGGTCCAAAAAATATTTGAATGGAAAAGTGATCACTACCATGGAAGTCATCGACTACCTCACACCCAAAATCAGGCTGTTTATTTGGAGAACACAAGGATAGATCAGGACGGGAAAATGAGGCGGTTCTCGGTCAGTGTTGCGTAAACTCATCCACATTTAGGACACCTATCGCCAGCTCGTCAAGGACCTGATTGGGATTGATCGAGAAGTCTCCCCAGAGGAGGTGTCAACTGTTCACATCTCCGAGCAAGAGAAAGGGCCTCGGCAACCTTGCTACGATGCGGCGGAAGTCCCCGGGTGGAAGTCGGTGAAATGTATGTAGACCTCCGAGCAGCGCCGGGCGAGCCGGGACAAGTCCTTAGCCTCGCGAAATGAGAGACGAACCGTCGCCTAAACGACAAAGATTTTCGCTTCGAAGAAACGGGGTGCGGCTCTCCGTAATTAACCAACTTGGCCATACACGATAGGGACTTATCGTGTACGGTCTTGGAGGAACTTACTTAGAATTCAGGTACACCCGACTTTGCACGTCCAAGAGCAATTCGTATAACCGAAGAGTTGGCAGTAGTAGTACCTCCGCGGCAGTGGCACGAATACCTTCCTTCACTTGGTAGCCATAGCAACCGGCACGCACCGACTCAGGAAGCTCTGTCACGGTCGAAAGTGACGAGGAGTATAGGGGTGGGTCTCGGGGCCCTCAGTTTTCTCGTCACACGTTCGACTTTGACCGGCAAGCATTTAACTGTTCGAAGGGGACTAATCAGTGTCGCCTCGAAGGGATTCGACGCATTCACCAGAAGGCTCCCGTCCGAGAAACGGCTCACTTTCGGTTCTCTACCAATGAAACTAGCTAATGCTCTCCTCCGATGGATCATGTTGCCCTTGTCCAACATGGTGCCATCAGTGGGGCGAATAACCAGATAGCGTTCGAAACTAGCGGGCGCGAAAACGACAGGTAGTCTCTCAATGAGGGGCCCCGACGTAATCGAGGATTCGCTCAGGGCACTTGCAACTTTGGTCTTAGTCTGGGCCTCTCCACCCGAGGGTGCCTAGGGGCTGGACGTGCCAATTTTGGCCAGGTTGCTTGCCGAAGCGGCAACGAACCAGTCCGTTCCCGAGGCATCCACGGAAGGAGAGGAACCTTTAGTCCTCTTTTTTTTCTTCCTGTTCTTTCTACTTTTGGGAGAGGAGGGTAAGGAATGAACCCACTTCTCTCTCCTGCCAGAAGGGGCCCCAGCAGGAGGAGGAGGTCCCTACTATCCTTGTGAGTCTTCTTGGGCCCGAGCCACGCGGAGAAGCTTGTAAAAGAGAGGATCTAGGCTCACTGTTTGATATGGAGCACAGATTCGACCCCATGGGGGTCCTGCTATACATGGCTGGATAGTCTCCGAGACCATGTGCATCTCTAAGGGGGCTTCCAAGTGGCGGCCATCCTCCACCGATGCATCACAGATCCCCATCGAGGACTCTGTCTACCTGTGTTTGGTCGACCCCTATAGGCTTAAAATGTAGGACTGCAGGAGATTAAAGCAGGGTTGGAAAAAAACCTGTTTAAAAAAAACAAAACCCAACCCACTGTTTTTTTGAGGGGGGGAGGGGTTATTGGTGTTATCTTTTAGAATAAGAGGGCAACAAGATCAGAGTTTCCCTGCAAACAATTTGCAAAATTATTGACAATGTTGGCATATATTGGGAAGCTCAGCATCTCCTGACCCAACTAAAATAATAATGAAAATAATAACAGCAATGTTAGTCTGTCACTAATCATAATATAATTAAACCAGGCAGTGGCTTCGCCATTCCCCCCTACGGGGGGAAGCTTGCGCTTTGCTACTAAGATTAAAATCTAAAAAAAAGCAGCCATGGTTAAATTTTTATAAATTTCCTGAACTTCGCCAATTATAATAATTTTAAAAAGGAACTCTAAACTAAATTTTCCCCCTTTCAAAATATCAGGTTGCTAAAATATAGTTATAGATAAAAAAAAAAGCAGTCTTACTTAAATTTTAATAAATTTTCTGAACTTCACCAATTGCAATTCATTTTCTTTTAAAACATTATAAAACATTGAATGATCATATTTATTTTTTCTGAACTAAACTATCTTGTTTTTTCAAATTATAAAGAAATTCTTAAAAATTACCTTGATAAAAATTTAAAATATACTTATGAGTAAGTCATAACCAAACTAAGATGAAATTATTATTCAAATACTCCAAAAAATCCCGTTCTTTAATTATAGTTAGTGATGATGATAATGATGATATTAATAAAATCAATACAGTACGTACGGTACATATTTGTGTTATTTTTGTTTTTAACCCAGCTCCAAGCTGACAGAACAAGGCTCGCAGAGGCTGTCCACATTTGGATATCTTTAATGAATAATCCTGTTTTGCAGTAGGATCATCAAAGTATCAAGGATAGGTTCAAGAAAGCCATGAAGCCTGTTCATTACTTTGCTTACATGACTGATCCTCGTTACTTAGCTAAGAAGTTGTAATTCTGCTAATTTAGTATTGCAGAAGAATTACATGCTAACAGCAATTTTTACATTCTGAAACTGAAAGTAGAATGTTGTCAATGCCTGAATGTCACAGTTTTAATTTGCTATATTTAAAATTCCAGGAGAAAATCTAGAGATGGAAGCTGAAGAACAAGCTGAGAATTGGTTCAATGAAATCCATCCTGATTTTGCAGTTGGATTGTATGGATTTCAGCTCGAGGACAGACATATTTTCCCACACTACATGTTTTCTAAATCAGTTAAATCCAGCCTTTCTTCAAACAAGTGGTCGCATATAATGAATATGAAGCAGAAGGAAAAAACTAGTGGAAAGAAATTGCCAGAAGGATTTCGTTCATTTTTAGGGTCCATACATTCATGTCCAGCTAGTTCAACTGCAATAGAGAGGTTATTTTGCTCATTTGGACTTAATGGAATATAATGAGAAACAGATTGGGAGTGAAAAAGCGGAGAAACTAGTGAAAATCTACAAACACTTAAAAGGAGAGCAAGTTACAGAATGGTAAATGGTGATGTCTGATAGTAAAAGTTAAGAAGGGTTCTTTTTGTATTAACTGAGGTAAGTTTCTGAGGTAGTTTTTTCCATTTATATAATTATGTAGGAAAAGTGATTATTTATTTAAGAATTAAAAAGTTTGGCTGGATTAAAATTTAATGTGTTGTATCATTATCCTTTATATTAAAGCAAAAACTAGAACACGAGCAAATGAGACAAAGAACTTTCAATCAAGATTAAAAGAAAACCCATATTTGATGTTACGAGGGGCGGTCAATAAGTTTTGCGAATCGGTAGGGCAAAACAGAGGAAGGAGGGGTGGCTGTTTGTGGGGGTGTTAGGACAAGTTATGACAAGTCAGGACCTGCAGCCGCACGCTCCTGCCTCGTCTATTTAAGAAGCAGTAGCTGATCGCAGATCGTGTCACAAATTTTTCAACAATGGAGAAGGTTGAGCACCGCGCAGTGATAAAATTTTTTACCAAGGAAGGCAAGAGTGCAAAAGAGATCCATGAACGCATGGTTGCAGTGTACACCGACACCGCCACTTCCTATGCAACCATTGCTCGCTGGAATAGGGATTTCCGCCATGGCCGTGAGTCCCTTGAAGATGAACCCAGTCCAGGACGCCCGTCAGACGTGACCAACGAGAACAATGCCCTTTGGGTCTCTAGAAACCTCACACCCCATGATCGACTTCAACGTCGTCAAAGTCCACAAGGCCAGAGTTGCACAAGGTGCGCTGCGCGAGTGCGGATTCGAGGAGTTCAACCATTCCCCCTACAGTCCAGATCTGGCCCCTAGCGACTACTTTTTATTCCGCGAACTCAAGGCTGCAATGCGTGGACGCCGGTTTGGGGACGATGAAGATGTCCAGCTCGCCGTCCAGGAGTGGATTGAACAGCAGTCGGGACATTTCTGGTTGTCGGGAATTCGAAGCCTCAGGGACAAGTGGCGCAAGTGCATTGAAGTCGAGGGTAGTTATATTGAAAAATAATAAAACACTTTTCCTCATATCTCGTCTCCTTATATCCGAATTGCAAAACTTATTGACCGCCCCTCGTATTTATAATTTTTTTTTCAGGAAGATTCTTATTCATTTTACATTTTTTATTTTATGTACATATATAGACCTTATTTATCAATAGGATATAAAACTAAATTTTTCTAAGTAAAAAATTTTTTAAACCTCCCAAGAACCCACTTAGGCTATTTTTTTTAATGCCAACCCTGTGTTAAAGGGGCACGGACCGACGGGTCGGGCCATTCTCTCCCTTGCTTCCCTTAGGGGATTGGCCCGATCGAGCCATTCCCACCGCGAGCGGTCAATTTTGGGCCACCTGCCTCTCTCACGTCAGTCCTGTGTAATAGAAAAGGAGGGAGTGCCACTGGTAGAGAGATGGAATCGCCCGAGGGCGCATCCAAAGAAGGGGCTGAGGGGAAAGCAACCGCACCTGTAGGCCGAAGAGAAGAGTAAATCTTGTCCCTGGTAGAAGAAAGTTGGAGGGGCTCCTGAGAAGGATTTAAGGAAGAAACATTTGGGCAGCTGCCCAATTCAAGTGGATTTTAAATGGCCCCTGAAAAAACACACGGGTAGCTCACCTCCTTTTCAGAGGTGGAGCTGCCCGAGAGCGGCATCAAATATGGCAATGGGTCAGCCCCTTTGCGATGGTGAGATGAGAGGTAAGCCCCTCCACCAATCGAAGGGATGCCTCGATTTTCCTCGTCCTCCCCAACACCTAGGGACAGCAACTACGAGCTAGGAGGCGGATCTCCATGGACTTTCCCACTATTGCCTTCTGCGGTAACCATTTTAATATAATAAGAGGAAAAGGGACACGTGAAAATTAGATAGTACGACCTCCCAATGACTTTGGAGGTTAAGAGAAAAGTCTCCATAGGATCACAAATTCCAGAATGTAATTTACACAAAATGTTGCCGGTCCAGCTTTGATGGGTTTTCCCATACCCGGCCCACCATAAAGGATGGCGCCCTCGTAGCCACCTTCTTTCTGTACCTGAGGAAGGTGAACAGAGTCGACGGCCCAACACACCCCGTACCTAATACTTGTCTTAGATAGTGGACCTTCTCGCAGGAGGTAGGGACCTCAGGGTATCCACTGCCACACGACTAAGGCTCATGAGAGGACCAAAGTGCGCCAGGCAGCCGGAACCTCTGTGGATAGAACAAGTGTGGAAACGGGGTAGGAGGGTATGTAATAAAGAGAAGTAGAGATAGGCGGACGGAACTCTGTCTAGGTGGGAACAGTCTTCCTGATACAAAGTGCTGGTAGAAAAGGTTGAGGGGATAACCATAATAATAAATAATAGTACTAAATAATACTACTACTAAACAATAATAATAAGAATGATAATAACAATAATAATAAGAATGATAACAATAATAATGCTAATTAATAATAATAAAAAAGTAAAGCAGTGTGAGTGGGGGCGAGGGGAAATCGCACCAACACCTTTCCCAGACCCCAGTGAAGGGAGAGCTAATGTAAACGTAGATGGCGATCTTGAACCTTTTATGTTGAACGTGAGATCGTATACGGCTAAGCTCGAATCCGGTGGCTGCGGGTAGAGTTGGTTGTGTGGCAAAGGCCGGCGAAGTGGTTACGTTTCGAAAGGATTATTGTGTCATGTGCGTGCTGGTGGGATTCCTTTAGTGTTTTGTACCTATCCCCTTGGCATCGATCTTGCATGTAGTGGCTCGGGTTTTCTCTCACCTGGAATTGTCGGGCGAGTGCGTTCGAATTCGGGGTCAGATTCTCGTCCCTCACGAGTCGTCGATACCCCGCCTCAAATTCGTCGGGGGAACACGTGACGTCACCTTCGAAGAGCATCGTCCATAATAGGTAGTGAGCAAATTGGTACTGAGACTGGAAGAAGAAAAAATGTTAGGGTTTTACCACTAATCTGTATTCAATTAAGATTCTTTTTAATTCTCAGTGTGGACATACTGATTAAAGTGGATTTCGAATCACGGTAAAAGTTAAGAGTAGGGCGGCCACAGTGAAGTCCTCCGGAATCGGGAGTAATTATGATGACTGACCAGACTCGATTTGGCTTAATTTCTTTAAAATCGGAAACTTTGTTTCCACTAGCACGGGCCATAGCCCAAGAAGGGTTAAATTTACCACACGCATAACGTTGTTGCTGTTATTATGAAACTTTGTCACTTCCCATCTTGTCTTCAGTCGAATCCCGAATAATCCCGAGTACAAGACCACGGAACATTTTATTATATGCACACCTCTCTTTGTTAGTAACGATCCATTATTGTAATATATATGAACATTTTTTTGTGGATATTTGCTTTGTGTCTGAAGATGAAATGAGTTGTACCGAAACGCCACTATCTCGGCTTAATCGCCTTTTAGAAAAAAACGCTGGAAGACGGCAAAGGTTAATCTTCCTGCCATACATACAGCCGTGCTTTCCTCACTAAAAAAATGACGAATCTATATTTGTGGTTAAAAATTTGTTTCCTACCAAATTCTGGACGAGGTTGGCTCGGGAATTTCTGAGTTTTAGAAGAGCATCTTTGACTTTGAGGGGCGTGGTTGATTTAAGTTCCTCGAGGCACATCAACACGAGAAGAAGACAGCCGGTTCTACCGATGCCAGCGCTGTAAAATGGGGTTTCTCAGATAAAGTCATTGGATTTTGTTAGAGAATATCTATAACACTAGTCAACAATGATTTTGCTACTTGGGTATTAGCTTGTGATATATTCTGTAATCATAATTGTTCTAGCACGTAAGGTTCCTGAGTTACACATATTCTTTAATTACACATATGGGCAGTGTTGCTTTGGCTACCGTAGTGAGAGGATGTGTTGTGTGCGTTTGGTTCTTGCGTTACACTCCTGCTTCATCACGTTGTCAAATTTAGCCATTATAGTAGTGGTGTTGAAACGGTATTTACATAGTGATTAATTGCATTTTTCTTTTAGATTTATCTCTCAATTAATTTGTAAATGAAATAAGATTGTACAAAAGTATATAACAGGATATATACAAACTAAGTTGAAAACATGAATTGGTGAGGATGTATAAATAGCCCAGACTTTTGTTATATCTGTGGACGATATACTCCAATCGACCAACGGAAAAATTTATCTAAAAGAGTGAAAACTGCCTACAATTATTATTTTTGCTGTAAAGTTGGTGACCAAGACAAGCCCTGGGCACCTCACAAAACTTGTACTGTGTGTTATACAGGGCTCACATAGTGGCTAAATGGCAAACGGAACGGTATGCCTTTTGCTGTACCAATCGTGTGGAGTGAGCCAACAAATCATGTTTTTGATTGCTACTTTTGTATGACAAATATTGTGGGATTCTCAAATAAGAACAAGTCAAAAATTGTATATCCAGATTGTAAGCCAGCTATAAAACCAGTCCCCCATAATATGGAGATGCCAATCCCAGTTCCTCCATCAGCTAGTGCAGTTAAAGAAGATGATTCATCACCTGAAGAGGAGGATAACAATGATGATGAAATGTATGAGGATGATTCTAAGGAAAAGAAGATCCAGTTGATAAATCAAGAAAGATTGAATGATTTGGTGAGGGATTTGTCACTGTCGAAGGAGAATGTAGAATTGTTGGGCTCGACTACAGCAAAGGAATATTCTTGAGGATGGTGCAAAAATATCTACTTTTCGTAAATGCCATGAGGCCTTAGCTGCCTTCTATAAAGAAGATGGTGCTTGTTTCTGTACTTATGTTAATGGCCTCATGAATCAGCTAGGAAACGAGCATTTACCTGATGAATGGCGACGATTCATCAATCAAGCACTGCTAGCCTCAAAGCTGTGTTGCGACACAATGGTAACAAAATCTTTCAATTCTTGTCGCACTTATTATTGGGATGATAGAGACATATGACTCAATGAAATTTATTTTTGAAGGTGTTCATTACTCACATCATAAGTGGAATATCTGTAGTGATCTTAAGGTAATTTCTTTAATTATGTGACTGCAGCTTGGATATATATATATAGAATATGTGCTTCCTAGGCCTATGGAACAGCCGTGATGAGGGGAATCATTATATTTTCAAAAAGTGGCCCAAAAGAGAAGAACACATAGTTGGCCGATACAATGTGAAGCACATGACTTTGGTACATTCACAGAAGATCTACCTTCCACCACTTCATATCAAACTTGGGCTTATCACAAATTTTGTTAAAGCAATGGCCCATGATTCCGATGGATTCCAGTATTTCAAAGATAAATTTGGTGCAAAGAAAACCGATGCTAAACTTAAAGTTGGCATTTTTGTAGGGCCGGAGATCAGAGAATTGATACGTGACATGGAGTTCAGAAATAAACTAACTCCACTTGAGTTGGCAGTATGGGATTCATTTGTCAATGTAGTGTAGAACTTCCTTGGTAATAATAGGGCTGAAAACTATGAAGAACTAGTGGACAACATGCTAAAGGCTTATCAACGAATGGGGTGTCGGATGTCTCTTAAGATGCATTTCTTGCATTCACATCTAGATTTCTTTCCATCTAATATGGGTGATATTAGCGACGAACATGAGGAAAGGTTCCACCGAGATATCACAATGATGGAAAGCAGGTATCAAGGCCACTTCAACGAAAACATGATGGGTGACTACTGCTGGTTCCTACAATGGGAAGATCCTCTATCCACGTACAAGCGCAAGAGTCTCAAACATTTTTGAAGAAATTTATAGTTAGGTGAGTACTACCTCTTTTATATGTAATACATATCTTGTCTGGGTCTGCAAAAGGACGTACATAATGCCAAATAGGGTGTCCCGATTCCAAACCTTTGCCCAGAAACGAATCATTCTTCTCAAACTCGTAATAAATATATCATTAATTGATCCAAGGTGACAAAGTGAGCCATATAGCCTAGTTGCATAACTCAGAAACCTTACGTGCTAAGACAGATCTGAGTACAGATTTGGAATCAGCGCACCAAAATTAGTTAGTTACAACAACATTTACTCAAGTAGCAGAGACAATGTTAAAATTTGTTGGCTAGTGTAATGCACGCACAGACTCAGGAAGCCTGTCACGGTTGAACGTTACGAGGAGTGCAGGGTCTCGAAGCCCCTCCCTGTTTTCTCGTCACAAATCCATTACTCCGCAGGAGCCCAAAGCTCAATTGTGGGTAGACTTCTAAGTGGGCGCGTGCGGGGCCTTAATAACCAAGGGAAAAACCTGACTGGGTGAAATAATACAGGGTGTCCCGCAATGCAAGGGCGAATGGGCAAGGAAAAGGATAGGCATCTTGGTGCCTAATAAGAGCATAAAGGGCCGGTAATATTTTCTCTTAAAAGATTTAATCCACAACCAACGAGGGCATCTCTCACAAAAAAAGAGATTTGTAAAGGAAGTGGTGAAGTTAGAGGAAATGAAAATAAGTGCAAGATATATAGATCCGCAGATCCTCATACAAGATTGGGGCTGGGAGGGAACGCATCTGCGGGCATTGGCACCGGAAAGGCACGCAATACACAAGATGGCAGCTGTAACGTAGTTTCCATGCTACATCCAATACCCACTTGCAAGAGGTATTGATGTGGGCAATGAAGGAAAAAAAGGGGAGGAGGGTAAGAATATTACTTCCGCCTTACCGGAGCAAAGAGGGTGTGTGTGTGTGTGTGTGTGTGTTAGGGAGGGGGAGAGGGTTAAGACAACAAACTCTCAGCCATGGTCAGAATTGAATGGACGAAAGCTGGTCGCTGAATAGCCTGCAAAAATAGACGCCGCCCAAAACAGATATGTAGGTGATAATGGCTTCGTAAAATGGCACAGTCTTGAAGGACTACAGCTCAGGTAGATTCAATCTCGTTGGAGATTACCAGGAGTACTGGGGCAAAGAGGCTGTGCAACTCCTTCAATTGCTAGGTGTAACAGTCTACTCGGAGAAACCCCTGTGATAAAGGGGCATGGGGGAAATGCATTCTCTGGCATTGAAGCATGCGGACTAAATTTGATGGAGAATAGTGAATGATGAGAATGAAATAAGATTTGTTGCTCTCTCTTTTTCTCTCTCTTTACTGGTAAGATGGAACCTGATCCTCCGTCCTACCTGCAATGAATAACAGTGGGACCGAATCGGTGCTCAGACCTGAGTAAGTTCGTCATGTGAGCAAGAGTGGACGCCTCCAAGGGAACGCCATGGTCGGGCCACTCCGTATAATGGTATTGAGTGACCTGTCGAAATGTAAAACAAACGGGTTCTTTGTAACACCATAATCGTGAAGGGCTGAAATAACAAGAACTGGTTATACACATCAGCTTACCCCATGGGTAATGTCAAATAAAATGGATATTTTTCCTGTTCTAAAATAAAATAAGACATACTAGTATGAGTACAATTCCAAACAGTTTAACCTAGTTTAAAGATGGAAGTGGCTATGGAGCTACAGATTCATTTTATAGCACAATAACCACCAATTTTTGGCATCTCAGCGACTTATCTATTTCAGCCACCTTCCCATTATTACACCTCTTGCATGTGTAGCTGCATGATCTATCGAGGGGGCCCACTTACTATGTCATTATTATGCGTCAGATTTTGGGTCTTGCCTTCTCTGCCCGAGGGCGCACCGAAGTCGGAAGTTCCAACCTTGGCCTGTCGCCTGTTGAATCGGCAGGGGAGGAGTCCGCTCCAGGAACGATCCCGGAATTCTTTCTTTTTTTTGGGGGGGGGGGAGGGAGTTCGGGGTGAGCACCCTCCTTTCTCCTTATCCAATAAGGTGCAGGGAGCGATCCATAAAATGGCGGTGGGGCAGGCGAGTGCGCCCAATTCGAAGACGACAGAAAGCGACCTTAAGCCAAAGAAGCATTATCGTGGGAGGGGAAGGGGATCCACGGTAAGTCGCGACGCGATGGCACACATAATTAGGTACCACTTGGCTGTCTCCCATCTTGTTTGCCAAACAGCCCGGGGTGCTGAACAGATTCCTAACATGTAGTCGGTGTGAGGATGAGCGAAACTCTGATCTGGTCCCCCAATCCTCACTGACTCTTTGGCACACTCATCGACCCGCTCATTCCCTTCAATTCCCACATGTCCAGGAACCTAGTACAAGATAATTTCGACATCCACCCAGCTCGCGCAACCACGATCCAGGGAATGCGGAGATTCCAATGCACCGAGAGCACTCGAGGCGCTTTGTGAGTATCTACAAATCACGATCTAGTCTTCGACCAAGGTACAAGGCGTTATCTCCCGCGCCGAGCGGTGTATTGCAATTAGCTCGGTCGTGAATAAAAACGCAGCGCCTAGGAGACTCGCTGACTTCGAACAGAGAGGATACAGGATGGAAACAGACCCCGAGCTCTGACTTGGTGGTATCTGTGTACCATGGCACGGTCCCAGCGTGAGACGAAGTGTGCTGCAAAAGGTCGAACACAATACTCCCGGGGCCTTTGGGACCAGAGGCTCCACCAGCCCGATAGATACATTGATCTCCCGAAGGACTTTCTTAGCACTAATCCAAAGGACTTAGGGTACTCCTGGCGACTATTGGCGGATTAATCATCGTCGAGATCAGCCACGGATGCAATGAGAGAAATTGGCGACTGAGGGAGACTGCACCCGCACGTACAAGCGCATACTGTACTGCGTACCCCGCAGAGCAAGTGACATCTCCTCGATATCGATAGGCAGGCTCTCGAAAGGGTATGTACGGAAGGCACTAGGCGTAAAACGGAGACAGAGGTAGTGGATCAAATCCACCTTCCCAAATTCACTCTCGGCTGCAGATGCATAATACTCGCATCTGTAGCCAAACTTTGCATGAATACCTTACCGACGTGCCACATCCACCTGGACTTCGGCAACTATTGAGCGCCACCTGACTCTGTCTCTTGTTAGCTGCAACAACTTTGCAGGCTTAAGATGTCCTCCCGCCACTCTCGTCACACCGTCCATAAATTTCTATCTGTCGTCCTTCGCCATTCCAGTCAGCACCACGGCCTTCATCTCATTCCTCCTAATCATATGTCCGAGCAATCTCATTTGTCGTCTCATTGTTGTCATCAGTTCCCTCTCCATTCCCATCTGCCTTAGCACGTCCACATTAGTTCGTTTTGATGTCCATGGTATCTTAAGAATTCTCCTCCATAACCACTTTTCAGTTGCTTCCAACTTTTCTTGCATCTTCCTGCTCACCGTCCAAGTCTCACATCCATACAACAATGTTGACCATACACAAGTTTTTGCTGCTCGTTTTGTAATTCCTGTAGACAACTTTCTATTTGTCAGATATGTCTTCATTCTTGTAAATGGACTCTTTGCAATACCAATTCTAGTTCTAATTTCATTTTCAAATCTGCAGTCTTCTGTTATCAAACTCCCTATAGATACTAAAGTTTTTCTACCTGCTCTATTATTCTTCCTCTGGGTGCATTCGTTTTATATGCCACCAACACTTTGGCCTTGTCCATATTGACCTTCAACCCTTTCTCCTCGCTCGCCTTCACATCCAACAAATGTTGCAACCTCTCTCTGCAGAGTCCGCCACCAACACTGTGTCATTTGCGAACCTAATATGGTTGATATTGTAACCTCCATGGGTGGGTACAAGAGATAGGCTGTGAATATGAGGATCCAAATAGTGGGGCCGATTCGAAACAAGACAAAGGAAACATCGCAAATCTACCAACTCCAAGAGAACCACATTTAAGAATAAGTTTGGGTCCGGGAGAAGACATGGATGGCGGTAAAAGTGCAGAATCTTAGTCTTGACCAAGGAAAACATAACCCTGTGCATTTCGGCACAGCGAAAGGCGCGGTTCAATGCAGGCTGGACTAAATTCATAGCAAGCTCGGTTGTGTGCCCCCCTTACCTCCGTGTAATGGATTAATAATCTCCTTGCGGCCGTTCTCGGGTGCATATGGCGGTAGTGGTTTGGCAGGCAACACACCCAGCAAGGCAAGGCTATTTTTTTTTTAAACTCTACCCACCCTGTGGGGCAAGAAGAGTTGTAGAGTGGTGGGTCAAATTCAAATGAAAAGGACACGACCAGAGAACCTGGATGCACTCCTGGAGTGGTGCCACTCCACTTGGATGTATTCCAAATGAAGTTAAATTGCAATAAACTTCAAAGTCCTAGCTGTTGCAGGGACAGCTAGCACAGATGGGGGTGCTATAAAATTTCCACAGCATGCAACAGCCTCCTTCCACCCTAACCTGGTTCATCAGCACAGTCGGACAGAAAGTGCGGTCTCACTTAATTGTGGTAACGTTGGTAATATCCTACAGCACAACTCTCGGATCAAAACTTTCTCCCTTAATCTTCCACCGAGCGGTTCGAGGGAGCAGAGGTAATCTCCTCCTGGGCAGCTATTAACAACAACATATGATGGAACATGTGGCCTTTGGCCAACATGCTACCATCAGAGGAGCGAATAACTAAAAAGTGTTCGAAGCCAACTTGCTCAAAAACGTGAGATACCGTCTCATTGAAGCCCCGACAAAATCCAGGCTCTACTCAGCATACTCGCAACTCTCGTCTTTGTCTGGGTCTCCTGGCCCGAGGCCACCTGGGGATCGGATGTGCCTTTCTTGTACTGGTGTCGATTGCCGAAACAGCAGCAGACCTGTCCATCACCGGAACCCCTACGGAGGGAGAAAGGAATCCCGAGTCTCAACTTTGCCTCCTATTTTTTTTTTATGGAGAGGAGGACGGGGAGTGAGTCGGCTTCTCTTCACCCACGGAAGGGGCACCAAGGCCAGATGAGCGACTCACAGAGAGTCTTCCCTCCTTGTAAGTAATCGGAGGCCCTTGCCACTCCCAGGATCTTTCATAAAGGCAGACTTTCGTTCAGTGTCTGCACTGGGCCCAGGTTCGCTCACACCATCTGGGATGGGGGGCACCTACGGAATCATCATCTAGGAGGGGTCTCCAAGTGTCTTCACCCTCCCTCCTAGGTATCGGTCATCCCGAGCGGGGACTCATAAGGTCGATGGTCCATCACCAAAGTCAGTAGGCCTGGCAAGGTTAGCTCTATTGGGAAACGGAGGGGGAAGGATGCCAGCGCCAATCAATGCTAAGATCATTGGGTCTTCCAGTTGCCTTGGCAAGGTCAAAGGGGGCGATGCCTCTGACCCCTATAAGGGGGGGCTTGTTTAGGCAATTTCCATGCCACTATCAAGGGGCGGGAACCGAGGCCGCACGTTATTGGCCTCGCCCTGGTCTTTGGGTTTCCCTGAGAAAGCGAAGGGGGACCTGTCGTAAGTGGAGAGTCGCCTGGAGGCAACTCTCCAAAAGGGAGTAAAAGGGAAGCCCCCGAACCCGTAGGTAATAGAGATGGAGAAACGCCCTTTCCGCTAGAAGATTCTTCGAGCGGCCTCTGAGAAAGCACAGAGGGAGGGCACCTCCATCACAGGGTGAATCTACCCCAGGCGTCTCCGAAGATGGCAAAGGGAAAACCCCTTTGCTGCTTACAAATGGTTGTAGAGCAGCTCCTCCACCGGTGAGAGTGTTGTTGTCACTTTTTACCACGTCCACCCCAACAACAAGGTTGGCGAGGATGCCGAGAGGGATATAGTCCCAAATGTTGTAAAGTTTTAGGAACTTGCCAACACAATATTACCCGAGTTTGTGACCAATAAAAAAGTGAGAAAAAATATGCTGTGTTATATCCCCTGCCCTGCAGCTCCCACCTTGGGTTTTCTGACTTTTCATGTCTCCAGTGTGGATGTGTTAAAGAGTAGTTTCAGACACTGCACCAAGGACACACACCGAGCAGAAGTCATCCAGTGGACCGGTCAATCCCTGAGGGTTGCAGCTTCCAACTGAGCAGCCAGGGAGAAGGCGATGGGGGGGGGATTTCTTTATTGTCTGTTGTTGCAGACGCAGAGAGAGGACCCCCCTCCCCAAGGCTTTTCTTTGGCCTGGCAGCCAACAAGACAGTAAACCCCACTCGCCATGAGCAGTACAGCCTTAGTCACTAGAGAATGGCCGCAGGGAGGTGGTCAGCCAATTACATGCAGGGAAGGAGGGGTTATTGGGGCAAAAACCGATCTTCCCCTCCATCATACCCCACTGCCCAGGAGCCCTCAAGTCATGGTCACTTGTGACCTACAGGCTTTGTTTATAGTGTTTAGATAGGTTATAAGGCCTCTCTTCTGACAAGGCATGAACTAGCTGGTCAGGTCCTTAAACCTACACAAAGGGTTGAGGGGATAGTAGTAGACAAAAGAGGGATGCTGGAAGTGGAGGAGGAGGAGGAAGCACACCAATTTCCCACTGTTGCGTCAGAATTCAATTCAACCTTGTGACGGGGCTTTCCTAATTGGCACTTAATTAAGCCAAGAAGATGTGCAGCCCATTCGTGTACCATGTCAAATAGGTTACACAGGATAACTCCTTGAGGGTGTTGAAAGCTCCAATTACAAGAGTCGTTTTGCCTTAGCTACTACATCCACTCCATTGCATAGAAAAGATAGATCAGAAGAGTAAGGTAACTTGAATGATAAAAAAATGGGTAAAAGTGAAAATATTCAAGAGAAATAGTCTGGGTTCTCCAAACTTGGTTCAGGACAACCCAGGGGCCTCGACCAGGAAGATGTGCTGCCCTTCTGGGTACCACGTTGTAGCATATTCCATTAGAATTGTGCACGCCACAATACAGCAAATATCACATCCAAAACAGATTGAACCACTTATTTTGGTAAAAATCTTACCTTTCTTACACTCCGGATCTTGAATGATCTTATTATAATCTATTTCGACCGACGTTAATTCATAGTGTGATGGCTTTTATTTTAATCTAAGCATAAATAACTGTTATTTCTTTATAGTTGGGTGCTGAAATTGACCTAGATCAGACAGTATAAAAGCCATATGTGGAAACTGCAATCAATCAAAGAGTAAATTTTTTTTACTTTTACCTTCCGTGTTTCATTTTTTCTCAAGATGAGAAAATTTCGAATGATGAAGAATGTCTGAAAAAGATTGAAAGTGAGCTATTAAAATTGTAAAAGTTGGGAGTATTTTAACATTTTAAACCAATGAATATTGGCAGAGACAAGGTTAAGCATGGAAAGTTCAAAATTTATCTCAGATCGCAAGAGAAAAACTGGTGGAAACAATAAACCTATTTTCACTTGGGGGATTTATTCAAACAGTGAACTTAAATGCCGGACATCCTACATCTCTTCTGCAAGGTGGGTGGGCCATAGGAGAGGCACGACATTTCCTGGGCGGACCCAAAGGTCCTTAATATTTTTGTTTATACAGCACCCATCTAGCAACTCCCTTCAATGACATATATCACCGCAATTAAAACTTCAGTCTAGTACCAGGCTACTTTAAAATTAGCAAAACCAAAGTAAACAAAAAAGCAAGAAGGAAGCATGCCTTTGCAGCGGGTGGAAGTCCTCCCCCGATGCAGCAACATGTGACCAATACCAAAGAAAGTCAAATAAAATGGAGGAGGCCAACCCTCCTGCAAAAAGCCAGTAGTCTACAAGTCTGTGTGCATGAACCGTCAGGAGTACAGGGGACAAGCGGTAGCGACCCCGCTTGTCCCGATACCAGGACAGGTAACGTATGCCAAGATCACCCAGACTGGGACATTCAACGAGAATGTGCCGAACAGTCTGGGGGACAACGCAGTCGTCGCAGTGAGGTGCAAGTGAGCGCTCCATCAAATGGCGGTGCGTCCCACGAATGTGCCCAATTCAGAAACTACAGAAAGCGACCTGAAAGTGTCGGTGAGCTGCTTAAAAAGGCATCACCACCATGGGTTATCAAAAAAACTAAATCATGCAATACAGAATACACATATGAATAAAATAAAATGTTATTTACCCCCAATACAACTTAAAAACCATCATGACCTACCCTCCCCATATACTCATATAACTGTGCTTAAAACATTTAAATTTGGAATGCTTTTTGTGTCTTGTGGTAAACCATTACAGTATTCTACCACTCAGTTGGTGAAAAAATACATCCTCGCAACCAACCTACCAGGGTGTTCAATGAGTTCTCGGCCTAACATATAAGGAGGGGAGACAAGAGCCCGCTGCAGCTAGATTACGCTCATACATGTTCCAACAGGTAATGCACGAGCTGGTCCCAGCGCATTTTGTTCAGTTCAATGGTGACTTTTTCTGAGTGAGGATGGTGCCTTCCAGCAAAATGAGTTTAGTTGAACAGTGGACTGTGATAAAGTTTTCTGTGATTCAAGGGAAAGTGCCACAGTTGATTCATGAGGAGTTGAAGACAACACTAGGGCATAGTGGCAGCTGCAGGGTATCTTTTTCGTTGATGATGAGACCAAGGATGGATTTTCACAATTGAAAAAGAGACTATCTAAATGCATCAATAAAAGTAGTTGAATGAACCTTTGCTCTATTTTTGCTCCTGTGTTAGGCTGAGAACTTATTGAATGCCCCTCGTACACCTCTGTTTTTGATTTTTGCAAGTGGTGGCCCCTAATCCTATTACTACATTTGAACTCAAAGAACTTGCTAAAATACAACTTCTCTACTCAAGAACAAGTTTAAAAAAGTTCTATCATATCTCCTCTCACACACGTTCTTTAAAATGAGAACATATTTAGCACTATCAACCTATCATCCTTGTTGCCTTCCTTTGCACTGATTCTAGCAGGTTGCTATGATGTCCAAAATGTGGTGACCATGTTTGTATACAGTACTCTAAATGTGGCCTGACATATTAGTTATATAGTTTAAGGATAACCTCCTTATTTTTGTAACTAACATTCCTCTTAATGAAACCCAAGACTATTTTTTTGCCTCAATACCCCTCTTAGAAAACCTCAGTGATGTATCTAGTACTATTCCTAAGAGATTCCCATCCTCTACTCCCTTCAGCCAAAGCCCATCTCTTTCATAGGTAAATTCTGTATTATACTCGTATCTTCCTGTGTTCATAATTTCACATTTTTTAAGGTTAAAACTGATCTGCCACTTTTGTGCCACACCTTATTTAAATCACTCTGAACTTTTAAAGATGACATCGGCGAAAATTGACATTTTACTATTTCCAGCTTCTCCGAGATCATTTATATAAACTATGAATAATAATAGGCCTAGAACTGTTAAGACAAAATACTCAAGGAATTTTTAATTATATTTTAAATTAAATCATGCATCATTGTATACGGCCGAGTACGCATGTATGTTTGCTCTGAAGATGAATAACTCCATTCCACTTTTCTCTAAGAGTGCTTTATTTTTACTTTTGATTCTTTAACCAGGGAGGATTCTTAATATTATATATCTATTGTCATTTGCAGCATTTCGAGGATCTAATTAAACAACTAGGGCAAAAATATAATTTTAATTACATAAAAAAAATGAAATATTAAAACTTTAAATATACTAATGCTATAATAAGAGGATCTAAATAAAAATTAATACTACCAATGAGTACTACACAATGGTTGATGCCTAAAATTTACCTTTAACTAAGAGGGAGTTTGGAGTTAGATGACCTTGGATGAGAACCTTTTTGATGCAATGATTCAGACAGGTTTGACTGGAGCTTTTCTCATGGATGTGAGACTGACTTGTAAACAGCTGATCGTCTGTCGGGGAGAAGGACATGCTGGTTGAGGCTATTTGAGAACAGCTGATGCTTATACCAAGGTAGGTGGGGAGCGTGTGGCGATGCTTCTTAACTTGAAGATATAAACAAGGGGATTGTGGATGTATGGGTTATTCCAATCCCTGTGTTACACTTGTGGGCTTCTCGATGATGAGACTTGATCAAGAAGTAAATCTTTTCTTGAGTGGAACTTAACATTGGTATTCCTCAATGGTGAGGGATATCTCTGTTTTTATTCTGAAAACTGAGATGGAGGGTTTCTCTGAATGAGATTGGTATGAGAGTGGTTCTCAATAGCAGTGGTCTACTCTTCTAGATGACCAAAGGAACAGCCTCGGGAAGAAAAATCCTGCTCAGTTCCACTGTCTTCTTGATTCCCGGTTTGCTTCCGGGACTCATCTTCTTGTCTCGATTGCTACTCCGATTCTCCTCTCATTTCTCCAGATCGAACTATATATACAGCAATTATCCCCTGGGGGGAAGGGGAGGGGAGAAGAGGGCCCAGCTTTAAGCCTCTCTCTCCTAGGGCATAAATTTTCCACATTGTGAACATTCGCCCTTCTGGTTTACGTCAGAGAAAGAGAAATTTTGTCTATTTGGTGAAAATAGACATAAACAATCGGAGGGGACAGTGAGCCTGTCCATAGATTTTTATTCTAAAGGCTATCCCACCCTCCTATGTTTATATTAACAGACTACGGAACCTGCTGAGACAACATTCTCAAGGATCTTTGGGGAGGAAATGGGGAGGGGGGGGGGGGGTATCGACCATAGTAACTGTTGATGATGTGTAAACAAACTAGTCTCTGTTTGTCCTTGTGATATTTATTTCCCCATATCATGAAATAGCTCCGTTTGTTTACGTTTCAGATTGGACTAATTTCCTCCCCTTTTGTTTACACTTTTCTTGATTGCTTAATTAAAGGGTTTTGAAATGTTTTCTCAGTGGGCTGTCACTTTGGATGAAGTGAGTAAGCCCTTTGATGTAAATAGTGTGTATGTAGTTTGTGATTCTTGTGGTATTAAAACAAGATCAATTCTATCTGAATGCTCCTTGTGTTATGTGACTAATGCAAATGTGGCTTTAGTAAAGGAGGAGAGTCGGTTGTGTGATGAGTGTAAGAGATTAAATGATTTGGCAGTTGAAGTCAGAAGGGATGCAAGTATATACATGAAGAATGTGGCCGGGACCAGAAGGGTGGAAGATAGGCCTAGACTAGGGACTGGAGAGAAAGAAGTGACTAATGTAAGTGAAAATGAATGGAGTGAGAATATGGATAGAATGGCTAAGTTAGGAAAGGTTAGGTGTATGAGTAAGAGGGACAGGAAACCTGTTAAGTTGACTAACAGATTCGATGCCCTGCGAGAGGAAGAGGTTGAAAGGGATTTGTCTGATGTGGTGGTGGCAGAAAGTGGAATAAGTGGTAGTTTGAATGAGAACAGGAGGGAGGGCAAAGATAGGCCTAGGGGGACTAGGAGAATGAATGAGGTGCTTGTGATGGGTGACTCATATATTAGATATTTAGATAGGAAGTTGAGTGCAAGCAAGTGCTGGTGTAAATGATGTGTCTGAGTTATGATAGTCTGGTGTCTGGGTGTGAGAGGGATGCAATTGAAATTATGTATGTGGGAGTAAATGATGGATTCATGTGAGGTAGGACAAAGGTAAAAAGATTAGTTGAAAGGATGAGTAAAAGGCATTGTTTCAGGTGTGCTTCCGAGATTAGATGTGGGGATGGAAAGGTTGTCTTGTGCAATTCGAATGAATGAGTATGTGAAAGGCCTGTGTGAGAAGTCGGGATTGGTGTTTGTAGATGTATGGAATGGCTTTTTGGGCAATAAGGCATTGTATTCATTGGATGGACTCCATCTAAGTGAGGCAGGGGGTTGTAATATTGTGGCAGGAGTTAGTGTCATTAGGTCTTCGCAGGCAGGAAACAAGTTACTGATAGTAGCCAAGGAAATACAAGAGCACAGGGTGGGGTAGGGAAAGGATGTAGAGGAGATAGAGCGGAAGGTATACAAGCTAAAAGAGGTGCTTCAGGGATAGGAGCTGAGTTTTCTTTATACAAATGCTCATAGTCTTAAAATATGAAGGATGAGTTATTTAGTTATATTATTGATGAAGATATAGATATATGTGTAATAGAATAATGGGTTAATGAAAATAAATTTAATGACAATGTGAATGAATTTGAACTATGGGGTTATGATATTAACATTAGCAAAGGAGAGATAGGACTGGTGGTGGGTTGATTATTTATATCAAAAATAGCTTTGCTTCAAATCTAAATAATCCTATAAAGCAAGGAGAAGTTGAGTCACTGTGGATAGAGATTAGGGTCAGTAAAAATAGGATAATACACTTGGGAGCCTTTTACAGTCTACCTGGACAGACTGATTGTATTGATGAGTTAATGATCAGGGAAATAAGTAGAGGATGTGAAGTAGATAGTTATTCTTGGTGACTTTAATTTAAATTCTGTGGACTTGAAAAATATGATAGGAAGAGATAGAGCAAGTTGTAAGTTTATAGAATGATGAGGATAATTTTTTGACTCAATTTGTTAATAAGCCAACAAGGGATGCCAATATATTAGATCAGGTTCTTTCAAATGATGATCACTTGGTTCAGGCTTTTTTTTTTTTTTTTTTTAGGAGCTCATCTGGCGACTGCCTACTTGGGCATTAGTCGCCGTATTAAAACTGGCCTAGTTCTAGGCTACTTTAAAATAAAATTAGAGAAAAAGAAAAAGAAAAAAAAAACACCCCAAAAGGGGAAAAGGAAGCAAGCTGGTGCGTCGGGAAGAGGTCCCCCCGGCGCAGGAGCGTGCAACTAAAGGAAAAAAACAAACAAAAAAAACAAGAAAACAAAACAAAAAAAACAAACCTTGATTAAATAATAGGGAGAAGGCCGGCCTCCCCCAAGAAGTCAACAAGTCCACAAGTCAATGTGCACGAATCTGAACCGAGCACAAGGGACAGGGGGTAGCGACCCCGCTCATCCCGGTACTGGGACAGGTATCGTGCGCGAAGATCACCCAGACTGGGACATTCGACAAGAATGTGCCGAACAGTCTGAGGGACGACGCAGTCGTTGCAATAGGGCGCAGGCGAGCGCTCCATCAAATAGCGATGCGTCACACGAGTGTGTCCGATTCGGAGACGACAGAAAGCAACCTGAAGCCGCCGCGGCATTGGGGGATAGGTCCATGGGAACAGTCGCGGCGCAATGGCACGCAACTTTAAATTCCTTTCGACCGTCTCCCATCTTCTTTGCCAAGCAGTCAGAAGAGCTGCCCGTATTCCTGCCATGTAGTCGGTGTGAGGAAGAGCGAAACGCTGGTCCGGTCGCAGAGTTCTCGCCGACTCTTTGGCGCGCTCATTCCCCGCAATTCCTACAAGTCCAGGAACCCAGCAGAAGATAATCTCGACATCTGCCCGGCTCGCCAAAACCGTGGCGTCACGGATATCGCGAACCAGGGGATGCGGAGATCCAATGCCCCGAGAGCACTCAGGGCACTTTGTGAGTCGCTATAGATCACAATCCGGTCTCCGAACCGGGCACGTCGCGTAATCTCCCGTACCGAGTGGTGTATTGCCACCAGCTCGGCCGTGAAGACAGACGCAGCGCCTGGTAGAGCCCCGCTGACTTCAAACAGAGGGGATACGGCGTGGAAGCCGACCCCCTCTTGGGACTTGGAGCCATCCGTATACACTGGCATGGTTCCAGCGTGACACGATGTGTGCTCCAAAAAGGTCGAACGCAATACTCCCGACGCAGTCCAAGCTTTGGGAGCAGAGGCGTGGCGACAAATAGCCCAGGGTGGCGTCCTGGGCAGAACCAGGGGCACCACCAGCCAGAGAGCTATATCTAGCTCTCAAAGAGGTTTCCTGGCCCTAAACCCAAAGGGCTTAGGGTATGACTGGCGTCTCTCAGCGGCATAGGCACCATCGAGATCAGCTGCGGATGCAGTGAGAGCTGTTGGCGACTGAGGGAGGCGCCGGGCTCGCGCGTACAGGCGAGTGATGCACTGAACGCGGCGCAGAGCGAGTGGCATCTCACCAGCATCGACCAACAGGCTCTCAATGGGAAAAGTGCGGAAGGCACCGGTCGCAAGGCGAAGGCCTGTGTGGTGGATCGAATCCACCTTCCGCAATAAACGCTCGGCTGCGGATGCATAAAACTCGCATCCGTAGTCGAGCTTCGAACGAACAAAGGATCGATAAAAAAGTAAGGCAGTAGCCCTATCAGCGCCCCAAGCGCTGAACGTCACGGAACGGAGAATATCCATGGCGCGGGTACAAGCGACCCTAAGGCTGCGAATATGAGCCTCCCAGGTGAGGCGTCGGTCGAATACAAGACCAAGGAAACGGTGCGACTCCACCACATCCAGGCGCACCCCATTAAGAAACAAATCTGGGTCGGGGTGAAGCTGTGGATGGCGGCAGAAGTGCACCACCTTGGTCTTGGCCAAAGAAAACCGAAACCTGTGCGCTTCGGCATAGCGAGAGACGCGGTTCAATGCCTGTTGGAGTCGACGCTCCAGAGTTGGCATCTGGGCCGCGCCAAAAGAGATCGAAAGGTCGTCCACGTAGAGCGTAGCGAGAACATCTTCTGGCAGCACCGAGGTAACGCCGTTGATGCTCAGTGCGACACTGAGGACACTTCCCTGCGGGACACCCTCTTCCTGCTCCTTTGGGCCGGAGAGAGCTCCCCCTACCCGTACGCGGAATCGACGATCTCGCAAAAATTCAGATATAAAAATTGGGAGGCGTCCCCTCGCCCCCATCGTGCGGAGAGTCTCCATGATACCGTATCACCATGCGGTATCATAGGCCTTCTCCAGATCGAAAAAGACCGTGGTGTAGTGCTGTCTACGAAGGAAAGCCTCGCAGACGGCATTTTCCAGTCGGAGCAGAGCATCCGACGTGGAGTGGAACTTGCGGAAGCCGCACTGTGCGGAAGACAGATGGCCTCCGCTGTCCAGGAAAAAGGCTAATCTAACATTTACCAATTTCTCCATCAACTTGCACACGCAAGAGGTTAGAGAGATTGGGCGGAAACCGGTCGGAGTAAAGTGATCTCTCCCCGGTTTGCGAAAGGCGAGCACAGTAGCGATTCGCCAGGAGTCTGGGAGAAGACCTTCCACCCAGATCCTGTTGAACAAATCTAACAGAAAGGCCATGCCTCGCTCACCCAGGTGTCGAAGAATGGCGTACGGGATATCGTCCGGACCATGGGCGGTGTCCGCGCACGAAGCGAGGGCAGAGCGCAACCCACTCACAGTAAACTTGTCATTGAAGGGTTCTCCGCCTCTGGAGGTAAAGTCCAGCCGGTGGCCTTCCGCGACATCACGACGTGCATTGAATGCTGGCGGAGCAGCATCACGGCTAGAGAATGCAGAAAAAGCGGTCGCTAAGAATTCCGCCACGGACGCGGGGTCCGAGATTGCGGTCCCATTCTCCTGGAGAATGGGAGGGGGGTCCTGCGAGAACTTGCCCCGAATCCTTTTGACTCGCTTCCACACCTCAGCTAAAGGGGTCTTCCCGTTAAGTGAAGACACGTATGCCTGCCAAGAAGAGCGGCGGGCGTGCTTCGAAATATACCGGAACCTAGCCCTAGCCCAACGAAATTCAGCGACAGTGAAATAGTTTGGGCGGCGCTTATAGCGCATGTAGGCATAACGCTTCTGTTTGAGGGCCGTCTCACACTCGGCCGACCACCATGGGAGTGGTCGGCGTACAAAACGGCCAGACGTCCTAGGAATAGTAGTCAGGCCCACAGCGATGAGGTTACCGGAGAAGAACTCAACGGCCTCATCTACCGACCTAAACTCCTCGATTGAGATAGAGAATTCAGTCATTTCCTGAAATGCAGGCCACCGCGCCCGCGCCAAGCACCACCGAGGTGGTCTCTCAGGCGGCAGTTGCCCTGAAAATGATATTTAAATGGGAAAGTGATCACTACCATGGAGGTCATCGACCACCCCCCAATTAAAATCAGGCCTCGGCAACCGTGCCACGACGCGGCGGAAGTCCCCCGCGTCGAAGTCAGCTCACGGTGGAATGTACGCAGAAATGATAGTATATCTCCTATCCAGGTGCAGCTGCACAGCCACTGCCTGAAAGGAGGTATCTAAAGAGAAAGGAAAGTGATCACTACCATGGAGGTCATCGACCACCCCCCAATCAAAATCAGGCTGTGCATCCGAAGAGCACAGAGATAGGTCAATCAAGAAAATGAAGCGGTTCTCGGACAGTGATGCCTAAACTCATCCACGTTTAGGACACCCATCTCAAGCTCTTCGATCAGATCGGCAAGGACTTGTCCCCTGGGATTTATGGAGTAATCTCCCCAGAGAGGATGCCTGCCGTTCAGATCTCCAAGCAAGAGATAGGGCCTCGGCAACCGTGCCACGACGCGGCGGAAGTCCCCCGCGTCGAAGTCAGCTGACGGTGGAATGTACGCAGAAATGATAGTATACCTCCTATCAAGGTGCAGCTGCACAGCCACTGCCTGAAAGGAGGTATCTAAAGAGAAAGGAAGAACAGAGACATCATGCCGGGTGTAAACCGCGCATCCCCCAGCCCGGCCATCCCGCAGTGGTGGGGTCGCAAGACCCTTATACCCCGGGAGGGCAGGCAGGGGGCACGCGCCTAGCATGCTCTCCTGAAAAAAGATAGCTAACGGGGAACGGGACGAGATGAGCCTCCGCAGCTCCTCCCAGTTGGCTCGGAGTCCACGGCAATTCCATTGAAGGAATATGCCCTCCAGGCCTAGCTCGGAGGAGACGCGGGGGCCCTCCTCGAACTGAAGACCCTCACGGGAATGGCCGTACGCTTCCCGGGGGCAGAACCCCGGGCGCTGTCGCCTTCGAGGACTTATTGGGGGAGGTTGGGCTCGCCATGCGAGTCTTTTCTTCCCTCCGCCTCGAAACCTTTGGCGGGCGTTGCGGCTTCGGAGGCGGGGGGCCCTATTTCGAGGAACCACCGTCTCCGAGCCACTCGCTCCACCTCGGGGCGTGGGCGAAGGAGCGAAGCTCCTTTGTTGCTGTCCTCCTTTCGGGGAAGAGCGTTAGGAACCCTGCCTCCTGTCAGTCTAACGACTCTGTGGAGGCGCGTGGCCGTTTCGCCTTACGGGAAACGGTCACGCTAGGGGAAGAGGGGGAAGCCCTGGTTTTAGCCGGGGCTGGGTGTGAACCCTTTTTGCCGCCAGCTTTACCAGGGGAGCGCCCGGGTGTAGTAGAGCCCGCAGAAGGGCTCCGAATGGGCGCGGAAACAACCGTGCTCGTTGGCCTGGATGGGCCAGGAGCAGAGGGTGCTTTTCTAACTATTGAGGCATATGATGTCCCAGGCAGAGCCGGGCGCGCCAGAACCAAGTCCTTACCCTCGCAGAATGAGAGTCGATCCTGGGCCTGAACGGCCAGGATTTCTTACTCAAGGAGATATGCACCACATTGCTTCGAAGAAGCAGGGTGCGGCTCTCCGCAATTGACACACTTGGCCACACACGATTTGGACTTATCGTGTGCGACCTTGGAGCAATTTACACAGACTTCGGGTGAACCCGATTTTGCACGTCTACATGATCGATTCGTATGGCCGAAGCGGTGACAGTAATAGCACCGCCGCGGCAGTGGCACGAATGCCTTCACGCGGTAGCGGTACCAACCGGCACGCACCGACTCAGGGAGCTTGTCACAGTCGAACGTGACGAAGAGTGTAGGGGTGGGTCTCGAGGCCCCTCCCTGTTTTCTCATCACACGTTCGACCTTGCCTGCCCCATGGTCGGCCAGCTCTAGGGTGATGTCCTCAATGGAGTAGTCAACGAGTTCCCTCGCATAAACTACTCTTTTCACAAAGTTCATGGTAGAGTGCGGCGTCACACTCACCGGGGGTGCCATGAAGTGTCCGAAGAGCACTTATCTTGGCCGCCTCGGCGGGATTCGCCGCATTCGCCAGAAGGCTCCCGTCCGAGAAACGGGTTACCTTCGGCTCTCTACCAATTGCACTAGCTAATCCTCTCCTCTGATGGATCATGTTGCCCTTGGACAACATGGTGCCATCAGTGGAGCGAATAACGAGGAAGCGTTTGAAGCCAGCGGGCTCGAAAACGCCAGGTAACCTCTGAATCAGGGGCCCCGATGTCATCGAGGCTCCGCCCTGTGCCTTCTTGGTGTTAGTCTTAGTCAGGGGCTCCGCACACGAGGGGGTAGAGGGGCCGGATGTGCCGATCTTGGCTTGGTCGCCTACCAAAGTGGTAGCAGACCCATCCGTCCCCGCAGCCCCTGCGGATGGAGAGGAGCCCCAAGTCTTCTTCGTCTTTTTAGTCTTTTTCTTTTTAGGAGAGGAGGGCGGGGAATGAACCCGCTTCTCACCTCCGCCGCCAGAAGCCCCCATGCCAGATGGGCCGGCCTCAGCCAGGTCCCTCTCCGAAATGGAGAAGGTCCTGGTAGTCGTAGGGGCACCTGTCGGAGGAGATCCCTTCCCTCCTTTTACTGCCTCGGAGCCCTCGGCCGTTTGAGGGGGACCTTGCATAGGTGCTTGGCGCCAAGCCCGGATTCCCCCCCATGGAAAGCCCTACCGTCTGAGGCTGGGTCTCCTCAAGGATCATGTCTATCACAGGAGGGGCCTCCAGTTGGCCATCCCCTCCCAGGACATCGCAGGTCCCCTTGGCAGTGTCGCCAGTCTTGTGTGGGGAGGCACAGGCCTTGACCCCAGTAAGGTTGAAAATTCTTGCCAGCAGGTCTTTTGAGGGAAGCGACCGAAGGGGCCTGGCTTCCCTCTCCCCCCTAAGGGGGGTGCCCTACCGAGCCGCTTGCACGAGGGGCGGTCGGCAATGGGCTGCCTGCTGGCTTTCTTGGCAGTCCCCTTAGAAAGCAAAGGAGGCACTGCCACTGGAGATAAGGAGGTGCCCGAAAGCACCTCCAGAGAAGGGGGTGAGGGGGAGTCCCCTACACCCGTAGGCGTAGGAGAGGAGTAAGCCTCCTCTCCGGTTAAAGAATTATGGAGGGTCCCCTGCGCAAGCACAAGGGGGGGACCTCCATTTTCTTGGTGGAGCTGCCCGAGGGCGGCTCCGTTGATTTTCTTGGGGAAGTTGGGGGTTGGGTTTTTTTGTTTTTTTTTGTCATACATGGGCATGGTGACCCTCTTTTTAATACGGGACGCAATAGCTCATCACCTCTCGCAGTTGCCCGCACTGCGAGACGTGCCTACAAGCCCGGCGCCGCCATTCGGGACCACCCCTCCCGCCTGGTGGCCTGGCAGTCCATCGGCATGGCGGCTCCACCTTGGACACGGCGTAAAATTGATAGAATGTGAAGAGGAGAGGAAAGGGGATGTGAGGAAGGTATGGGTGGGGATGAAGCAGGTTGTTAAAAAAACCCCATCCCGAACCGGAGCTCAGGGGTTATGGAACAATGTCCCCTCTCCCCCCAGCCCCGATCCGGGGTGGTTGGCTTGAGAAGAAGGTCAGCATCTACCCTGTGAAATTAGAGGCTGACCAGAGAAAGTTGTGGGAGAGGTTGTATGAAAAGCGACGAGGTAGGGGAGAAATCGGGCTATCTGAAGGAAGGAAGAGAGGCTAAGCTGGGGCCGGACGGAGCGCTGGATCCCGTCAGCACGGCGGCCAGGATGGCAAATCACCGCGCCCCTTACGGGGACTTGGTTCAGGAATTGACTGTCAGGGAAGCATTGGGAAATAGTGATCATCAGATGGTTCATTTTAAATTGGGAATAGTGAGAGGTAGAACACCAACAAACTCCACCAAAACTCTAAATTTTTATAGGGATAGTTACAGTAAATTACGCAACTTGCTAAATCAGATCAGGTGGGATATAGAATTGAGTGGAAAGAATACTTATGAGATGTGAGACACTTTTAAGACTATATTAAACATAAATCAGAAGCAGTGTATCCCAATCAAGGCTATAAGGAAGAAATGTAGGAAGCCATTGTGGTGGAATCAAGAGATAGCTAGGAAAATATCTGAGAAGAAAAGGTTATACCAGAGATTACAGAGAGAAAGTATTTTTGACAATTTAAATAAAAAATAGGTCAACCAGAAATGAGCTAAATAAGATTATTAAGAATGGCATAAGTATAACAGAAATTAATTTAGCTCAAAATAATAATAAAGATCCAAGAAAATTCTTTAGCCATTATAGAATCAATAACAAATCTAGCAGTGATAAAATAGGGCCTATTAAATATGAAGGAGATTTAAAAGAAACTGATGAGGAAATAGTAGATGTTCTTCATGATCATTTTTCTTCACTATTTACAGAAGAAAATCCGGATAGATTAATTGATGATAATTCTAGGTGAAGGAAAGTAGTGTTAAATGCCACTAATGTGAACAGGGCTTATATTATAGTTAAATACTAGTAAGTCATCTAACCCAGACAACACTCATTCTAGGTTACTCAGAGAAGGTGTAGATAGTATTGCAGTAGCTCTTGAGAAGATACATACTAGATTAATAGAGTTGGGAGAAATACCTACTGATTGGAAATTAGAGAATCTAGTGCCAATTTTTAAAATAGGAAGTATAGAGGACCTGAATAACTTTATGCCAATTAGCTTAACTTCACTAGTTTGTAAAATTCTTGAGAGATGGTTAAGAAGGAAATTTCTGACCATCTAGAGAGTGGTAGGTTAATAAATGATGCTCAGGTAAAAAAGGAAGATCATGTTTAACAAATTTACTGGATTTTATGGATTAGGTAACTAAACAATTAGATAATGGAGAGAATATTGATGGAATTTACTTAGATTTTAGAAAAGCTTTTGATAAGGTCCCACATAGGAGACTAGTTCACAAATTAAAAATGCATGGGATATGTCAGGAAGTTTAGAATTGGATAGCTGAATGGCTGAAAGACAGGAAACAGTGAGTGGTACTAAATGGGATGAGATCACAGTGGAGGGACGTTAACAGTGGTGTAGCTCACGAACCCAGTCAGGCCCTTTATTATTTATAGTTTATATAAATGATCTTGGGGAGGCTGTAAATAACAAAGTGTCAATTTTTGCTGATGACACTAAATTGGCAGCTGTAGTCAAAGAAGTTGAGGCTAGCTTTAAAGTGCAGAGTGACTTAAATAAATTAGCTTGGGCTCAGAAGTGGCAGATGACTTTTAACCTTAGAAAATGCAAAGTTATTAAAATGGGAAGGGGTAATAGGAAGGTTAGCTATGAAATGGATGGGCATTGGCTGAATTCAGTTGAGGATGAGAAGGACTTAGGTATAGTAGTAAATAGGTCACTGAAGTTTTCAAAGCAGTGGATTGAGGCAAAAAATGGAGCAAACAGTGTGCTAGGATACATCAACAGGAATGTTAGCTACAAGAGTAAAGAGGTTCTCCTTAAACTCTACAACTCGTATGTCAGGCCACATTTAGAGTACTGTATACAAGCATGGTCACCACATTTTAGACATGACATCAACCTGCTAGAGTCACTACAAAGGAGGGCAACAAAAATAATACCTTACCTGAAGCACCTTGAATATGAAGATAGACTGTGGGTACTAAATGTTCTCATTTGAAAGGTGTGCGAGGGGAGATATGATTGAGCTTTTTAAAATTTGTTCTGGGATGGATAAGTTGGATTTTAGCAAGTTATTTGAGTTGGAATGTAGTAATAAGACTAGTGGTCACCACTTGAAAATAAAAAAAAACAGGTGCAGGTTGGATGTTAGAAAATATTTTTTCACCAACAGAGTGGTAGATTACTGGAATAGTTTGCCTCCTGAGACAGTAGATAGTCCAAACTTGAATATTTTTAAACGCAGATTGGATCATTATATGGGGCGGGAGGGTGACCTCGTGGGGAGGGGGGGGGGGGGTCTGGACTCATTCCTGTGGATGTTTTTTTTATTAATGTATATTATAGGTGATTTGGATTTTAGTGAGCCTTGATGATTATGCTTTTTGCTTTTGATGCATTCCTGTGGATGGTTTAAATTGTATATTGTAGATGCATGATCTGACACAATCCTATGGATACATTTTGTGGGCAGGTTTTCTACAGATGCGGATGACCTTTGATAGGCTCTTGAGGCTTTTGAAATTATGTTATGTCAATCAGTACCACCATCTGTTTCTGTCTCCCAGCCATTTAGATATCCATTTGAAAACTTCCCCACATATCCCATGCTCAAACTTTTATTGATTTTAGAATAGCTAAAAATTTTTATTGGATGTTTATTGTTTTGAGCTAAATTAGTTTTTTCTGCTCCTTTGCTTTTCTTACTTATTTTATTTAGTTTATTCCTAGTCAACCTATAATGATTATGATTTTCAGCAGTACCTTCCCCCTCTAATTTTTGGTATGCCCTTTTCATATCAGAAATTTTTCTAGCTATCTCATGATTCCATCATAATGGCTGTTGCGATACACTGCTCTTGGACTACGTTCAATTTATTCTTACATTCCATTTACCATTTCTTCAACCCTTGGAACTATTTATATTGAGAGAGCTAGCTGAAAAGACAAGGGATGAGATGCAAGGGGTTACTTACATGCTTTGTTGCCCCTGATTCGTTATTATCACTAACTTGGAACCACCAGGAAAGCAGCCACCACAGATAGCATAGCCACAAGTTTCGGACTGAGGGTATGTTGTTTGTCTGTATGTGGAGTTCAAGGTTTGGTCATGATGTTATTTTTTTGTTGCTTTCTGAAGGCTGGTCACAGTGTTGACAGTTTGGGCTTACGAGGTGTTTGTAACATTGCAGTTTTGCATGATAGGCTGATTATTCTATTGCTATGTCTGGGCAAGGTGAATGCATTATGTAATTAATTAGGAGGTTTATAAATGGCAGCTAAGTATGGATGTGAGTGGTTTCTCTTTTTTGCTGTAAACAAGGTAGTAGTGATGTGGAGATTCTGTTCATATGTCCTGAAAGTGTAATTATGTTGGTCCTTGTGGGATTCGCTGTTGTAAGAGTGGAATAGCAATAATAGGGAACATGTCTTAGTGTCAAACTGCCTGCCAATCATATTTAGGGGTGTATGTATGAGGATAATTATGTTTACTAAATTTAGGTTCTAAGAATGTATTGCATAGTTGATATCTAGTCAGCAGTTGAGGTAGAATAATAGGAGGCAATATAACAAAAAGTAGAGAGGTGGGCAAAGTGAAAACCTGATAAAAGAAGGGAGTGAGAAGCTAGAGAGTGTAAAGAACAACTAGGTAAGAGCGAAATAAGGACAAAGATGTGAATGAGGCTCTAACTAATATTGTTCTGAAGTGGCATTTAAATTTTTTTTTTAATTTTAGGAGCCCATCTGGCGACTGCCTGCTTCGGCATAGTCGCCGTACACGAAACGGCCTACTACTAGGCTATATTAAGAAACGAGGAAAAAAAACAAGAAAAATAACAATATGTAAGTAACAAATAAACATATGTAAATAACAAATAACGCTAAAAAAAATAACAAGAAAACAAAGTAAGAAGAAGGGGCGCTCCGGCGTCGGGGGTAGGCCCGCCTCCCACCAGGCGCTGCAACATGCAACCAACAAAAAATAATAATCAAATAAAGGGAAGAGGCCGGCCTCCTGCCCAAAGTCGTAAACTCCACAAGTCAGTAAGCACGAATCCGTCCCGAGTACAAGGAACAAGGGGTAGCGATCCGCTCGTCCTAGGTAACGTGCCCGAAGATCGCCCAGACTGGGACATTCAGCAAGAATGTGCCGAACAGACTGGGGGACAACGCAGTCTTCAGAGTAGGGCGCTGGCGAGTGCTCCATCAAATGGCGGTGCGTCCCGCGAGTGTGCCCAATTCGGAGACGACAGAAAGCAACCTGAAACTGTTGCGGAATTGGGGGACAGGTTCATGGAAACAGTCGCATCGCAATGGCACGCAACTTTAAGTTGGAGCGTCTCCCATCTTCTTTGCTAAGCGGTCCGAAAAGCTGCCTGTATTCCTGCCATGTAGACGGTGTGAGGAAAAGCAAAACGCTGGTCCTAGCTGAGTCATCGGCGCGCTCATTCCCCGCAATTCCTAAATGTCCAGGAACCCAGCAGAAGATAATCTAGACATCTGCCCGGCTTGCCAAAACCGTGGCGTCACGGATATCGCGAACAAGGCTATGCGGAGATTCCAATGCCCCGAAAGCACTCAGGGCACTTTGTGAGTCGCTATAGATCACAATCCAGTCTCCGAACCGGGCACGTCGCATAATCTCCCGCACCGAGTGGTGTATTGCCACCAGCTCTGCCGTGAAGACAGACGCAGCGCCTGGCAGAGCCTCGCTGACTTCAAACAAAGAGGATACGGCGTGGAAGCCGACCCCCTCTTCGGACTTGGAACCATCCGTATACACTGTCACGGTTCAACGTGACACGAAGTGTGCTCCAAAAAGGTCGAACCTAGCTCTAAACCCAAAGGGCTTAGGATATGACTGGCACCTCTCGGCGGCATAGGCACCGTCGAAATCAGCTGCGGCTGCAGTGAGAGCTTTTGGCGACTGAGGGAGGCACCGGGCTCACACGTACAGGCGAGTGATGCACTGTACGCGGCGTAGAGCGAGTGGCATCTCACCAGCATCGACTAGTAGGCTCTCAATGGGGAAGGTGCGGAAGGAACCGGTCGCCAGGCGAAGGCCGGTGTGGTGGATCAAGTCCACCTTCCGCAATAAACGCTCGGCTGCAGATGCATAAAATTCGAATCCGTAGTCGAGCTTCGAACGAACAAAAGATCGATAAAAAAGTACGGCAGTAGCCCTATCAGCGCCCGAAGCGCTGAACGTCAGGGAGCGGAGAATATCCATGGCGCGGGTACAAGAGACCCTAAGGTTGCGAATATGAGCCTCCCAGGTGAGGCGTCGGTCAAATACAAGACCAAGGAAACGTTGCGATAAAACCACTTCCAGGCGCACCCCATTAAGAAACAAATGTGGGTCGGGGTGGAGCCGTTGATGGCGGCAGAAGAGTACCACCTTGGTCTTGGCCAAGGAAAACCGAAACCTGTGCGCTTCGGCATAGCGAGAGACGCGGTTCAATGCCTGTTGGAGTCGACGCTCCAGAGTTGGCATCTGGGACGCGCCAAAAGAGATGAGGTTACCGTAGGAAAACTCAACGGCCTCATCTACCGACCTAAACTCCTCGACTGAGATAGAGAATTCAGTCATTTACTGAAATGCAGGCCACTGCCCCCGAGCCAAGCACCACCGAGGTGGGCTCTCAGGCGGCAGTTGCCCTGAAAATGATATTTGAATGGGAAAGTGATCACTACCATGGAGGTCATCGACCAACCCCAAATCAAAATCAGGATGTGCATCCGAAGAGCACAAAGATAGATCAAAACAAGAAAATGAAGCGGTTTACGGGCAGTGATGCGTAAACTCATCCACATTTAGGACACCTATTTCAAGCTCTTCGATCAGATCAGCAAGGACTTGTCCCCTGGGATTTATTGAGTAATCCCCCCAGAGAGGATGTCTTCCGTTCAGATCTCCAAGCAAGAGAAAGGGCCTCGGCAACCGTGCTACAACGCGGCGGAACTCTCCCGCGTCGAAGTCAGCTGACGGTTTAATGTACGCATAAATGATAGTAGACCTCCTATCCAGGGGAAGCTGCACAGTTACTGCCTGAAAGGAGGTATCTAAAGTGAAAAGAACGGAGTTATCATGGCGGGTGTAAACCAGGCATCCACCAGCCCAGCCCCCATCTTGTGGTGGTGGGGTCGCAAAACCCTTATACCCCGGGAGGGCGGGCAGGGGGCACGCGCCTAGCATGATCTCCTGCAAAAAGATAGCTAACGGGGAACGAGACGAGACGAGCCTCCGCAGCCACGCTCAGTTGGCCCGGAGTCCAAGACAATTCCATTAAAGAAATATGCCCTCCAGGCCTAGCTCGGAGGAGACGCGAGGGACCTCTTCGAACAGAAGACCCTCACGGGAATGGCCGTCCGCTTCCCGGAGGAAGAACCCCGGGCGCTGTTGGCCGGACAAAGCGCTGTCGCCTTCGACGAGTAATTGGGTGAGGTTGGGATCGACATGCGAGTCTTTTCCTCCTTCCACCTCGAAGCCTTAGGCGGGCGTTGCGGCTTCGAAGGCGAGGGCTCTTTTCGAGGATCCAAGGTCTCCGAGCCACTCAGCCCACCACTAGGCGTGGGCGAAGAGCCGAAGATACTTTCTTGCTATCCTCCTTTCGGGGAACAGCTTTGATTTTTTTTTTCCTTTAGAGCCTATCTGGCGACTGCCACTTGGGCATAAGTCGCTGGAAATACGACAACCTAGAACTAGGCAACTTTAAAATAAAATTATGAAAAAATAACAATGATAAATATTGGAAAAACTTAACAATTAGGAAGCAATCTCCGGCATCGGGGGGAGATCCCCCTCGCCCCAGCGCAGGAGCGTGCAACCTAAAAAGAAAAACAAAAAATAGAACCTACTTAAATAAAGGGGAGAAGCCCGGCCTCCCACCAAAAGTCAATGTGCACGAACTCGTCCCAAGCACAAGGGACAGGCGGTAGCGACCCCGCCAATCCCGGTACGGGGACAGGTAACCTGCGCGAAGATCACCCAGACTGGGGGACGACGCAGTCATCACAATAGGGCTCAGGCAAGCGCTCCATCAGATAGCGATGCGTCACACGAGTGTGCCCGATTCGGAGACGACAGAAAGCGACCGGAAGCCGTCGCGGCATTGGGGGATAGGTCCATGGGAACAGTCGCGGCATTGGGGGATAGGTCCATGGGAACAGTGGCGGGGCAATGGCACGCAACTTTAAGATCCCATCGACCATCTCCCATCTTCTTTCCCAAGCAGTCCGAAGAGCTGCCCGTATTCCTGCCACGTAGTCGGTGAGAGGAAGAGCGAAACGCTGGTCCGGTCGCAGAGTCCTCGCGGACTCTTTGGCGCGCTCATTTCCCGCAATTCCTACATGTTCAGGAACCCAGCAGAAGATAATCTCGACATCCGCCCAGCTCGCCAAAACTGTGGCGTCACAGATATCGCGAACCAGGGTCTCGGAGATTCCAATGCCCCGAGAGCACTCAGGGCGCTTTGTGAGTCGCTATAGATCACAATCCGGTCTCCAAACCGGGCACGTCGCGTAATCTCCCGTACCGAGTGGTGTATTGCCACCAGCTCGGCCTTGAAGACAGACGCAGCGCCTGGCAGAGCCCCGCTGACTTCAAACAGAGGGGATACGGCGTGGAAGCCGACCCCCTCTTTTCACTTGGAGCCATCCGTATACACTGGCACGGTTCCAGCGTGACACGAGGTGTGCTCCAAAAAGGTCGAACGCAATAGTCCCGGCGCCGTACAAGCTTTACGACCAGAGGCGTGGCGACAAATAGCCAAATGTGGTACCCTCCAGGGTGGCATCCTCGGCAGAAACAGGGGCGCCACCGGCCAGAGAGCTATATCTAGCTCTCTAAGGAGTTTCCTGCCCCTAAACCCAAAGGGCTTAGGGTATGACTGGCGTCTCTCGGCGGCATAGGCACCGTCGAGATCACCTGCGGATGCAGTGAAAGGTGTTGGCGACTGAGGGAGGCGCCGCGCTCGCGCGTATAGGCGAGTGATGCAGTGCACGCACCATCTCCCCAGCATCGACCAACAGGCTCTCAATGGGAGAAGTGCGGAAGGCACCGGTCGCAAGGCGAAGGCCGGTGTGGTGGATCGAATCCACCTTCCGCAATAAACGCTCGGCTGCTGATGCATAAAACTCGCATCCGTAGTCGAGCTTCGAACGAACAAAGGATCGATAAAAGAGTACGGCAGTAGCCCTATCAGCGCCCCAAGCGCTGAACGTCACGGAACGGAGAATATCCATGGCGCGGGTACAAGAGACTCTAAGGCTGCGAATATGAGCCTCCCAGGTGAGGCGTCGGTCGAATACAGGAGCAAGGCAACGGTGCGACTCAACCACATCCTAGCAAACCCCATTAAGAAACAAAATCTGGGTAGGGGTGGAGCCGTGGATGGCGGCAGAAGTGCACCACCTTAGTCTTGGCCAAAGAAAACCGAAACCTGTGGGCTTAGGAATAGCGAGAGACGCGGTTCAATGCCTGTTGGAGTCGACGCTCCAGTTGGCATATAGGTAGCGCCAAAAGAGATCGAAAGGTCGTCCACGTAGAGCGTAGCGAGAACATCTTCTGGCAGCACCGAAGTGATGCCGTTGATGCTGAGGGCAAAGAGTGTGACACTGAGGACACGTCCCTGCAGGACACACTCATCCTGCTCCTTTGGGCGGGAGAGAATCCCCCCCACCCGTACGCGGAATCGACGATCTCACAAAAATTCAGATATAAAGACTGGGAGGCGTCCCCTCGCCCCCATCGTGTGAAGAGTCTCCATGATACCGTATCACCATGCGGTATCATAGGCCTTCTCCAGATCGAAAAAGACCGTGGCGTAGTGCTGTCTACGAAGGAAAGCCTCGCAGACGGCATTTCCAGTCGGAGCAGAGCATCCGACGTGGAGTGGAACTTGCGGAAGCCGCACTGTGCAGAAGACAGATGACCTCCGCTGTCCAGGAAAAAGGCTAGTCTAACATTTACCAATTACTCCATCAACTTGCACACGCAAGAGGTTAGAAAGATTGGGCGGAAACCGGTCGGATGGGTGTGATCTCTTCCTGGCTTGCGAAAGGCAAGCACAGTAGCGATTCGCCAGGAATCTGGGAGAAGACCCGCTACCCAGATCATGTTGAACAAATCTAACAGAAAGGCCATGCCTCGCTCACCCAGGTGTCGAAGCATGGCGTACGGGACATCGTCCGGACCATGGGCGGTGTCCGCGTACGAAGCGAGAGCGGAGCGCAATTCACTCACAGTAAACTTGTCGTTGAAGGGTTCTCCGCTTCTGGAGGTAAAGTCCAGCCGGCGGCCTTCCGCGACATCACGACGTGCATTGAATGCTGGCGGAGCAGCATCCCGGCTAGAAAATGCGGCAAAAGCGGTGGCTAAGGATTCCGCCACGGACGCGGGGTCGGAGATTGAGGGGTCCTGGAGAACGGGAGAGAAATCCTGCGAGAACTTGCCCCGAATCCTTTTGACTCGCTTCCACACCTCTGCTAAAGGGGTCTTCCCGTTAAGTGAAGACACGTATGCCCGCCAAGAAGAGCGGCGGGCGTGCTTCAAAATATACCGGAACCTAGCCCTAGCCTGACGAAATTCAGCGACAGTGAAATCGCTCGGGCGGCGCTTATAGCGCATGTAGGTATAACGCTTCTATTTGAGGGCCGTCTCACACTCGGCCGACTGCCATGGGAGTGGTCGACGTGCAAAGCGGCCAGACGTTCTAGGAATAGTAGTCAGACTCGCGGCGATGAGGTTGCCGGAGAAGAACTCAACGGCCTCATCTACCGATCTAAACTCCTCGACTGAGATAGAGAATTCAGTCATTTCCTGAAATGCAGGCCACCGCACCCACGCCAAGCACAACCGAGGTGGGCTCTCAGGCAGCAGTTGCCCTGAAAATTATATTTGAATGGGAAAGTGATCACTACCATGGAGGTCATCGACCACCCCCCAATCAAAATCAGGCTGTGCATCTGAAGAGCACAAAGATAGATCAAGGCAAGAAAATGAAGCGGTTCTCGGACAGTGATGCGTAAACTCATCCACGTTTAGGACACCTTCCTCAAGCTCTTCGATCAAATCGGCAAGCACTTGTCCCCTGGGATTAATTAAGTAATCCCCCCAGAGAGGATGCCTGCCGTTCAGATCTCCAAGCGAGAGAAAGGGCGTCGGCAACCGTGCCACGACGCGGCGGAAGTCCCCCGCGTCGAAGTCAGCTGACGGTAGAATGTACGCAGAAATGATAGTATACCTCCTATCCAGGTGCAGCTGCACAGCCACTGCCTCAAAGGAGGTATCTAAAGAGAAAGGAAGAACGGAGACATCATGCCGGGTGTAAACCACGCATCCCCCAGCCCAGCCATCCCGTGGTGATGGGGTCCCAGGACCCTTATACCCCAGGACGGCCTGCAGGGGGCACGTGCCTAGCATGGTCTCCTGCAAAAAGATAGCTAACGGAGAACGGGACGAGACGAGCCTCCACAGCTCCTCCCAGTTGGCCAGGAGCCCACGGCAATTCCATTGAAGGAATATGCCCTCCAGGGCTAGATCGGAGGAGACGCGGGGGCCCTCCTTGAACAGAAGACCAACACCAGAATTTCCGTACGCTTCCCGGAGGCAGAACCCCGGGCGCTGTTGGCCGGACAAAGCGCTGAAGGTGCTGTCGCCTTCGAAGCTTATTGGTGGAGGTTGGGCTCGCAATGCGAGTCTTTTCCTCTCTCCGCCTAGAAACCCTAGGCGGGCGTTGCGGCTTCGGAAGCGGGGGCCCCTCTTTTTGAGGAACCACCGTCTCCGAACCACTCGCACCACCTCTAGGCGTGGGCGAAGGAGCCGAAGCTCCTTTGTTGCTATCCTCCTTTCAGGGGACAGCTTTAGGAACCCCGGAAGATGGCCTGGCGACCAGCTTCAGGGGTGTTGCCCCCTGTGAGTCTAACGACTTGTTGGAGGCGCGTGGCCGTTTCGTCTTACGGGAAACGGTCACGCTGGGGGAAAAGGGGGAGCCCTGGTTTTAGCCGGGGCTGGGTATGAACCCTTTTGCCACCAGCTTTACGAGGGGAGCACCCTGGTTGAGTAGAGCCCGCAAAAGGGCTCCGAATGGGCGCGGAAACAACAGTGCTCGTTGGCCTGGATGGGCCAGGAGCAGAGGGTGCCTTTCTAACTATTGAGGCCAGGGACAAGTCCTTAGCCTCGCGGAATGAGATTCGATCCTGGGACTGAACGGCCAGGATTTCTTCCTCGAGGAGATATGCACCACATTGCTTCGAAGAAATGGGGTGCAGCTCTCCGCAATTGACACACTTAGCCACACATGATTTAGACTTATCGTGTGCGGCCTTGGAGCAATTTACACAGACTTCGGGTGACCCGACTTTACACATCTACAAGATCGATTCATATGGCTGAAGCGGTGACAGTAATAGCACCGCCGCGGCAGTGGCACGAATGCCTTAACGCGATAGCAGTACAAGCCAGCACGCATCGACTCAGGGAGCTTGTCACAGTCGAACGTGACGAAGAGTGTAGGGGTGGGTCTCGAGGCCCCTCCCTGTTTTCTCATCACACGTTCGACCTTGACCGCCCCAGGGTCGGCCAGCTCTAGGGTGATGTCCTCAATGGAGTAGTCAACGAGTTCCCTCGCATAAACTACTCCTTTCACAAAGTTCATGGTAGAGTGCGGCGTCACACTCACCGGGGTGCCATGAAGTGTCCGAAGAGCACTTATCTTGGCCGTCTCGGCGGGATTCGCCAGAAGGCTCCCGTCCGAGAAACGGGTCACCTTCGGCTCTCTACCAATTACACTAGATAAAGCTCTCCTCTGATGGATGATGTTGCCCTTGGCCAACATGGTGCCATCAGTGGAGCGAATAACGAGGAAGCGTTTGAAGCCAGCGGGCTCGAAAACGCCAGGTAACCTCTGAATGAGGAGCCCCGATGTTATCGAGCCTCTGCTCTGCGCAATTTTGGTCTTAGTCATAGTCAGGGGCTCCGCTTCCGTGGAAGCAGAGGGGCCAGATGTGCCAATCTTGGCTCAGTCGCTTACCGAAGTGGCAGCAGACCCATCCGTCCTCGCAGCCCCCGCGGATGGAAAGGAATCCTGAGTCTTTTTCCTATTTTTTACTTTTTAGGAGAGGAGGGCAGGGAATGAACCTGCTTCTCCCCTCCACCAGCAGGAGCACCCAGGCCCGATGGACCGGCCTCACCCAGGTCCTTCTCCGAGATGGAGAAGGTCCTGGCAGTGGCAGGGACACCGGTCGGAGGAGATCCCTCCCCTCCTTGTACTGCCTCAGAAACCCAGGCCGCTTGAGGAGGACCTGGCATGGGGGCAGATTAAGGTTCGGTGCTTGGCGCCGAGCCGGATTCGCTCCCATGGAAGGCCCTACCGTCTGAGGCTAGGTTGCCTCAAGGACCATGTCTATCTCAGGGGGGTCTCCAGTTGCCCCCCCCCCCCATGACATCACAGGTCCTGTTGGCAGGATTGTCACAAGTCACGTGTGGAGAGGCACAGGCCTTGCCCCCGGCAAGGTTCAATATTCTTGCCAGCAGGTCTTTGGAAGGAAGCAAACAAAGGGGCCTGGCTTCCCTCTCCCCCCTAAGGGGGTTTTCCCCACTGAGCCGCTTCAATGGGGAGCGGTCGGCTATGGACTGCCTGCTGGCTTTCTTGGCAGTCCCCTTGGAAAGAAAAGGGGGGAGTGCCACTGGCAATAGGGAGGTGCCCGAAAGCACCTCCAGAGAAGGGGGTGAGGGGGAGTCCCCTACAACCGTAGGCGAAGGAGAGGAGTAAGCCAACCAGCCTCCTCTCCGGTTAGAGAAATTTGGAGGGTCCCCTGCGTAAGCACAGGGGAGAGGGGGGTGGGGGGTCCTCCATTTTTTCTGTGAAGCTGCCCGGGGGTGGCTCCGACGGTGGATGAGGGGAAATTAATGGGATTTTTTTATTAGACTCATCATTTGGCATGGTGACCCCTTTTTTATTACGGGATGCAACGCGGGCTACTGCAAGGGGTGCATATGGGCCTGGCAGAGCCAGGTGCTGCCATTTAAGGCCATCCCTCCCGCCTGGTGACCTGGTAGCCCTTCAGCATGGCAACTCCACCTTGGGCACAGCGTAAAATTGATAGTGTGTGAAGAGAAAAGGTAAAGGGATGTGAGGAAGGTATGGGTGGGGATGAAGCAGGTTGTTAAAAAAACCCATCCCGAACCGGAGCTCAGGGGTTAGGGAACGTTGTCCCCCTCCACTCTCAGCTCCGATCCGGGACGGTTGGCTGAGAAGAAGGTCAGCATCTACCCTGTGAAATTAGAGGCTGATCAGAGAAAGTTGTGGGAGAGGTTGTATGAAAAGCGAGGAAACTGGGGGAAAACACAAGTGTTTTGAAGGAAGAAGAGGCTAAGCTGAGGTCGGACGGGGTGCTGAATCCCGTCAGCACGGCGGCCAGGATGGCAAATCGCCGCGCCCCTTACGGGGTTGATGTATAAGAGTGAGTATGAAAGGAGAAGGAAAGATTGTGTTTACGAAATCTTTGACCACCACAATACTAAAGGGCACTAATCAAGCGCAGGAATCACTTATTGCACCTTAATTGATTCCTGATACTATGTTCTATATTGCCACCTAGCCAGAGCTAGGACTTCCCCACTAATATTGGCATGTCTATACACAATCATGCTTGTCTTCACACTGACTAACTTATCTTCAACACTGTTTATGTCACTCCCTTTTTTGGTGGCCATCTTGTTTTATGTTATATCACTGTTTTTATACTCCCTTCTTTAATTTATTTATTTATAAGCTTATAACTAACACTAGAGACTCACCAGCCCTGACCTAATCTAGCGTAGGCCATTTTCCATTAAGCATATTCTATCTAATGGCATTGAAGCAAGTAATGCTGAATCTTTCAACATGAAATTTATGTAGCAGCTACTAATATAAATATATAATATTTCAAGGTACATTTATTTACAAAACAAAACAATTTGTTCAAGCAATATGACCTTTATTTACAAAATATACCTGAAAATATCTTGAATCTTATTTTCTATTTTTTCTTCAGGCAATTTTTAATGATGCCCATGTTCTTTCTGGGAGTTTATTCTTTTAATAAATAATAATTTATGTGGAAAAATGAAAGTAATTTTATTATGGGTTACCTTCATTTCTACATCTTCTGTTTGAACTATGAGGCTGTCTTTGAATCTTGCTCGCTCCCCTTCTTCAGGCCAATATTGGTCACATTTTGCCTTAAAGAGGAAATATTAATTCAATTTTAAAATAAAAAAAGCGGTTGAAATGTGAAATACAAAAATGTGGAAGAGAGTGAACCCCCCACCCCTTTCTGATCCGGTCCCTCTTGTGGGAGAAATATGTATGAATTTGGTCTCAAGTTAATAGAGCATCCTTGTCATCCTGGATCTATATCCCTTTGTTTCCCTATTTTTTTTTAGTGCTGGCTTTTTATGGTTAGCCTAGGATTTTGCTTGAGTTAATTAAATATGTTTCCCTTGGATAAGGTCCTTACCCTAGGGCAGGAACCACAATGAACTCCACTGACATAACAGGATTCTCATAGAGATCCTGCACTTTGTTTAGCTGGAAGGTTTGACTCAGCCGTGGTAAAGGGTTGAATCACACTTAGAGATTCCTTTAATTCTAACAAGCTCTCCTCCCTCCCTCGGGAGTTTAGGAATAGGTTGGATAGATTTATGGATTAGAATGTTGCTAGGTGAGATTGAACTTGGTGATGGGAACAGGAACTGTCTCGTATATGCTATTGATTAGCCTTTTGCACACTACTTCTTTTTTATATTCTTATATCAACACAATCTCCCAAGGTCACAACAAACACTTCAAACATAGGTACTTTCATAACTGAAATCAAGAACCTCATAAGACACTTCAACCAGTTTCCTAAAAAGGGGGGTTGGAGCACTTTAACACCATTATAAACTACCTGCCTCACCCCTCTCGCTCGATTTATACCCTATTAAGCACAAGGGCACGCATCCAAGGCAAATTAGCCCTTCATAATGATGGGGTGATATGTAGTGTAGCATCTTAACCACCCAGATTCATCCCTGGGCAGAACACCTAGCAAACCCCCTCCTATAACTGTTCCATTTACACCTATCATCCACACTCCCACCTCAATCAGCCCTTTCTCTCTCATACACTTAACTGTAATCAACAGACTTTTACGTGGTTTTCCGACCCTTCTCAAACCATGACACTCCCTTGTATATTCTCTTTAAAAGCCTATTTCAATCTATTCTCCATTCATAAGGAAAATAGATGGAAATAGGCTTGTAAAGAGAACATATACATACCACGCATAGCAACTCAGAATACTTTCACTCACACCATAAATATCTTACCTAGTCATTTCTGACTATCAACTTCACACACCAGGCATCCTTCTCAAGTTGTTTATTTGCACTGCTCTCACTTGAATCTTTTCTTCTCCTTTCATACCATAGTCACACTCTTATACACCAACAATGTCAAAGGCATACTCTCAGGTAGCTTCCGGGCACAGTCCACAATCAAACCCTTACTATTCACTAAAGCTCCGATTGACCCAGAGGTTTTCCTACCATTTAAAACAATGTGGTTGCAAAGTTTCATCCCTACCACTATCACTTACAATGCATCTTAAATACTTAAAGACTTAGCATTTGTTTGGAGGTAACATGGGCTCTGATATCACACCCTACATCATTCTCACCCCACTTTTAGGGACTGATGGGACAGATTCAAGCTGGTCCTTCGCCAAAATAGGCTAAGGACCCGGCAGTCTGAGACGCTTCACCAGAAGAAGAATAGTCCTCTCTTTGAATTCCCATGGGCCTTGCCTGAGACTGGACTTTGATTTTTTTTTTTTAAGAGCTCATCTGGCGACTGCCTACATGGGCATTAGTCGCCATATTAAAACTGGCCTAGTTCTAGGCTACTTTAAAATAAAATTAAAGAAACAAAAAAAACACCCCAAATGGGAGAAAGGAAGCAAGCTCCTGCGTCAAGGGGAGGTCCCCCTGGCGCAGGAGCGTGCAACCTAAAGGAAAGAAAAAAACAAAAACAAAAAACAAATGCAAAAAAACAAACCCTGCTTAAATAATAGGGAGAAGACCGGCCTCCCCCCAAAAGTCAACAAATCCACCAGTCGATGTGCACACACTCATCCCGAGTACAAGGGACAGGCGGTAGCGACCCCGCCAATCCCGGTACCGGGACAGGTGTGGTGCGCAAAGATCACCCAGACTGGGACATTCGACAAGAATGTGCCGAACAGTCTGGGGGACGACGCAGTCGTTGCAATAGGGCGCAGGCGAGCGCCCATCAAATAGCGATGCGTCACACGAGTGTGCCCGATTCGGAGACGACAGAAAGCAACCTGAATCCGCCGCGGCATTGGGGGATAGGTCCATGGGAACAGTCGCGGCGCAATGGCACGCAACTTAAAGTTCCCTTCGACCGTCTCCCATCTTCTTTGCCAAGCAGTCCGAAGAGCTGCCCGTATTCCTGCCATGTAGTCGGTGTGAGGAAGAGCGAAACGCTGGTCCGGTCGCAGTACTCGCGGACTCTTTGGCGCCCTCATTCCCCCGCAATTCCTACATGTCCAGGAACCCAGCAGAAGATAATCTCGACATCCGCCCGGCTCGCCAAAACCGTGGCGTCACGGATATCGCGAACCAGGGGATGCGGAGATTCTAATGCCCCGAGAGCACTCAGGGCGCTTTGTGAGTCGCTATAGATTACAATCCGTTCTCCGAACCGGGCACGTCGCGTAATCTCCCGTACCGAGTGGTGTATTGCCACCAGCTCGGCCGTGAAGACAGACGCAGCGCCTGGTAGAGCCCCGCTGACTTCAAACAGAGGGGATACGGCGTGGAAGCCGACCCCCTCTTGGGACTTGGAGCTATCAGTATACACTGGCACGGTTCCAGCGTGACACGATGTGTGCTCCAAAAAGGTCGAACGCAATACTCTCGGCGAACACAAGCTTTGGGAACAGAGGCGTGGCGACAAATAGCCAAATGTGGTACCCTCCAGGGTGGCGTCCTGGGCAGAACCAGGGGCGCCACCAGCCAGAGAGCTATATCTACCTCTCGAAGGAGTTCCCTGGCCCTAACCCCAAAGGGCTTAGGGTATGAATGGCATCTCTCGGCGGCATAGGCACCATCGAGATCAGCTGCGGATGCAGTGAGAGCTGTTGACGACTGAGGGAGGCGCCGGGCTCGCGAGTACAGGCGAGTGATGCACTGCACGCGGCGCAGAGCGAGTGGCATCCACCAGCATCGACTAGTAGGCTCTCAATGGGGAAGGTGCGGAAGGAACCGGTCGCCAGGGGAAGGCCGGTGTGGTGGATCAAGTCCACCTTCCGCAATAAACGCTCGGCTGCAGATGCATAAAATTCGAATCCGTAGTCGAGCTTCGAACGAACAAAAGATCGATAAAAAAGTACGGCAGTAGCCCTATCAGCGCCCGAAGCGCTGAACGTCAGGGAGCGGAGAATATCCATGGCGCGGGAAGAAGAGACCCTAAGGCTGCGAATATGAGCCTCCCAGGTGAGGCGTCGGTCGAATACAAGACCAAGGAAACGGTGCGACTCAACTACATCCAGGCGCAATCCATTAAGAAACAAATCTGGGTTGGGGTGAAGCCGTGGATGGCAGCAGAAGTGAACCACCTTAGTCTTGGCCAAAGAAAACCGAAACCTGTGCGCTTCGGCATAGCAAGAGACGCGGTTCACTGCCTATTCGATTCGACGCTCCAGAGTTGGCATCTGGGCCGCGCCAAAAGAGATTGAAAGGTCGTCCACGTAGAGCGTAGCGAGAACCTCTTCCGGCAGCACCGAAGTGATGCCGTTGATGCTCAGGGAAAAGAGTGTGACACTGCGGTCACTTCCCTGCTCCTTTGGGCCGGAGGGGGCTCCCCCCATCCGTACACGGAATCGACGATCTCGCAAAAATTTAGATATAAACATTGGGAGGCGTCCCCTCGCCCAGATCGTGTGGAGAGTCTCCATGATACCATATCGCCATGCGGTATCATAGGCCTTCTCCAGATCGAAAAACACCGTGGCGTAGTGCTGTCTACGAAGGAAAGCCTCGCAGACGGCATTTTCCAGTCGGAGCAGAGCATCCGACGTGGAGTGGAACTTGCGGAAGCCACACTGTGCGGAAGACAGATGGCCTCCGCTGTCCAGAAAAAGGCTAATCTAACATTTACCAATTTCTCCATCAACTTGCACACGCAAGAGGTTAGAGAGATTGGGCGAAAACCGGTCGGAGTAGAGTGATCTTTTCCCGGCTTGCGAAAGCCGAGCACAGTAGCGATTCGCCAGGAGTCTGGGAGAAGACCTTCCACCCAGATCCTGTTGAACAAATCTAACAGAAAGGCCATGGCTCGCTCACCCAGGTGTCGAAGCATGGCGTACGGGACATCGTCCGGACCATGGGCGGTGTCCGCGCACGAAGCGAGAGCGGAACGCAACTCACTCACAGTAAACTTGTCGTTGAAGGGTTCTCCGCCTCTGGAGGTAAAGTCCAGCCGGCGGCCTTCCGCGACATTACGATGTGCATTGAACGCTGGCGGAGCAGCATCCCGGCTAGAGAATGCGGAAAAAGCGGTCGCTAAGGATTCCGCCACGGACGCGGGGTCCGAGATTGCGTTCCCATTCTCCTGGAGAACGGGAGGGGGGTCCTGCAAGACTTGCCCCGAATCCTTTTGACTCGCTTCCACACCTCAGCTAAAGGGGTCTTCCCGTTAAGTGAAGACACGTATGCCCGCCAAGAAGAGCGGCGGGCGTGCTTCGAAATATACCGGAACCTAGCCCTAGCCCGACGAAATTCAGCGACAGTAAAATCGTTCGGGCGGCGCTTATAGCGCATGTAGGCATAACGCTTTTGTTTGAGGGCCGTCTCACACTCGGCCGACCACCATGGGAGTGGACGGCGTGCAAAACGGCCAGACGTCCTAGGAATAGTACTCAGGCCCACGGCGATGAGGTTGTCGGAGTAGAACTCAACGGCCTCATCTACCGACCTAAACTCCTCGATTGAGATAGAGAATTCAGTCATTTCCTGAAATGCAGGCCACCGCGCCAAGCACCACCGAGGTGGTCTCTCAGGCGGCAGTTGCCCTGAAAATGATATTTGAATAGGAAAGTGATCACTACCATGGAGGTCATCGACCACCCCCCAATCAAAATCAGGCTGTGCATCCGAAGAGCACAGAGATAGGTCAAGGCAAGAAAATGAAGCGGTTCTCGGACAGTGATGCCTACACTCATCCACGTTTAGGACACCCATCTCAAGCTCTTCGATCAGATCGGCAAGGACTTGTCCCCTGGGATTTATGGAGTAATCTCCCCAGCGAGGATGCCTGCCGTTCAGATCTCCAAGCAAGAGATAGGGCCTCGGCAACCATGCCACGACGCGGCGGAAGTCCCCGCGTCGAAGTCAGCTGACGGTGGAATGTACGCAGAAATGATAGTATACCTCCTATCCAGGTGCAGCTGCACAGCCACTGCCTGAAAGGAGATATCTAAAGAGAAAGGAAGAACGGAGACATCATGCCGGGTGTAAACCGTGCATCCCCCAGCCCGGCCATCCCGCGGTGGTGTGGTCACAAGACCCTTATACCCCGGGAGGGCGGGAAGAGAGCACGCGCCTAGCATGGTCTGCAAAAAGATAGCTAACGGGGAACGGGACGAGACGAGCCTCCGCAGCTCCTCCCAGTTGGCCCGGAGTCCACGGCAATTCCATTGAAGGAATATGCCCTCCAGGTCTAGCTCGGAGGAGACGCGGGGGCCCTCCTCGAACTGAAGACCCTCACGGGAATTGCCGTACGCGTCCCGGGGGCAGAACCCCAGGCACTGTCGCCTTCGAGGATATATTGGGGGAGGTTGGGCGTGCCATGCGAGTCTTTTCCTCCCTCCGCCTCGAAACCTTAGGCGGACGTTGTGGCTTCGGAGGAAGGGGGCCCTCTTTTCGAGGAACCACCGTCTCCGAGCCACTCGCTCCACCTCGAGGCGTGGGCGAAGGAGCCGAAGAACCTTTGTTGCTGTCCTCCTGTCGGGGGAAAGCTTTAGGAAGCCCGGAAGATGGCCTAGCGACCATCTTCAGGGGTGTTGCCTCCTGGGAGTCTAACGGCTCGGTGGAGGCGCGTGACCGTTTCGCCTTACGGGAAACGGTCACGCTGGGGGAAGAGGGGGGAGCCCTGGTTTTAGCCGGGGCTGGGTATGAACCCTTTTTGCCGCCAGCTTTACCAGAGGGTGCCTTTCTAACTATTGAGGCATATGACATCCCAGGCAGAGCCGGGCGCACCAGGACCAAGTCCTTAGCCTCGCGGAATGAGAGTCGATCCTGGGGTGAACGGCCAGGATTTCCTTCTCAAGGAGATATGCACCACATTGCTTCGAAGAACCGTGGTGTGGCTCCCCGCAATTGACACACTTGGCCGCACACGATTTGGACTTATCGTGTGCGACCTTGTTGCAATTTACACAGACTTCGGGTGACCCTGACTTTGCACGTGTATATGAGCGATTCGTATGGCTGAAGAGGTGACAGTAATAGCACCGCCGCGGCAGTGGCACGAATGCCTTCACGAGGTAGCGGTACCAACCGGCACGCACCGACTCAGGGAGCTTGTCACAGTCGAACGTGACGAAGAGTGTAGGGGTGGGTCTCGAGGCCCCTCCCTGTTTTTTCATAAAACATTCGACCTTGACCGCCCCATGGTCGGCTAGCTCTAGGGTGATGTCCTCAATGGAGTAGTCAACGAGTTCCCTTGCATAAACTACTGCTTTCACAAAGTTCATGGTAGAGTGCGGCGTCACACTCACCGGGGTGCCATGAAGTGTCCGAAGAGTACTTATCTTGGCCACCTCGGCGGGATTCGCCAGAAGGCTCCCGTCCGAGAAACGGGTCACCTTCGGCTCTCTACCAATTGTACTAGCTAATCCTCTCCTCTGATCGATCATGTTGCCATCATTGGAGCGAATAACGAGGAAGCGTTTGAAGCCAGCGGGCTCGAAAACGCCAGGTAACGTCTGAATGAGGGGCACCAATGTCATCGAGGCTCCGCCCTGTGCACTTTTGTTCTTAGTCAGGGGCTCCGCAACCGGGGGGCAGAGGGGGCGGATGTGCCGATCTTGGCTTGGTCGCTTGCCAGAGTGGCAGCAGACCCATCCGTCCCCACAGCCCCTGTGGATGGAGAGGAGCCCCGAGTCTTTTTTGTCTTTTTCTTTTTTGGAGAGGAGGACCCGCTTCTCACCTCCGCCGGAAGAAGCCCCCAGGCCAGATGGACCGGCCTCAGCCAGGTCATTCTCCGAAATGGAGAAGGTCCTGGTAGTCGTGGGGGCACCGGTCGGAGGAGATCCCTCCCCTCCTTGTACTGCTTCGGAAACCACAGCCCTTTGAGGAGGACCTTGCATCGGGGCGGATTCGGGTTCAGTGCTTGGCGCCGAGCCAGGATTTTATCCCATGGAAGGCCCTACCGTCTGAGGCTGGGTTTCCTCAAGGACCATGTCTATCTCAGGGAGCGCCTCCAGTTGGGCATCCCTCCCCAAGACATCGCAGGTCCCGTTGGCAGTATTGTCACTAGTCTTCTTTGGGGAGGCATGGGCCTTGACCCCGGCAAGGTTCAATATTCTTGCCAGCAGGTCTTTTGAGGGAAGCGACCGATGGGGCCTGGCTTCCCTCTCTCCCCTAAGGGGGTTTGCCCTACCGAGCCGCTTCGATGTGGAGCAACTGGCTTTCTTGGCAGTCCCCTTGGAAAGAACAGAGGGGACTGCCGCTGGTAAAAGGGAGGCGCCCGAAAGCACCTCCAGAGAAGGGGGTGAGGGGGAGTCCCCTACACCCATATGCGAAGGAGAGGAGTAAGCCTCCTCTCCGGTTAGAGATATATGGAGGGTCCCCTGAGCAAGCACAGGAGGGGGGAACCTCCATTTTTTTACTGGAGCTGCCCAAGGGCGGCTCCGTCGATGTTATAGGGGAAGTTGGGGGTTGGTTTTTTTTTTATACTCATCATTGGGCATGGTGACCCTCTTTTTAACACGGGATGCAATCGCGCATCACCTCTCGCAGTAGCCCGCACTGCGAGAGGTGCTTACAAGCCCGGCAGAGCCAGGCGCCGCCATTTAAGACCACCCCTCCCGCCTGGTGGCCTGGCGGCTCCACCTTAGACGCGGCGTAAAACAGATAGAATGTGAAGAGGAGAGGAAAAGGGATGTGAGGAAGGTATGGGTGGGGATGAAGCTGGTTGTTAAAAACCAACCACCCCAGACCGGAGCTCAGGGGTTAGGGAACATTAGCCCCTCCCCCCTCAGCCCCGATCCAGGACGGTTGGCCGAGAAGGAGGTCAGCATCTACCCTGTGAAATTAGAGGCTGACCAGAGAAAGTTGTGGGAGAGGTTGCATGAAAAGCGAGGAAACAAGTGTTTTGAAGGAAGAAGAAGAGGTTAAGCTGGGGTCAGACGGGGTGCTGAGTCCCGTCAGCACGGCGGCCAGGATGGCAAATCGCCGCGCCCCTTACGGGGGACTGGACTTTGAGTCAGGAGTGGTTTCCACCAAATCACTATTCTCTCCCAGGAAAGACCCTGCCACATGCAGGGAAGGGACAGTGTTGGCGTCAATGGTCGTTCAGAAGCAGCCTCTTTTCAGTCCCCTTTTCCCACCCATCCCTGGTGTCGTGGATCCCAATGGGATAATCGTTAGGTGAAATAGCCCAAAGGTGAAAGAAGATTCCAAACGTTGGCTTTTATTTCACTGAAAGAAACAATTACAGAACATAAGTATACAAAGAAAATAATACATATAATAAACACATTCTCGCATTACAAAGAGGTATACATAATGCAGACAATGAATACACTCTCACATAAGTGCACACACTAAGAGAGGCACATGTACATTTCACAAACAAAGTTATTAATGTCAATATGTATGTGGCATAATGCAGACAATGAATACACTCTGACATAAGGGCACACACTAAGAGAGGCAGTGCAAGATCTTCATTTTCATAAATTATCGTATATAGCAATAGATCTATTTCATACTTTTTTTAATATTTGAACCTAATAAAGAAAGAAACACAGGCTAGTTATGAACTTAATCCAAAACTAAATTATAACAATCTTCCTCTCTATAAAAAGAAAAAGGCTAAATACAATGAAATACTACATCAAGCATGTAATGCGAGTAGTTACAGGATCTAGAGGTTTTCAATGTAATGTTCAACAGGCTTTCTAGGTCGAGTAGAGCAACAAAGAATAGTTTTAGGGGAGGCATCAGGGAAGGCAGCTGGAGGAGCGACATCATGAGACGTATCGTTTTCGATAGAAGTCAAGTTTTTTATATCGAGGAGGGATATTTTCAGGGGAGGCTTTAGGGAGAGCAACTGGAGGAACAACATGACATGATGAATTAGGATCTCGTTTAGTTTCAACATTTACAGGAGCATCAAGAAACGGAATGGGGGATTTTGTATCGGAATTAAGATTAGGAATATCTTCGATATTGTTTAACTGGCTCTAGGGCGGAGCTAAATCGTGCATAACCACCGTATCTTCTCGACCGCCTGGAAATCTGACGTGGGCATATTTAGGATTGGCTTCGATTAGTTCCCCTTCGCGTACTTATTTCGTACATGTCGTTTTAACAGTACTTTACCAGGTGAAGCAAGCCAACTAGGTATACTCATTCCCGTCGTGGTCTTTCGAGAAAATGAAAAAAACCGTTCGTGAAGAATTGCGTTCATTAAAGTACATAACAATGAATGCAAGGAATGCACAGCATCCGGGAGGATGTGTTACCAATAGTTATGCTCAGGTTTCTAGACTCCAATACCAAGGTTACAGTTTTCCATACAATTCCTACATAGCACTTGCATTGGCCATTCCCAGTAGGATGGTAACGTGTTGAACGACTCGTTGGCACCCCCTTCTCGTGCAAAAATGATTTTATTTCGGCAGACATGAAAGAAGTACCTCGATCCGAATGTACGTACCTTCGTAACCTGAAAAGAGAAAACAACGTACATAGAAAGACACTGTATAATAGTTGATGAAGAAATATCCTTACAAGGAAAAGCAAAGGGAAAATGAGAGTATTCGTTCACCAGAATTAATAAATACTTACTGGGAGAAGAAGATGGTGGTGGCCCTAAAGTCCAGGCTGATTCGATCAAAAGGGCACATAGCACGGATAAGCTCTTGCCTTTCTGGGCAATAATATCGAGGTTTTAACCGTTGACACGTTTTACATCCTGACACCACTCGCTTAAGATCATCTACAGAATAAGGCAAGTTTTGTACTTCAACAAAATAGTGAAATAGTGTAATCCCTGGATGACAAAGAGCTTTATGAAGCTCGACAAGATTATTGTGGCTCATGCTTGAGCAGAAAGTGCGCGATAGGGTGTCCACAGCTCTGTTGAGCGAACCAGGACGAGGTATAACCGTAGTAAAAGGGCATCGATTCTAAACGCCATCTAGCAATCTTTTTGTTCTTTATTTTACTCTTATGACGTGAATCAAACATGTAAGATACAGATTTTTGATCTCTAATAAAGGTAAACTTACGGCCGAGAAGAAAATGACGCCACCTTACCTTTCGATCGCCTGAACAATAGCATAAGCCTCTTTTTCGTCAGAGCAGTGATTTCTCTCGGAGGAATTTAAGGATCTCGGAAAAAGGCAACGGGTCATCGCGTTAATAATAACTTATTTTAATTCTTCGATTCCATTTGTACCTTATTCAAAAGGTGGAAACTGGCAATTAATTAGGGGACGAATTCGCTGAGGAAATCTTGGAACCAACCCCGAGTAGTATGTAAGCAATCGACTAATCGAAATAATAATTCTTGGCCGGTTGGTACGGGCATATCCTTGAGAGCAGCAAGGCGTGAAAGATTTGGGCGAAGTTTATTCTGGCGAACCTGATAACCTAGAATACATATAGTATTAGTTGAAAAGGTGCATTTGTTTTTATTTAAGGTCATTTTATGTTTCTCAGCAGCTTCAAGAAACTTAGTTAGGTTTTTATCATGTTCTGCTTGCGTGCGGCCGCAAATAGTAACATCGTCTAGGTAAGCATACATGTCCGCAAGATTATTTTTACAAATAAAATGGTCCATAATTCTCTGGAAGCAGGCAACACTATTGGTTAGACCAAAACTTAAATGTTTAAAGTGAAAAAGCCTCCCATCTACCTCAAAGGCAGTGTAAATTTTATCTTCATGGTGAAGAGGAACACAATGATAAGCACTACTTAGGTTGATAGTGCTAAATATCTTATAGGTCGATATCTTATTAAACAAGTCTTCAACATTTTGTAATGAATAAGTATCCAAGTAAGTAAATTTGTTAATCGTTGAGATTAGACAATTACTAACCTTTTCTTTGATTGATTCAACACAAAACATGAACTTGAGCTTAACAGGAAAAAGTGCTCGGTTCGATGATGTCTTCCTTGAGCATGCGTGCTACTTCAGAACGAATAAATTCAATAGTGACTTATTAATGACTGGTCTGCCATCAGATGATAAGTTGGTGAAAATTCTTGAAGGAATCCGTAATCATAGAAGCCAGAGAGCACACTTCGAGGTCAAGTTGAGGACCTCCAAAGTTTAGCTTAAAGGAGGAATGTTTACTTAGGAAGGGGAATCCTAAAATAATGCCAGCGCAACATTCAGATAAAACAAGCAAACGTATTGCCCGGTACTCACGGTTTCCGACTTTCATGCTAACCTCACAACATTCCTTGATAGATGTTAAATTTGTAGAGGCCATAGATATAGTGCCTTCATAAGGTTTAAAATGTAAATTAAAGGAGTTCGAAACATCTTTTGAAATGGAGTTCTCGGAACTGCCGGTATCTAAAAGAGCCGTGAGAACACAGCCATTCACCTCCACTTCTAGATATGACATTTTTAAAATTAATGGCACACTAGCAAGAGCGAGATTGGAGGTTAATGCTGCTTGAGACTTATTTTTAGATGACTTGCATACTTTTGAAAAATGTCCTCTATTCTTGTAATTGTTTATTTTAGTGAAATAAATAGAAGTAGCCCAAAGGTGAAAAAAGATTCCAAACATTGGCTTTTATTTCACTGAAATAAACAATTATAGAACATAGTATACAAAGAAAATAATACATATAATAAACACATACTCGCAGACATAATGCAGACAATGAATACACTCACTAAGAGAGGCAGATGTACATTTCACAAACAAAGAATTATTAATGTCAATATGTATAAGTGGCATAATGTTAGTTTCACAAACCTAAGAGTCCAGTTAGTCGTGGAACTGCAAGATCTTCATTTTCATACATTATCGTCAGTCCTATAGCAATAAATCTATTTCATACTTTTATTTAATATTTTAACCTAATATAGAAAGAAACACAGGTCAGTTATGAACTTACCTCCAAACTAAAATATAACACTAGGGATGTGGCCTGATGGAAAAGGATACATTTATGGGAGCCGATAGGCTGACTTCAATCCAGAAAATGGGGGGGGGATGGCACCAAATTGGGTGGAAGAATAGGGCGAGTCTCTAGTGGACCCCAGCACCACTTGCATTTCTTAAGGGGATCACCCGATTCAGGTTCTCTCAGGGGAGCAGTCCTCCTGGCGGCGCTCAATTTGCTTGTTCGAGCCCCATGTTTATGAGAAGTGGGAGGGGTGCTACTCATACATACAGGGAACAACCCAGGGTGACTGAAGAAGGGGGAAGCCCTCTCGTCTCTCACCTATGAGGTTGGGAGGAGCCACAGCTAAAGCCTTGGTGCCTTTAAACATCTCTTGAAGACCTACGCATCTACTTTCAAGCCTTAGTTGTAGTTAGGCCCTCCTGGAAGCCAATGGCCTTAAAGAGCCTCCTTACAAACTTGCTGCTGTTTATTATGTCCATTAAACCTGACTGTGTCTCCTATATTCATTCATTATATAATTATAGCGGGCCTGCTGTATGTCCTATATAGTCTCTCTAGTTTGCATGTCTTTCTTCAACCTTCTTACAATGATCTGTCATGGGATTTACCACATGGTAGTGGTAAATCACAACTTTCCAATAAACAATAAACACCTATAAATTCTATATTGAAGTACCCCTATCCTATACAGAACTGCACTAATAGTACGAGGGGCGGTGAATAAGTTTTACGAATCGGAAGGGGGATGGCTGTTTGTGGGGGTGTTAGGACAAGTTATGACAAGACAGGACTTGCAGCCGCACGCTCTTGCCTCGTCTATTTAAGAAGCAGTAGCTGATCGCAGATCAGCAATAGAGAAGGTTGAGCACCGCGCAGTGATCAAATTTTTGAGCAAGGAAGGCAAGAATGCAAAAGAGATCCATGAACGCATGGTTGCAGTGTACACCGACACCGCCCCTTCCTATGCAACCATTGCTCACTGGAATAGGAAGGTCCGCCATGGTCGTGAGTCCCTTGAAGATGACCCCCGTCCAGGACGCCCGTCAGACGTGACCAACGAGAACAATGTGGCCCGTGTGCAGAGGATCATCCTCGAAAATCGACGGGTGAAGGTCGAAGAAATCGAGCGAGAACTTGGAATATCACATGGAAGTGTTATCAACATCATCCACGACAATTTGGCCATGACCAAGGTCTCTGCCCATTGGGTCCCTAGAAACCTCACTCAACCTCACGCCCCATGATCGACTTCAACGTCGTCAAAGTCCACAAGGCCAGAGTTGCACAAGCTGCCCTGCGAGAGTGCGGATTCGAGGAGCTCAACCATCTCCCTTACAGTCCAGATCTGTCCCCTAGCGACTACTTTTTATTCCGCCAGCTCAAGGTTGCACTGCGTGGACGCCGGTTTGGGGACGATGAAGATGTCCAGCTCGCCGTCCAGGAGTGGATTGAACAGCAGTCGGGACATTTCTGGTTGTCGGGAATTCGAAGCCTCAGGGACAAGTGGCGCAAGTGCATTGAAGTCGAAGGTAGTTATATTGAAAAATAATAAAACACTTTTCCTCATATCTCGTTTCCTCATATCCGAATTGCAAAACTTATTGACCACCCCCTCGTAATTCCCGCAGCAATACATAACTAATGTACATACAATTAAGGTGGTTCAGCTTTGACCAAGATGAGTGGAAACACTTTTACAATATGAATGAAGTTAAAAACCATGTCGAGTATGGTTATTGATCAGGCCTCCTAAACGAGGTCAACTTAGCAGCAAATGATATTTATGATCTGGGATTCAGATCTTAGGTTAAACTGTAAGGATGAACAGAGATAAACACTAGTTCTCTGAATCTTTGGATCACTTTCAGTGATCCCAGAAAAAAACAACAACCCAAAACTTACTTTTGCACCATCCATCAAGTTGGTTAACATGACAATTGCTTCTACTTGATGGTACCAAATCATTCTCCAGAAGTCTGAAATACCATTTTCTTTGTTCATGGGTCCTTGTGCTGCAATGTAAACTGCATTCTGACCATGACTCCCAACTGAGATCTAGAGAAGAGGAAGACGAGCTAAGCCCAGACAACAGATAATATGAGTAAGTTGAACCAGGTTGAGTAGATTCAGTTTTTATTCAGGAAAAAGTATTGCTTTAACAGACTACAATTAGTACAAAATTAATGTGTAAGCTACTAGTGTACTAATTTTTTTTATAACAAAGAGAAGTGCATCATTTTTTTATAACAAAGAAAGTGTACTACTAAATATTTTAAAAACAAAGAAGTGTACCAATATTTCTAATAAAGAGAAGTGTACTCATTTTTGTTTAATAAAGAGATATGTACCATTTTTTAATAACACAGAAAAGCGTACCATTTTTTTAAATACAAAAATAAACAATAAGGTCATTTCATGCTGAGTGTTTGTAAAGAGAGATCTTTTATAAAGTAGCCAAAATATCAGTGAAAATTTATGGAGGATATATAACCGCAAATCCTATTGCAGGCGTTGGTGCCGGCTTGGCACACAACTGTGAGCATTGGAGCCATGAGGGTATGCACTCCTCCATATATCAGCTGCAGCATGGCTGCTCTTGCTACACCTTACACCCCCTTGGGGGCTTGGCATACGAAATAGTGTAGGTGCAGCCCTTAATGTTTAATAGTCAGGTGCAACATTGAAAAGTAAATCATTTGGAGGAATCAATATAGCATCTGTGATTCATAGGAAAAAAAGGGGTGAATAAATGATTCATGTACCAATGCTGCAAATGTCGCCTTCTATGTTGATAAACTTAGGTGCATTATCTCTAGGTCGTCAAATTGAAGTCAATGTGCTAGTTTGATTTTTGCACAAACTGCAACCAATGAAAGCATTTTCAGTCCACACCAGAGAAGATTGCAGTGGCATGGACACGTAATGAGAATAAACGAAGAAAGGCACCCCAAAAGAGCACTGCTATGGATCACCCAAGGAAAAAGACCACCTGGAAGACCAAGAAAAAGATGGATCGAAGGAGGGCAACAGGCACTGACACAGAGAGGAACATCCATGCAGGAGGTGGAAGAGGAAAGAAAATTTGATGATAGCATGGAATGGAGACAGTTCTTTAAGAGCTCGCCGACTGACGGATAATTGCTATCTACCAGGCAGATAGTGAGAAAGTGAGAGAGGATAATGGAGAGGATGTGGCAATGCCCACCACAGGCACAAAGTTTTTCTATCCATATCCTTCAGGAAGAAAATGTCCTCTAGTAGTATTTTTAGAATGTTTACAATGGCATTCAAAGTGGAAAATTCCTGTTTTACCTGTATTTCTACCATGCAAAAACACTCCAAGAACATACACATTACACAACAATACTCAATAGAATCCTAACATCCTGTAACCAGGCCACCATTACCCACAGACAAACCAGAATAGCATTCAATCTCTGATGGGTCCAGATCACAATGGCACTTCATCAAGACACATCCCTCCCATGTTATAAAATGGTGGTCCAGACAAGGCAGAAGTGTAGTTGCCACCTAAAACTAAACAAACAAATACTGCACAGGCTTTACCAATACATACACATCTGTTCCAGCTTCCATGAGAACCAAACACAGTTCAATAAATATTCACAATATACTCAACACAAACACAAATGAGACAAAACTTGTAGATACTCTGAGTGCTGGATCTTTGGAAGAACCCTGTTCAGACAAGGGTTGATTGAGGTTGCCAGCTTAAGGGATGTTAAGGGATGGACCTTAGTTTGGGGTAAATTAAGTAACATTCTCTTGTTTTCCACAAATATATACTCGTACATTCATTACTTTCACTAGTGTTTATCTCACTCTTGGTAGGATTATAAGGTGTGACTCTGATGCTGAGGTATAACAAGATGAAGTGACCATGCTATTCCAATGGACAGAGAAACTGCAAATGGAATTTAACAGGGGCAAGTGTAATGTATTTAATATAGGTAGGTGTAATCAACAGAATAATTATAAACTGAATGGGAAAGTTTTAGGAAGGTCAAAATGCAAAAGAGACACTTGGGTATCCTGGTTAGTTAAGACTTCCGACATGGAGAGCATTGCATAAGTGGTAGGAATAGTGCATTGGGGTGTAGTAGAAGGAATGAAGGCAATAGGAAGGTCATAATGCAAAAGAGACACTTAGGTGTCCTGGTTAGTTAAGACCTCCGGCAATGAGAGCATTGCATAAGTGCTAGGAATAGTGCCAATAGTGCATTGGGGTGTAGTAGAAGGAATGAAGGCAATAGGATTGCTGATGTCATTTTGAAACTGTACCTGGCATTATTTCGGTCTCATCTTGATTATGCAGTGCAATTTTGGACACCAAATTATAGGATGATTATTGGTTTGCCCTTAGTCTGTACAAAGAAGGATGACTAAGATGATTCATGGGTTGAGGAGCTTACTTTATGGTGGAAGGCTAAAGAGACTAAATCTTCATACATTAGAAAGGAGAAGAGTTTGAGGGGACTAGATTGAAGTCTTCAAGTGAGTAAAAGGTTATAATAGGGGAGACATAAGTAAAGTTCTAATTTTTAGTGAATAACATATGACACGTAGCAATGGGTTTAAGGAGATAGCACATTTTTCATTAGTCACTTTTGGAATTCTTTTGTTCAAAATTCACATTTTTTGGTTTTATATATCATTTTAGTGCAAATTTTATGCACTTTTTATGGTATCATTATTTTTTTAGCAACATGACTAGAACATAGTGAAAATTAAGATAATGCAAAAATGTATACATTCATGGAAAATTTTTCTTAGATATTTAAAGTTAATTTGTGAAAAAAAAGGAAGACAAATTTTATACACTTTTTTATAGTATATATTTTTTTTAGTAACATGACTAGAACATAGCGAAAATTATAATAATGCAAAGTTTTATACATTCATGGAAATTCTCTGTAGATTTCTGAAGTTGATTTGTAAACAACACACAAAACTATACCATGCAATTTTAAATATTTGCTAAAAAAAAAGGTGCCTGAGAACTAGTCAATATTTTTAGAGTCATTCGAATATAGATTGAACTAAATTCCAGGGGAATCAGAACACCACTACTATTCACCTAACACCCCCTTTTCCAACTGAGAACAAAACCTATAGTTGACCTTGTCTGAAAAATATACGTTTTAGTCCACCATTAACACAAATTTTAATGAAACTAAAGAAAACTGATTTCAAATGATAACTAAATCCTATGTGCATTATTTGCTCATGAATTGAGTTTGAATGCTTGATTTTTAGTAATTCTATAGCCATTTATATATCAGGTTTCAAGGGGGAGGGGGTTCTGAAAGAACCCCCTGTATCTCAAAAACGGCGCCGTAGATTATTGATTTTAGCCTGAATAAAATGGCTTTTAATGAGCTTTAATTTCATATATGATAATCTAACGTAGTAAAAAGTTGAAAAACTGAATGTGGTATCCTCTTAGGCTGGACAAATTTAGGTTTAGATTATTGATTTTGGCAGGAATAAAATGGCTTTTAATGAGCTTTAATTTCATATATGATAATCTAACGTAGTAAAAAGTTGAAAAACTGAATGTGGTATCCCCTTAAGCTGGACAAATTTAGGTTTAGGAAAGCGATTGGTACAAATTGGTTTCCAAATCAAGTGAGAGATGAATCGAATAGGCTCACTGAGGTTTGTTGGAATGAAAGAAATGTATGCGATGGATGGAATGCATTTGAGTAGGAGGGGGGCAGATGTGTTGTGGGAGGAGTATGATCGTGTTATTAGGTCTTTGCGGGTGGGAAACTAGATACTAATAGTGGCCAGGGAATTATGACGGGACATTATAGTACTGAAAGTAGAATGGACTTGGCAGATAACAGAAATAGGTTCCAAGGCGATAGAGTTGAGGTCATTCAGGTTTCAAGAGGTGCTTCAGGAATAGGGGGGTTAAATTGTTTCTATAAAAATGCTCGTAGTCTTAGAAACAAGAAGGATGAGCTATTTAGTTATATTAGCAATGAGGATATAGATATATTAGGTGTTACTGAATCATGGGTTAATGAAATAGAATTTAGTGACACTATGAGTGAATTTGATTTACAGGGCTATAATATGTACATTAGTCAAAGGACAGGTAGGATTGGTGGAGGAATAATTATCTATATAAAAAACAACATTTTTTCAAGTTTAAATACTTCAATAAAGCAGGATGGAATTGAGTCACTTTGGATAGATATTAGGTTCAGTAAAAATAGAATGGTGCATTTGGGAGCTTTTTACAGGCCACCTGGGCAGACTGATGATATGGATGAACTAATGATAAGGGAAATAAGTAAGGGATGTGAAACAGATGCAGTTATTATTGGGGACTTCAACTTAAACTCTGTGGACTGGGAAAATATGATAGGTAGGGATAGAACAAGTGGCAGGTTCATAGAATGCTTTGAGGATAATTTTTTTAATCAATTTGTTAATGAGCCAATGAGGGGGGACAATATATTAGATTTAGTACTTTCTAACAGTGATCATTTAGTTCAAGAATTGACTGTTGGGGAAGCATTGGGAAATAGTGACCATCAGATAGTTCGTTTTAACTTGGGAATTGAGAAGGGTAAAATAACCGAGAATGCTGTAAAAGTTCCCAATTTTCATAAGGGAGATTATGTAGTAAAACTCCGAAGCTTGCTAAATTTTGTAGAATAGGATGTAGAATTCAGAGGTAAAAATGCTTATGGGATGTGGGATACTTTCAAGCATATAATAAATGTAGTCCAAGAACAATGTATCCCAATGAAGGCCATTAGGAACAAAAGTAGGAAACCATTATGGTGGAATCAGGAGATAGCTAGAAAAATTTCAGAGAAGAAAAGGGCATATAAAAAATTACAGGTATAAAATAATATTCAAAATTTAAGTGATTATAGAATGGCTAGGAATGAGTTAAATAAGATTATAAAGAAGAACAAAAGGGTGTCAGAAATCAAATTAGCTCAGGATAGAAACAAAGATCCTCGAAAGTTCTTTAGTTACTATAAAATTAATAACAAGTCTCTCAGAGTTAAAATAGGGCCTATCAAATATGAAGGGGTTGTGAGAGAAACTGATGAGGAAATAGTTGAGGTACTAAATGGTCATTTTGCATCAGTATTTACAAAGGAGAAACTAAATAGTCTTATGTATAGTACTCATGGGTCAGGGAAAGAGGTGTTTACTACCATTAGTGTGGATCGGAGGACGATAAAAGGACTAATAGGTGAGTTAGATACTACCAAAGCCTCCGGCCCTGATAATATTCATTCTAGGATACTTAAAGAAGGGGTAGAAAGTATCCCAATAGCTCTGGAGAAGTTATATACTAGGTCACTGGAATATGGAGAAATACCCGATGATTGGAAGAGAGCAAATGTAGTCCCCATTTTCAAGAAGGGTAGTAAAGAGGATCCAAATAACTCTTTAGACCGGTTAGCCTAACTCCTGTAGTCTGTAAAATTCTTGAGAAAATAGTTAAAAAAGGCATTTGCCAACATCTAGAGAGAGAGGGGTTAATCAGCGATGCTCAGCATGGGTTTAGATCAGGTAGATCATGTTTGACTAATTTACTAGACTTTCTGGGGTTTGTAACAGATCAAGTAGATAAGGGAGAGAATGTAGATATAATTTACTTAGATTTTAGTAAAGCATTTGATAAGGTACCACATAGGAGACTAGTTCATAAATTAAAAATGATTGGGATATGTGGGGGGGTTTCAAATTAGATAGCTGAGTGGCTGAAAGACAGGAAGCAAAGGGTAGTGCTAAATGGTGTAAAGTCAGAGTGGAGGGATGTTATCAGTGGGGTTCCTCAGAGATCAGTTCTCGGTCCATTATTATTTGTCATCTATATAAACGATCTTGGGGAGGCAGTTAATAATAAAGTGTCAATTTTTGCGGATGATACCAAATTAGCAGCTGTAGTTAAAGATATTGATGATAATTTTAAAGTGCAGGGGGATTTAAATAAATTGTTATCCTGGGCACATAAGTGGCAAATGACTTTCAACCTTGATAAGTGCAAAGTTATTAACATGGGAAAAGATAATAGAGAATTTAACTATGAAATGGATGGGCATTGGCTGAGCTCAATAGAGGATGAGAAAGATCTAGGAGTAGTAATAGATAAGTCATTAAGGTTTTCTAAGCAGTGTATTGAAGCAAGAAATAGGGCAAATAGAGTGCTGGGTTTCATTAAGAGAAATGTCAGTTACAAAAGTAAGGAGGTTATTCTTAAATTCTATAACTCTTATGTTAGGCCACATCTAGAGTACTGTATACAAGCATGGTCCCCACATTTTAGACACAATATTAACCTTCTTAAGTCAGTGCAATGCAGGGCAACAAAGATTATTCCTTTCCTGAGGCACCTTGAATATATACATAGATAGACTGAGGGTATTAAATATGTTCTCGTTCAAAAGGAGGTGTGTGAGAGGGGATATGATTGAGCTCTTTTAAAATTTTTCCGGGATAGATAAATTGGATGTTAGCAAGTTTTTTGAGTTAGATGATGGAAATCGGACTAGAGGTCACCACTTGAAAATTAAAAAGCAAGGGTGTAGGTTGGATTTAAGAAAATATTTTTTCACCAATAGAATGGTAGACTTCTGGAACAAATTGCCACCGAGGGTAGTAGGTAGTCCAAATCTAAATGTATTTAAGAGTAGGTTGGATGAGTTTATGGGGAGGGAAGGTTGTGATGGTTCCTAAGTTTTGTATATATTAATATTGTTTGTATATATCTATAGCTGCATGATTTAGTTCTTCACAAGCCTTGATTGGTAATACCCTCGTTTCTGGACGCAATCCTCTGGATGTAGTTTTCCTGGGAGTTTGGGTGCCTTAAAAAAGAGGCCGTTTGACCTGGATGACCTATGATGAGCCCTTGTGGCTTTTGTCATCTGTTATATTATATTGTGGGGGACTTTGATTTTGTCTTCCCCTCGTGATGGTGCTTTTTGTGGGTGGGCTTTGATGGAGGCGGATGACCTTTGATAGGCCCTTGTGGCTTTTTTCATCCGTGAAATTATGTTATGTTATGAGGAGTTTTTAAGAATAGACTGAATAGATTTATGGATGAGGATGCTAGGTGGAACTTAATTGGGACAGCAGAGAAGGAGCTGCTTCCTACAGGCTATTGATTAGCCTTTTGCAGCCTCCTCCTTTTCTTATGTTCAATATGGTTGTGATGTGGACATCATCCAGCCTTAATGAGCTACCAGAAAAGGCTGGATGGTATCATCACAGAAGCATGTCCAGAATGCACTATGCCTGAAACAATTAAACATATTCTTCTTGAAATGTAACCATTTCTAACACTCTTGCCTTTTGTTTTGCGAAGTTCAACATAGCAGAGTTTTCTAGAAGTTTCATTCCAGAGGTAACCAAACAATGGATTGAGCTTCCTAAATATGTTGTTGAATTGTTGGAACTTCAGAAGCTCAAATTGGGGACCAATGCATTTTTTTTATAAACAGACCTATTTAAGAGTTATACCTCGTTTGTTATTGCTTGTTATTTCCTTTATATAGTTTATTCCTAACATTAGTATTTTTTCATTACTAGGTTGCTTTCCAAACTGGAACCCTTGGGGTTGTATCCATGATGGTGATGCCTTTTTTTTTTTTTAGCAGTTCAGACACAATCTTGTAGATGCAGTTTATGGGTTGTGGTCAACTTGGATGAGCTGATACGCCATTGTAGCTTTTCTCATCCGTTGAATTATGTTATGTTTAGCTAAGAATAGCACCTAATAATAGTAATAATTTCTTAAAATGTTTGCATAGACATTTTTGTTTCACCTTTTAAATACTTAACCTCATAAGGTATTATCGTGGGAATGTGATAAAGAGAAAGCCTTTATAAAGGAAAGGTCTTTACCTTGATGACACTGGCATTGATATAGTCAGATGAGGTTTGGCCAAGGATTTCTGGCAAAATAACTCGATCTTCATCATCTGAAATTCAGAGATCAGAAGAAACCATTTATTAGTTTATTTTTTAAAGGGGGGGAAAAAAAGTTGTTGTTTTTTTTAAGGGTTTAACATCCACTTTCATCCTTAGTTGGATCTGTCCAAGCGAAGGAAAGTATTAGTGAAGAACAGGCAGATGAAAAATTAAATAAAAGAAATGAAAAAAGTAAAAATGATTAAGGATAAAAGGGATTGATAGAGCATTCATCATCAATTCTAAATACTGGGGGTTGAGAGAGGGCATTTAAAGCAGCCAGGAACTAAATTTGTTGAGAGAACATGTACTCAAAAGAACAAAATTGAATCCACTTTGTTAACCCTTAACTTGCATTAAGAGTCATCCCTCATGAAGGCAAAACCCAAAGGTCTGACTGATAAAATGTTGGCGCTTTGTCTGAGGGATATAGCATTGGGGCACATTCATTACAGAGGCATTCAGTTTTCAATTGGGTGGTGAAAAGTTCTGAGTGTAGAAATGTCGGCTGGAGTGTTTTTGACAGGTTGATTCATCTTTTGTTATATCTAGGAGCTGTATGCAATATAAGGTTGATTGTGGTCGGGTGACAAATAGCAAAAAGGTGAATGGTTTCCTTTATTTGAAGTGGAATAACAGTGTTGTGTTTGTATAGAATTAGGTCCCTGTAATGTTGATGTGTGTTTGTTAGGGGAGTATTTAAGTTTATGAATGTAGCTGAGTTATGGACATAGTTTGTGTGCAGGTGGTGAGTTGAAGGTCAAATTTTGCACTAATTGGACTTTGGGGTATAGAGGTACCATTTTAGGAAGGGATGTAAAGAGGACCCAAATGACTAGACTGGTAAGCTTAATATCTATAATTTGTAAAATTCTTGAGAAGGTAGTTAAGAAGACTATTTCTGAGCATCTAGAAAGAGATAGTTTAATAAATGTTCAGCATGGGCAGGGCTGAATTATAGTCATGTGGGGGCCATGGGACATACACTTTAGCCAGGCCCCTGTTACCATACCTTCCCTGATAACAATTTGGTTGGGATTTGATTGATTGTTAAGTCCAACCATGGTGATAAAATCAACATATAGTGGTAGAGGAAAGATGAAACCGTACAATTTACTTCGTATTTTTTATTTGTTTTCATGTAATTGTTTTTGCATGTATTTAGAATAAAACATTTTTGTATATCTTTATCAACAATTAACAATATTTTTCCATAGAATCATATTTTTTTATATAGAAGGTCATATTTCTATAGAATCATTTAGTTCTAAAATGGGATTAAACCACCTTCTTTCTTGATTTTAACTTTGCAAAAGTGTCAATTATATCCTAAAAGTCAGTTTCTTTGGTGAAATCTGATTTTATTGTTATCAAGGCGAGATTACAAAGTTTATCCTGTGACAGTGTTGAGCGAAGCTTGGTCTTAACACTTTTCTAAAACTAAAAATGACTCTTCTCCTTCAAGATTTGCAACTGTCAGTGTTAAATACAAGCAAAATGCTATGTCAACATTTAGGAAGGTTTCTACAATTCTAACTGTGCATATATGTCTGAGTGCAGTTTTTAAGCGAAGCTTACTTCATATATGCAGAAAACTGAGCCATCTCATCTGAAAATGTTACCTGAAGGTCTGCAGAGAAATGCTTTTGCAAATTTGTAGCAGTTTCTTTTAAGTTCAGGCTCCGAAAAAGTAGTGATACTAAATAGGAACCCAAATTTCTCCTGGAGCTTTGAGAATATTTCTTTCCCCTTCGTTAATTCTAATGCTAATGAATCCAAAATGGCAAAGTATGTAGATATCTTAAAATTATTCCTGGGTGATAGCTCTGCTTGAGTGTCTGCCTCTTCAAAAAATAATTTCCTTTTTCTTGATCTTTGGTGATCAGCAGGGTAACTGTGGTCCTTCACTAGTAGTTTAGCCTTTTCTTCAAAGTCCTCAAATGTTTCATCATTGCGCAGACAACTGACAAACTGCAACAGGCATTCATAAAGACATGTACATGTTGCTAGGTGAGTTTCAATTTTATGGAGACTCTTGCTTGTGGCATTCAATCGACCCAAAATACACTCTCGGATTACACAAAGAAGTGCAGTTTCAAAATTTTCTATTTTTGACTCCAGACTTGATGCTTCCCCTCTGGTAGTTGTTGTTTGGTCCTTATCTATTGCCAGCTGAATCAAAGCTAAGTATATTTAAACAAAGTTAGCTTTCAAAGCATTTGCTACATCAGACCTTGCCAACCATCTTGTTGTTAATAGTTACTTTATGACATCGCCATGAATGGTTGATTTCAAAATACACCATCGGTGAGTTAAAGCAGAGAAGTTGAATAATGTTTGTAAGAATCCAGAGAATGAAATTGCATCGACACAGCACTCTGCAGCACATGAGCCAACAAGATTTAATGAATGTGCTGAGCAGGGCAAAAATTCACCAGAGGATTGACATGTTTGATTTGGGCTTATAATCCATGATATTTGCCAGACATGTTACTTGCATTGTCATAGCACTGACCACGACAGTCCTTAATTGGGAGATCATATTCATGCAGTGTCAGTAACCACATTCGCCAGTGTCTCAGCATCATGACCTGCTAGAGGAATGAACTTTTAAGAACCGTTCTACAGGTTTTCCACTGGAGTCCACAAACCGAATAATGAATCTCAACTGATCCACATGGGATTGATTGATTGATTGTTGATTGTTAAGGGCTATGCAACTTCAATCAAGTTATTGTCACCCGTGCAGCCAGTAAATTTGTAATTCTAAGACACCGCCAGAGCCAGCTGGCACTGACTTTGGCCAAATATTCTATACTGAAAGTGAGGATACGAAGCAGGTATTTAACAAGTCAGGAATTTAAAAAGCATTAAAAATATTTCTAATTTTAGAGGAGGGTGGTCCTCTAGGGTAAAATAAATTCTATTTAAAAATCCCCAAAAAGGTTTAAAATTATTTCTGACTAAAAAGGATTGCATTCCACTAGAGTGAGAAGTTTTATATACAAAAATTTAAAATGGTTAAAAAATTGGACACTTTTGTTCATTCAAATTTTGTTGAGGAGGTCCACCTCTTCAACGAACACATAAGTGCTACTTCCGACAATGCACTTTCCATTTCCGAGGATTGATGCGATGTCATATGTATTATTCTCATCTTGATGCTCTCTCAAGTATCTGGCACGGAGTTCCGCCAGATTAGGGCACTCCGTCAGGAGATGATGTATTGTGAGAGGTAGGATACAATCATCGCAATATGGAGGGGGGTAACCCGTCATGAGAAATTCCTGAGTAAGCCTCGAGTGGCCAATACACAGTCTGCACAGAGCCGTCTCCCAGCGACGGTTCATTCTGGTGTATCCCCAGGGCTCCATGTCTGGCTTGATGGCGCGTTTATTCGGGCCAATATTGTTCCACCATCTCCGCCAAATATCACAGACTTCTTTCTTGGTTGATCGTCGAAGGTCATCCATGGGCACGCGCCGGACGAAATTCACCGACAGTGAAGTCGCTCTGACGGCGCATATAGGCATAACGCCTTTGTTTGAGGGCCGTCTAACACTTCGCTGACCACCACGTGAGTGGTCGGCGTGCGAAACGGCCAGACAATCTAGGAATAGTAGCTAGGCCCACAGGGATGCGGTTGCCGGAGAACTCAACGACCTCATCAACGGATCTAAACTCCTTGCCTGAGATAGAAAAATCAGTCATTTCCTGAAATGTAGACGACCGAGCACGCGCCAAACACCACCGGAGCGGGCTCTCGGGCGGCATCGGACCAAAAAATTATATTTGAATGGGAAAGTGATCACTGCCATGGAGGTCCTCGACCCCCACCCCCCCTAATCCCCACCCCAAATCAGGCTGTTGATCCGGAGAGATCAAAGATAGATCGAGATAGGAAAATGAAGCAGTTCTCGGGCAGTGATGCGTAAACTCATCAACATTTAGGACACCCATCACCAGCTCGTCGAGTAGTCTGCCCAGAGAGGGTGTCTACCGTTCAGATCTCCGAGCAAGATCAAGAGCTTCGGCAACCGTACCACGACGTGGCGGAAGTCCCCGGCGACGAAGTCGGCTGACGTGGGAATGCACGCAGAAATAACAGTATATCTCCTATCCATGTGCAGCTGCAGTTACTGCCTGAAAGGAGGTATCTAAAGCAAAAAGAAGAATGGAGACATCATGCCGGGTGTAAATAGCGCAGCCTCCCGCCCGAGCCCCATTCCGTGGTGGTGGGGTCACAAAACCCTTATACCCCAGGAGGGTGGGCAGGAGGCACGCGCCCAGCATGGTCTCCTTCAAAAAGATAGCTAACGGGGAACGGGACGAGACTAGCCTCCGCAGCTGCTCTCAGTTGGCCCGGAGTTTGCGGCAATTCCATTGAAGGAATATGCCCTCCAGGCCTAGCTCGAAGGAGATACGGGGGTCCTCTTCGAAGAGAAGACCCTCATGGAACTAGCCTTACGCTTCCCGGAGGCAGAACTCAAGACGCTGTCGCATTTAAGGACTTACAGGGTGAGGTTGGGCTCGCCATGCGAGTCTTTTCCTCCCTTCACCTTTAGCCTTAGGTAGGCTTCGGAGGCGCTTCTTTTCGAGGATCCACCATCTCCAAGCCACCCAGCCTACAATGGGTGAAGGCGAATGAACCGAAGCTCCTTTAGTGTTGGCCTCCGCTCGGGGGCAGCTTTAGGAACCCCGGAAGATGACCTCACGACCCTCTTCAAAGGTGTTGCCTACTGTGAGTCTAACGATTCGGTGGAGGCGCGCGGCCGTTTCGCCAGTCACGCTGGGGAAAAGGGAGGTGAGCCCTGATTTTAGTCGGGGCTGGGTGTGAACTCTTTGTGCCACCACCTCTACCAGGGAAGCGCCCAGGTTGGGTAGAACCGTCAGAAGGGTTCCGCATGGGCGCGGAAACGACCGTGAACGTAGGCCTGGATAGGCCACGAGAAGAAGGTGTCTTTCTCAACATTGAGGCATAGGACGTCCCCGGTAGCACCGTACGCGCCAGGACTGTAATGACGTGATCTATTATTGTGGTTTACTATAGTCTTGTTGTCGATACTTCAATACTAGGTGACCTCTTAAGGTCCTGTAGAAATAACCAGTCAGTCCACGCCCGTCACCCACTCTATCAAGATAACCTACTTAAGAAAAAGCTATAGACAACAACTCTAGCCTACTGTTTCCTATCATACCCTAAATTACATTATTCTATTTACTAACCCCTACTAATAACTTATTGTGTCAATTATATAACATAACATAACATAATTACACGGATGACAAAAGCCACAAGGGCCTATCAAAGGTCATCTGATGCGCCACGTCATCCTCGGTGAGTGTTCTAAATAGTTGTCAAAACCTAACTGATAATAGATATACTACAATGACCAAGTCCTTAGCCTCGCGAAATGAAAGACGATCCTGAGCCTGAACGGCCAGGATTTTCCTCTCAACGAGATACGCACCAAATTGCTTCGAAGAAGCGGGGTGCAGCTCTCCGCAATCGACACACTTGGCCACACAGCATTTGAACTTATCGTGTACAGCCTTGGAGCAACTTATACGGAATTCGGGTAACCACGACTTTGCACATTAACAGGAACGATGAGTATGGCCGAAGCGATGACAGTAATAGCACCTCCGCGGCAGTGGCATGAATGCCTTCACGCGGTAGCGAAACCCACCGGCACGCACCAACTCATGGAGCTTGTCACAATCGAACGTGACGAAGAGTGTAGGCGTGGGTCTCGCGGCCCCTCCCTGTTTTCTCATCACACGCTCGATCTTGACAGCCCCATGGTCAGCCAGCTCTAAGGTGATGTCATCTGTGGAGTAGTCCACGAGTTGCCTCGCATAAACTACTACTTTCACTTAGTTCATAGTAAAGTGCGGCGTTACACTAACAGGCGTGTCCGAAGGACACTAATCATGGCCGCCTCGGAGGGATTCGACGCACAAGCTAGAAGGCTACCGTCCGATAAACGGGTCACCTTCAGCTCTCTACCAATCACACTAGCTAGAGCTCTCCTCTGATGGATAATGTTGCCCTTAGCCAACATGTTGCCATCAGTGGAGCGAATAACAAGAAACGCTTGAAGACAGCGGGCTCGAAAACGCCAGGTAGCTTCTGAATGAGGGGCCTCGACGTATTCGAGGGTCCGCTCTGCGCAGCTCTGGTGTTCGTCTGGGACTCCCCACCCGAAGGAGCAACGGGGCTGGATGTGCCGATCTTGGCTTGGTCGCTTACAGAAAGGGCAGCGGCCCCGTCCGTCCCCGCGGCTCCCTCGGAAGGAGAGGAGCTCGGAGTCGTCTTCCTCTTTTTAGGAGAGGAGGTTGGGAAAGGAACCCGCTTCTCCCCTCCGCCAGCAGGAGACCCCAGACCAGATGGACCTGCCTCAGCAAGATCCTTCTTCGAGATGGAGAAGGTCTTGGCTGTCACAGGAGCACCAGCCGGGTAAGATCCCTCCTCTACTTGTAAAGTCTTGGATACCCGAGCCGTCTGAGGATCTTGCACAGGGGCGGACTCGGGTTCGGTGCTTGGCACCGATCCCAGGTTCGTCCCCATGGAAGGTCCTAACATTTGGGGGTGGGTTGCCTCAGGGACCATGTCTATCTCAGGGGGGCCTAAATGTGGATGCACCCCCCCCCCCCCCAAGGACCCAGGACATCACAGGTCCCATTGGTCACACAGTCTTTTGTCGGGGAAGTGAGGGTGGCCCTTATGGTGACCAGGGTTGGCAAAAAAACCCCAAATTTTGAAAAAGCCCAATAAAACCCGGGTTTTATTCTGGAGTTTTTCAAATCTTGGGTTTTAAAAAGAAAAAAATGCTACAAGCATTAGAATAACATAGAAAAGGAATAGCTATCTTTATTTTTATAAAGGGTGTTCCATTAAGACGGATTGAAGTTAGCAGTAAATAAAACAGTGTTATTGGTGAAAATTTATTGATTTCATTATTGGATCATGTTATTTGAGTCATGGCAATTATGTGTCGAAAATAATATCGCTTAAATGTCCGGCAAGGCTTTGGCGGCACACCTCCACTCGATGGTCAAAATTTTTGATGACGTCTCTGCATAGTTGCTCCTCGATCTCACCAATATACCTTATTATCTTATCCTTCAGCCTTTGAATTGTTGTTGGCTTGTTGGCATAGGCCTTACTTTTGAAATGACCCCAAAGGAAGAAATCTAAAGGCGTCAAGTCACACGATCGTGGTGGCCAATTGACCTCGCTGTTTCGAGAGATGATGCGACCTGGGAACTTCTCATTCAATAAAGCCATTGTTGCATTGGCTGTGTGGCATGTGGCGCCGTCCTGTTGAAACCACAAATCTTTGACATCTACAGAATTCAATTCAAGCCATAAAAAGTTGGTTATCATGGCACGGTATCGCTCCCCTGTCACCGTAACAGAATTCTCGGCATCATTTTCGAAGAAATACGGCCCAATGATTCCGCTAGCAAAAAATGCACACCAAACAGTGACCTTTTGTGGATGCAGTGTCTTTTCAACACTCTTCCTGGTATTTTCATCAGCCCAAATGCGACAATTCTGCTTATTAACGAATCCACCAAGATGAAAATGGGCTTCATCACTAAATATAATTTTTTGCGAAAAATCATCATTAGCTTTTCTTTGCTCGTGCACCCAATTGACGAATGTACAGCGCTTCAAATGGTATCTCTCTCAGTTCTTGTGTCAATTGAATTTTGTAAGCATGTAGAGACAAATCTTTTGTCAAAATTTGATGTAACGTTGCTGTGGAGACGTTCAATTCCTGTGAGTGATGACGAATAGAGTTGTCTGGATCTTCGGCCATATTCTCGCGCACTGCAGCAATGTTTTCAGCTGAACGGCGTAAACGAGCACGCAATGGCGTTTTCATATCTACCACCGACCCCGTTTGTTTGAATTTACGAACATTTTTCCTAATTTCACTCTCGGTTGGTCGATTATGTTGACCAAAAAAATCGTGAAGTGCCCGAAATGCGTTTCTGTTTGAACGTCCATTTTCTTAATAGGCTTCGATAACTTTAACACGTTGTTCAATTGTTAATCTTTCCATGGTTGAAATTGCCAAAGACTGAAGTTGTTAAATCTGAAAAAAAAAGAAAAAAATCATTAGACGCTTAAACTTAACTCACATTTAAAATCGGTCCAAGTTATTGGAACACCCTTTATAATATTAATAATTACTTAGTTTAATAATTATATTATAGTAAGAATAGATCACAGTAACAGATCACTGATCGAGAATTGTGGGTACCCATGATAGCCATAACCTGTAGAAGGAGAGATGAATTATTATGAGTCAGTATCAGAGAAATAACCTTAATTTGATACATATTTGTTGAAATTATAAACATAAATATGAATTTTGAATAAAATAATGATAAGTAGCATTCATTTCTTGAAAAAAGTAATTTTGCAAAAAAACCCCAAACCCATTTTTTTTTTAAATTTCACTTGAAAAAGCCCCCCAAAACCTGGGATTTTTGATTTGCCCACCCTGATGGTGACCCCCTCTAAGCTCAATATGCAACCCGCAGGTCTTTAAGAGTCAAGAGGTCGATGGATAATGTCTTCCCTCCTCCCCCTAAGGGGGTTGGCCCTATCGTGCCGCGAGCGCGGTCAAAAATGGGCAGCCTGCCTTTCTTGGCAGTCCCCTTAGAAAATAAAGGGGGGACTGCCACTGGAAAGAAGAAGCACCCGAGGGCGCCTCCAGAGAAGAGGGTGAGGAAAAGTCTCCTACAGCCATAGGTAAAGGAGAGGAGTAAACCTCCTCTCTGGTTGAAAAGTTTAGGAGGGTCCCCTGCAAAAGCATAGGTTGGGGGGGGACCTCCATTTCCTCTGAGCTGCCCGAAGGTGGCTCCGTCACTGGTGAAGGGGGATTAAAGGAGATAGTATTTTCTTCATTCATGAGCATGGTGACCCTGGTCCTTTTGCGGACGCAAACGCTAATCAGCTGCCACCATTTGAAGCCACTCCTCCCACCTAGTGGCCTAGCAGCCCATCGGCATGGCGGTTCTACCTTACGCACGGCGTAAAATGGATAGAGATTTAAAGGAGAAAGAAAAGGGAAGTGAAGAAGGTCTGGATGGGGATGAAGCAAGTTGTTAAAACCCCAGACTGGAGCTCAGGGGTGAGGGGGCATTGTCTCCTCCCCTGATCTGGGATGGTTGGGTGAGAGGAAGCTGGTCGGTATCTATCCAGTGAAATTAGAGGTCGACCAGAGAAAGTTGAAGGAGGTTGTAGGGAAAGTTAGGTAGTAGGGTAGAAATGCAAGATATCTGAAAGAAGGAGAAGAGGCTAAGCTGGGGCCGGATGGGGCGCTGAGTCTCGTCAACAAGGCGGCCAGGAAGGAAAATCGCCGCACCCCTTACAGGGGAGTAAAGAATGTGCTCGTAGGCCTGGGGGGAGGAAGGAGCATAGGGCGCCTTTTTTAAAACTAAGGCATAAGACGTCCCAGGCAGAGTCATGCGCGCTAGGACCAAGTCCTTGGCTTCACGGAATGAGAGACGATCTTGGGGCTGAATGGCCAGGAATTCCTTCACAAGGAGATACGCAGCACATTGCTTCCATACACGATTTGGACTTATCGTGTGCGGCCTTGGAGCAACGTACACAGACTTCGGGTAACCCCGGCTTTGTACAATGACAGGATCAATTAGTATGGCCGAAGCGGTGACAGTAATAGCACCTCCGCGACAGTGGCACGGATGACTTCACGCGGTACCGATACTAATGGGCACGCACCGACTCAGGGAGCCTGTCATGGTCGAAAGTGACGAAGAGTGTAGGGGGTGATAGGTCTAGAGGCCCTTCCATGATCACTCCTTGGTTGGCCAGGTCTGAGGTGATATCATTTAAGGAGTAGTCCAAGTGTTTGGTAGAGTGCGGCGTCACACTCACCGCTGTGCCATCAAGTGTCCGAAGGGCACTCACTAATCATGGCCGCCTTGGAAGGATCCGACGCATTCGCGAGAAGGCTCCCGTCCGAGAAACGGGTTACCTTCTGCTCTCTACCAATCAAGCAGCTAGCTAATGCTCTCCTCTGATGGATCATGTTGCCCTTGGTCAACATGCTACCATCAGTGGAGTGAATAATCAGACAGAGTTTGAAGCTAGCAGGCTCGAAAGTGCCAGGTACTCTCAATAAGGGCCCTGACCTAAGCGAGGCTCCGTGCAGCGCATTTACGACTTTGTCCTTGGTCTGGGACCTCGAAGTGAGAGGGACCTCGGGGGAGATCGTGCCGATCTTAGCCTGGTCGCTTGCTGAAACGCCAGTGGACCAGTCCATTCCCTGAGCCACCATGGAGTGACAGGAGCCTTTACTCCTCTTCTCGTTTCTTTTCTTTTGGGGCAAGGAGGGTGGGGAATGAACCTGGTTCTCCTGACAGATGGAAGGAGCCCCTAGGCCGTATGGGCCAGTCTCTACAAGATCCTTCTCCAAGATAGAGAAGGTCTTATTTGTCAGAGGGTCGCCAGCTGAGGGAGGAGGTTCCTCCTCTCCTTGTGAGTCATTGGGGCCCTGAGCCATTAGAGAAGCTTGCCCAGAGGCGGACTCAGGTTCGACTCCATGGAAGATCCTGCCATCTGGGTCTAGGTCACCTCCAGGACCATGTCCATATAGGCATCTAACCCCAAGACATCATAGAACTAATTAGAGGTATTTTCTGTCACAGTAAAGTCTCTGACTGATGAACTGAGCTCCATCAAGGAAGAGAGGTAGGCAGTCACACTGAACTTCCCCCCCCCCCCCATCCGAATGCCAAGATGCATGAATGAACAACTGCAGGAGGCATGGCCCAGTGTGTCCCGCTTTCCAGAAAATGGTCAAATTGAGGGTCTGCCTACTGTTTTTGCAGTCCCCTGTGATAGAATAAGGGAGGGGGGACTGCAATTTGTTGAGAGATGGAGTCCGGAATAGGCGACTCCACAGAAGAGGGCGTGGGGGAAATCCCCTCATAGGCCTAGGAGGGAAGTAAGCCTCCTATCTGGTAGAAGAGGGTGGAGCTACTAATAATAAATAATCATAATAAAAATAATACTATATAATAATAAGAGAGATAACTAATAAAAAGGTAAAGTAGTGCTGAATGTGGGTGAAGGGAAAGCACACTAACAACTTTCCCAGGCCCCATCAGAGTTCAAGTCAACCCAGTGACAGGGCCTCCCTAATTGGCACTCAGGTCAGGAATGTGCGCAGCTCCTCCAGATACAAAGTGTAACAGGCTACACAGAGTATCTCCCCGCAGGGGTAAGGGGTAAGGAGGGATTATCATATTCAAGCATGGAAACCATTTTTAGATTCGGACTACAACTGCAAAACCCCTGCCTAGGTTGCCCAATTTTGAGCAGGTGAATCGTGTGCCTGCTCAAAAGGCTTGGCACCTCTTGGGATCCCCTTTGTCGACCAGTGGCCAAGCATTCCAAGTTGTGACAAGCCACCGCAACTTATGCATAAAAGATGCGAAGAGAAAAGAAAGATGGGCATAGTGCAAGGTTTAAAGGGTGGGTAGAGTGCAAGCATATTAACCACGCCTCCACATAATTCAAGTTAGTGTGCGGGGGTAAGCCTTGATGACCCTGTCCCTCCCAGCTCCGATTAAGAATGAATGGATGAAAGTTGATCAGCAATTAGTTTGCAAAATTAGCTGCTGATTGAGTGATATTGAGAAATGGATTGTAAAGAAAGTGGTGATAAAGATATAATAAGCAAATATCTAGAAGGGAAAAACTCAAGTTGTATCAATCTAGATTGAGACTACCAGAGGCAGTGTGGCTTGAAGGGTTGCCACTCCTCCAGGTACCAGGTGTAAGTCTACATGGGGCACCCCCTTGTAGCTATCACATAGCGCAAGTAAAGTGCTTCTATTTGGTGTACTCAGGATCAGAAGAGTAAGAAACTCAATTGAGCTAGTCACATTGCACAATGAAGACTGGTTTCCTTGTAGGGAAGTGTAGCTTTTATAATCATAAGAGCTTTTGGCTGAATTTCCATGTTCTAAATATGGCTACAGTTCCAGCAATAAGGAATGCATTACCCAAAGTTTCAGATTGCTTTTGTTTAATCTCTTTCAACACACTACACATCACCTCACACTGAGTGAGAAAACTTTTTTAAAAAATGACTTACATAAAACTTGCATGCGATATCGATTTTTGCTTCTGTTGTCAACTTCTTGCGCTTTTTGCATCATCTTTCCATGAATTACAGTTGGGATATCCTGCCATAAAAGAAAGAATATTCTAACAAATCTTCAAATAAATATCCCTAGACAGACCATTGATTTATTATTTTCTTTGAAACAATTAAAGAAGTTGACTAAAAACTATGCTTAGAAATTAATAGAAAGAACAAAAATGTTAATATTTTCAATCAAAATAGCTGAAAAGATGCTAGGTTGAATCTAATGCAAGGACTATCCATCCAATTATTGGAATTTATTAGGTTTTAAGTATGAAAAACCCAATTAGAGAATCTATATTTACCCAAAGGGGAAAGAATGAAAGGATGGAGAGCATATGAAAGAAAAAAAGCAGTAAAGAAGTAGGAAGGAATGGTATTTTTTATTTATTTTTTTTTTTTAGCCTATCTGGCGACTACCTACTTGGGCACAAGTTGCCGCACTCACAACAGCCTAGCACTAAGCTACTTTAAAATCTGAATAAAAAAACAACAACAACAATAAAAAGGAAAAATAGCAACAAGGAGGAAGCAAGCTCCGGCGTCGAGGGGAGGTCCCCCCGGCGCAGGAACGTGCGACCTACAAGGAAAACAGCAAAAAAAAACCTAGTTAAATAAAGTGGAGAAAGCCGGCCTCCCCCCAAAAGTCAATAAGTCCACCAGTCAATGTGCAAGAACTCGTCCCGAGTACAAGGGACAGGCGGTAGCGACCCCCACCCATGCCGGTACCGGGACAGGTAACATGCGCGGAGATCGCCCAGACTGGTACATTCAACAAGAATGTGCCAAACAGTCAGGGGGACAATGCATTTTTTTTTTTTTTTTTTTTTAAGAGCTCATCTGGCGACTGCCTACTTGGGCATTAGTCGCCGTATTAAAACTGGCCTAGTTCTAGGCTACTTTAAAATAAAATTAAAAAGAAAAAAAACAACAACACCCCAAAAGGGAGAGAAAGGAAGCAAGCTGGTGCGTCGGGAAGAGGTCCCCCCGGGGCAGGAGCGTGCTGGGGGTGCCGGGGATGAGCGACCCCGCTCATCCCGGTACTGGGACAGGTATCGTGCGCGAAGATCACCCAGACTGGGACATTCGACAAGAATGTGCCGAACAGTCTGGGGGACGACGCAGTCGTTGCAATAGGGCGCAGGCGAGCGCTCCGTCAAATAGCGATGCGTCACACGAGTGTGGCCGATTCGGAGACGACAGAAAGCAACCTGAAGCCGCCGCGGCATTGGGGGATAGGTCCATGGGAACAGTCGCGGCGCAATGGCACGCAACTTTAAGTTCCCTTCGACCGTCTCCCATCTTCTTTGCCAAGCAGTCCGAAGAGCTGCCCATATTCCTGCCATGTAGTCAGTGTGAGGAAGAGCGAAACGCTGGTCCGGTCGCAGAGTCCTCGCGGACTCTTTGGCGCGCTCATTCCCCGCAATTCCTACATGTCCAGGAACCCAGCAGAAGATAATCTCGACATCTGCCCGGCTCGCCAAAACCGTGGCGTCACGGATTTCGCGAACCAGTGGATGCGGAGATTCCAATGCTCCGAGAGCACTCAGGGCGCTTTGTGAGTCGCTATAGATCACGATCCGGTCTCCGAACCGGGCACGTCGCGTAATCTCCCGTACCGAGTGGTGTATTGCCACCAGCTCGGCCGTGAAGACAGACGCAGCGCCTGGTAGAGCCCCGCTGACTTCAAACAGAGGGGATACGGCGTGGAAGCCGACCCCCTCTTGGGACTTGGAGCCATCCGTATACACTGGCACGGTACCAGCGTGACACGATGTGTGCTCCAAAAGGTCGAACGCAATACTCCCGGCGCAGTACAAGCTTTGGGAGCAGAAACGTCGCGACAAATAGACAAATGTGGTACCCTCCAGGGTGGCGTCCTGGGCAGAACCAGGGGCGCCACCGGCCCGAGAGCTATATCTACCTCTCGAAGGAGTTTCCTGGCCCTAAACCCAAAGGGCTTAGGGTATGACTGGCGTCTCTCGGCGGCATAGGCACCATCGAGATCAGCTGCGGATGCAGTGAGAGCTGTTGGCGACTGAGGGAGGCGCCGGGCTCGCGCGTACAGGCGAGTGATGCACTGCACGCGGCGCAGAGCGAGTGGCATCTCCCCAGCATCGACCAACAGGCTCTCAATGGATGGAAGTGCGGAAGGCACCGGTCGCAAGGCGAAGGCCGGTGTGGTGGATCGAATCCACCTTCAGCAATAAACGCTCGGCTGCGGATGCATAAAACTCGCATCCGTAGTAGAGCTTCGAGCGAACAAAGGATCGATAAAAAAGTAAGGCAGTAGCCCTATCAGCGCCCCAAGCGCTGAACGTCACGGAACGGAGAATTTCCATGGCGCGGGTACAAGAGACCCTAAGGCTGCGAATATGAGCCTCCCAGGTGAGGCGTCGGTCGAATACAAGACCAAGGAAACGGTGCGAGTCAACCACATCCAGGCGCACCCCATTAAGAAACAAATCTGGGTCGGGGTGAAGCCGTGGATGGCGGCAGAAGTGCACCACCTTAGTCTTGGCCAAAGAAAACCGAAACCTGAGCGCTTCGGCATAGCCAGAGACGCGGTTCAATGCCTGTTGAGGTCGACGCTCCAGAGTTGGCATCTGGGCCGCGCCAAAAGAGATCGAAAGGTCGTCCACGCAGAGCGTAGCGAGAACATCTTCCGGCAGCACCGAGGTGATGCCGTTGATGCTCAGGGCAAAGAGTGTGACACTGAGGACACTTCCCTGCGGGACACCCTCTTCCTGCTCCTTTAGGCCGGAGAGGGCTCCCCCCACCCGTACGCGGAATCGACGATCTCGCCAAAATTCAGATATAAACATTGGGAGGCGTCCCCTCGCCCCCATCGTGTGGAGAGTCTCCATGATACCGTATCGCCATGCGGTATCATAGGCCTTCTCCAGATCAAAAAAGACCGTGGCGTAGTGCTGTCTACGAAGGAAAGCCTCGCAGACGGCATTTTCCAGTCGGAGCAGAGCATCCGACGTAGAGTGGAACTTGCGGAAGTCACACTGTGCAAAAGACAGATGGTCTCCACTGTCCAGAAAAAAAGGCTAATCTAACATTTACCAATTTCTCCATCAACTTGCACACGCAAGAGGTTAAGAGAGATTGGGCGGAAACCGGTCGGAGTAGAGTGTGCTCTTCCCGGCTTGCGAAAGGCGAGCACAGTAGCGATTCGCCAGGAGTCTGGGAGAAGACCCTCCACCCAGATCCTGTTGAACAAATCTAACAGAAAGGCCATGGCTCACTCACCCAGGTGTAGCGCATGGCGAAAGGGACATCGTCCGGACCATGGGCGGTGTCCGCGCACGAAGCGAGAGCGGAACGCAACTCACTCACAGTAAACTTGTCGTTGAAGGGTTCTCCGCCTCTGGAGGTAAAGTCCAGCCGGCGGCCTTCCGCGACATCACGACGTGCATTGAATGCTGGCGGAGCAGCATCACGGCTAGAGAATGCGAAAAAAGCGGTCGCTAAGGATTCCGCCACGGACGCGGGGTCCGAGATTGCGGTCCCATTCTCCTGGAGAACGGGAGGGGGGTCCTGCGAGAACTTGCCCCGAATCCTTTTGACTCGCTTCCACACATCAGTTAAAGGGGTCTTCCCGTTAAGTGAAGACACGTATGCCCGTCAAGAAGAGCGGCGGGCGTGCTTCGAAATATACCGGAACCTAGCCCTAGCCCGACGAAATTCAGCGACAGTGAAATCGTTCGGGCGGCGCTTATAGCGCATGTAGGCATAACGCTTCTGTTTGAGGGCCGTCTCACACTCGGCCGACCACCATGGGAGTGGTCGGCGTGCAAAATAGCCAGACGTCCTAGGAATAGTAGTCAGGCCCACGGCGATGAGGTTGCCGGAGAAGAACTCAACGGCCTCATCTAGAGACCTAAACTCCTCGACTGAGATAGAGAATTCAGTCATTTCCTGAAATGCAGGCCACCGCGCCCGCGCCAAGCACCACCAAGGTGGTCTCTCAGGCGGCAGTTGCCCTGAAAATGATATTTGAATGGAAAAGTGATCACTACCATGGAGGTCATCGACCACCCCCTAATCAAAATCAGGCTGTGCATCCGAAGAGCACAAAGATAGGTCAAGGCAAGAAAATGAAGCGGTTCTCGGACAGTGATGCGTAAACTCATCCACGTTTAGGACACCCATCTCAAGCTCTTCGATCAGATCGGCAAGGACTTGTCCCCTGGGATTTATGGAGTAATCTCCCCAGAGAGGATGCCTGCCGTTCAGATCTCCAAGCAAGAGATAGGGCCTCGGCAACCGTGCCACGACGCGGCGGAAGTCCCCCGCGTCGAAGTCAGCTGACGGTGGAATGTACGCAGAAATGATAGTATACCTCCTATCCAGGTGCAGCTGCACAGCCACTGCCTGAAGGGAGGTATCTAAAGAGAAAGGAAGAACGGAGACATCATGCCGGGTATAAACCGCGCATCCCCCAGCCCGGCCATCCCGCGGTGGTGGGGTCGCAAGACCCTTATACCCCGGGAGGGCAGGCAGCGGGCACGCGCCTAGCATGGTCTCCTGCAAAAAAATAGCTAACGGGTACGGGACGAGACGAGCCTCCGCAGCTCCTCCCAGTTGGCCCGGAGTCCACGGCAATTCCATTGAAGGAATATGCCCTCCGGGCCTAGCTCGGAGGAGACGCGGGGGCCCTCCTCGAATTGAAGACCCTCACGGGAATGGCCGTACGCTTCCCGGGGGCAGAACCCCGGGCGCTGTTGGCCGGACAAAGCGCTGAAGGCGCTGTCGCCTTCGAGGACTTATTGGGGGAGGTTGGGGTCGCCATGCGAGTGTTTTCATCCCTCTGCCTCGAAACCTTAGGCGGGCGTTGCGGCTTGGGAGGCCCTCTTTTCGAGGAACCACCGTCTCCGAGCCACTCGCTCCACCTCGGGGCGTCAGCGAAGGGGCCAAGCTCCTTTGTTGCTGTCCTCCTTTCGGGGGACAGCTTTAGGAACCCCGGAAGACGGCCTAGCGACCATCTTCAGGGGTGTTGCCTCCTGTGAGTCTAACGACTCTGTGGAGGCGCGTGGCCGTTTCGCCTTACGGGAAACGGTCACGCTGGGGGAAGAGGGGGGAGCCCTGGTTTTAGCCGGGGCTGGGTGTGAACCCTTTTTGCCACCAGTTTTACCAGGGGAGCGCCCGGGTGTAGTAGAGCCCGCAGAAGGGCTCCGAATGGGCGCGGAAACAACCGTGCTCGTTGGCCTGGATGGGCCAGGAGCAGAGGGTGCTTTCCTAACTATTGAGGCATATGACGTCCCAGGCAGAGCCGGGCGCGCCAGGACCAAGTCCTTAGCCTCGCGGAATGAGAGTCGATCCTGGGCCTGAACAGCCAGGATTTCTTTCTCAAGGAGGTATGCACCACATTGCTTCGAAGAAGCAGGGTGCGGCTCTCCGCAATTGACACACTTGGCCACACACGATTTGGACTTATCGTGTGCGACCTTGGAGCAATTTACACAGACTTCGGGTGACCCCGATTTTGCACGTCTACATGATCGATTCGTATGGCCGAAGCGGTGACAGTAATAGCACCGCCGCGGCAGTGGCACGAATGCCTTCACGCGGTAGCGGTACCAACCGGCACGCACCGACTCAGGGAGCTTGTCACAGTCGAACGTGACGAAGAGTGTAGGGGTGGGTCTCGAGGCCCCTCCCTGTTTTCTCATCACACGTTCGACCTTGACCATCCCATGGTCGGCCAGCTCTAGGGTGATGTCCTCAATGGACTAGTCAACGAGTTCCCTCGCATAAACTACTCCTTTCACAAAGTTCATGGTAGAGTGCACCGTCACACTCACCGGGGTGCCATGAAGTGTCCGAAGAGCACTTATCTTGGCCGCCTCGGCGGGATTCGCCGCATTCGCCAGAAGGCTCCCGTCCGAGAAACGGGTTACCTTCGGCTCTCTACCAATTGCACTAGCTAATCCTCTCCTCTGATGGATCTTGTTGCCCTTGGACAACATGGTGCCATCAGTGGAGCGAATAACGAGGAAGCGTTTGAAGCCAGCAGGCTCGAAAACGCCAGGTAACCTCTGAATCAGAGGCCCCGATGTCATCGAGGCTCCGCCCTGTGCCTTCTTGGTGTTAGTCTTAGTCAGGGGCTCCGCACACGAGGGGGTAGAGGGGCCGGATGTGCCGATCTTGGCTTGGTCGCCTACCAAAGTGGCAGCAGACCCATCCGTCCCCGCAGCCCCCGCGGATGGAGAGGAGCCCAGAGGCTTCTTCGTCTTTTTAGTCTTTTTCTTTTTAGGAGAGGAGGGCGGGGAATGAACCCGCTTCTCACCTCCGCCGGCAGAAGCCCCCATGCCAGATGGGCCGGCCTCAGCCAGGTCCCTCTCTGAAATGGAGAAGGTCCTGGTAGTCGTAGGGGCACCTGTCGGAGGAGATCCCTCCCCTCCTTTTACTGCCTCGGAGCCCTCGGCCATTTGAGGGGGACCTTGCATAGGGGCGGATTCGGGATCGGTGCTTGGCGCCGAGCCCGGATTCTCCCCCATGGAAGGCCCTACCGTCTGAGGCTGGGTCTCCTCAAGGACCATGTCTATCACAGGAGGGGCCTCCAGTTGGCCATCCCCTCCCAGGACATCGCAGGTCCCCTTGGCAGTGTCGCCAGTCTTGTGTGGGGAGGCACAGGCCTTGACCCCAGCAAGGTTTAAAATTCTTGCCAGCAATTCTTTTGAGGGAAGCGACCGAAGGGGCCTGGCTTCCCTCTAGCCCCCTAAGGAGGTTTGCCCTACCACGCCGCTTGCACGAGGGGCGGTCGGCAATGGGCTGCCTGCTGGCTTTCTTGGCAATCCCCTTAGAAAGCAAAGGAGGGACTGCCGCTGGAGATAGGGAGGTGCCCGAAAGCACCTCCAGAGAAGGGGGTGAGGGGGAGTCCCCTACACCCGTAGGCGTAGGAGAGGAGTAAGCCTCCTCTCCGGTTAAAGAAGTATGGAGGGTTCCCTGCGCAAGCACAAGGGGGGGGACCTCCATTTTCTCGGTGGATCTGCCCGAGGGCGGCTCCGTAGATGTTTTGGGGGAAGTTGGGGGTTAGGGTTTTTGTTTTTTTTCATACATGGGCATGGTGACCCTCTTTTTAATACGGGACGCAATAGCTCATCATCTCTTGCAGTTGCCCGCACTGCAAGAGGTGCTTACAGGCCTGGCAGAGCCAGGCGCCGCCATTTGGGACCACCCCTCCCGCCTGGTGGCCTGGCAGTCCATCGACATGACGGTTCCACCTTGGACAAGGCGTAAAATTGATAGCGTGTGAAGAGGAAAGGAAAAGGTATGGGTGGGGATGAAGCGGGTTGTTAAAAACCAACCACCCCAGACTGGAGTTCAGGGGTTAGGGAACATTGTCCCCTACCCCCTCAGCCCCGATCCGGGATGGTTGGCTGAGAAGAAGTTCAGCATCTACCCTGTGAAATTAGAGGCTGACCAGAGAAAGTTGTGGGAGAGGTTGTATGAAAAGCGACGAGGTAGGGGAGAAATCGGGCTATCTGAAGGAAGGAAGAGAGGCTAAATTGGGGCCGAACGGAGCGCTGGATCCCGTCAGCACGGCGGCCAGGATGGCAAATCACCGCGCCCTTTACGGAGGGGGGGGGGACAATGCAGTCTTCACAGTAGGGCGCTGGCGAGCGCTCCATCAAATAGCGGTGCGTTCCACGAGTGTGTCTAATTCGGAGACGACAGAAAGCAACATAAAACCTTCGCGGCATTGGGGGGTAGGTCCATGGGAACAGTCGCGGCGAAATGGCACTTAACTTTAAGTTCCCTTCGTTCGTCTCCCATCTTCTTTGCAAAGCAGCCCGAAGAGCTGCATGTATTCCTGCCATGTAGTCAGTGTGAGGAAGAGCATAACACTGGTACGGTTGCCGAGTCCTCGCGGACTCTTTTGACGTCCTCATTCCCCACAATTCCTACATGTCCAGGAACCCAGCAGAAGATAATCTAGACATTCGCCAGGCTTGCAAAAACCGTGGCGTCACGAATATCGCCAACCGGGGGATGCAGAGATGCCAATGCCCCGAGAACACTCAGGGAGATTTGTGAGTCGCTATAGATCACAATCCGGTCTCCGAACCGGGCACGTCGCGTATTCTCCTGTACCGAGTGGTGTATTGCCACCAGCTCGGCTCTAAAGACAGACACAGCGCCTGGCCCCCTCTTGGGACTTGGAGCTATTCGTATACACCGGCACGGTTCCAACGTGACACGAGGTGTGCTCCAAAAAGGTCGAACGCAATATTCCCGGCGCTGTACAAGCTTTGGGAGCAGAGGCGTGGCGACAAATAGTCAAATGTGGTACCCTCCAAGGTGGCGTCCTGGGCAGAATCAGGGGCGCCACTGGCCCGAGAGGTATACCTAGCTCTCGAAGGAGTTTCCTAGCCCTAAACCCAAAGGGCTTAGGGTATGGCTTGCGTCTCTCGTCGGCATAGGCAGTGAGAGCTGTTGGCGACTGAGCGAGGCGCTGGGCTCGCGCATAATGCACTGTGTACGGCGTAGAGCGAATGACATCTCCCCAGCATCGACTAGTAGGCTCTCAATGAGGGAAGTACAGAAGGCACCGGTCGCAAGGCGAAGGCCGGTGTGGTGGATCGAGTCTACCTTCTGCAATACACACTCGGCTGCGGATGCATAAAACTTGCATCCGTAGTCAAGCTTCGAACGAACAAAGGGTTGATAAAAAAGTAAGGCAGTAGCCCTATCAGAGCCCCAAGAGCTGAACGTCACGGAACGGAGAATATCCATGGCGCGGGTACAAGATACCCTAAGGCTGCGAATATGAGCCTCCCAGGTGAGGCGTCGGTAAAATACAAGACCAATGAAACGGTGTGATTCAACCACCTCCAGGCGTACCCCATTAAGGAACAAGTCTGGGTCAGGGTGGAGCCGAGGATGGTGGCAAAAGTGCACCACCTTAGTCTTAGCCAAGGAAAACCGAAACCTGTGCGCTTCGGCATAGCGAGAGACGCGGTTCAATGCCTGTTCGGGTCGACGCTCCAGACTCGGCATCTGGGCCGCGCCAAAAGAGATCGAAAGGGCGTCCACGTAGAGCGTAGCGAGAACATCTTTCGGCAGCAGCGAGATGATGCCGTTGATGCTCAACGCAAAGTGTGACACTGACGACCCTTCCCGGGGAAAACCCTCTTCCTGCTCCATTGGGCCGGAGAGGGCTCTCCCCACCCATACGCGGAATCGACGATCTTGCAAAAATTCAGATATAAAGATTGGGAGGCGTCTCCTCGCCTCCATCCTGTGAAGAGTTTCCATGATACCGTATCCCCATGCGGTATCATATGCCTTCTCCAGATCGCAAGACACCGTGGCGTAGTGCTGTCTACGAAGGAAGGCCTCGCAAAAAGCATTTTCAAGTAGGAGCAGAACATCCGACGTAGAGTGGAACTTGCGGAAGTCACACTGTGCAAAAGACAGATGGTCTCCACTGTCCAGAAAAAAAGGCTAATCTAACATTTACCAATTTCTCCATCAACTTGCACACGCAAGATGTTAAGAGAGATTGGGCGGAAACCGGTCGGAGTAGAGTGATCTCTCCCCGGTTTGCGAAAGGCGAGCACAGTAGCGATTCGCCAGGATTCTGGGAGAAGACCTTCCACCCAGATCCTGTTGAACAAATCTAACAGAAAGCCCATGGCTCGCTCACCCAGGTGTCAAAGCATGGCGTACGGGACATCGTCCGGACCATGGGCGGTGTCCGCGCACGAAGCGAGAGCGGAACGCAACTCACTCACAGTAAAGTCCAGCCGGCGGCCTTCCGCGACATCACGATGGGCATTGAATGCTGGCGGAGCAGCATCCCGGCTAGAGAATGCGAAAAAAGCGGTCACTAAGGATTCCGCCACGGACGCCGGGTCCGAGATTGCGGTCCCATTCTCCTGGAGAACGGGAGGGGATCCTGCGAGAACTTGCCCCAATCCTTTTGACTCGCTTCCACACCTCAGCTAAAGGGGTCTTCCCGTTAAGTGAAGACACGTATGCCCGCCAAGAAGAGCGGCGGGCGTGCTTCGAAATATACCGGAACCTAGCCCTAGCCCGACGACATTCAGCGACAGTAAAATCGTTCGGGCGGCGCTTATAGCGCATGTAGGCATAGCGCTTCTGCTTGAGGGCCGTCTCACACTCAGCTCACCACCAGGGGCGTGGTGGGCGTGCAAAATGGCCAGACCTTCTAGGAATGGTAGCTAGGCCCGCGGCAATGAGGTTGCCGGAGAAGAACTCAACGGCCTCATCTACTTACTTGAACTCCTCGACTGAGATAGAGAATTCAGTCATTTCTGAAATGCAGACCACCGCACCCGCACCAAGCACCACCGGGGCGGGCTTCAGCCCAGAAAATGATATTTGAATGGGAAAGTGATCACTACAATGGAGCTCATCAACCACTCTCCAATCAAAATCAGGCTGTGCATCCGGAGAGCACAGTGATAGATCGAGGCAGGAAAATGAAGCGGTTCTTAGGCAGTGATGGGTAAACTCATCTGCATTTAGGACACCCATCTCAAGCTCATTGATCAGGTTGGCAAGGACTTGACCCCGGAGATTGATAGAGTAGTCTCCCCAGAGAGGGTGTCTACCATTTAGATCTCTGAGCAAGAGATAGGGCCTCGGCGACCGTGCCATGGCGCGGCTTTTTTTTCTTTTGAGGAGAGGATGGAGGGAAATGAACCTTCTTCCCTCCACTGGCAAGAGCCCCCAGGCCGGATAGACCGGCCTCAGCAAGGTCCTTCTCTGAGATGGAGAAGGTCCTGGCCGTTGCAGGGGCAGCAGTCAGAGGAGGAGATCCCTCCCCTCCTTGTACTGCCTTGGAAACCCTAGCCATTTGAGGAGGACCTTGCATAGGAACGGACTTGAGCTCGGTGCTTGGCGCCAAGCACAGATTCGCTCGCATGGAAGGCCCTAATGTCTGATGCTGGGTTGCCTCAAGGACCATGTATATCTCGGGTTGGGCCTCCAGTTGGCCATTACCCTCCAGGACATCACAGGTCCTATTGGCAGCAGTGTCATGAGTCTTGTCTTGGGAGGCATAGGCCTTGATCCCAGCTAGGTTTAATATTGTAGCCAGGACATCTTTTGAAGGAAGCAACCGATGGAGCTTGGCTTCCCTCTCTCCCCCTAAGGGGGTTTGCCCTACCGAGCCGCTTTAATGGGGAGCGGGCGGCTATGTCTGCCTGCTGGCTTTCTTGACAGTCCCCTTGGAAAGTAAAGGGGCACCTCCAGACAAGGGGGTGAGGGGGAGTCCCCTAAACTTGTAGGCGAAGGAGAAGAGTAAGCCTCCTCTCCGGTTAGAGAGCTTTGGAGGGTCCCCTGCGAGAGCACAGGGGGGGGAGGGGGAGAACCTCCATTTTTTTCTGTGGAGCTGTCCGAAGGTGGATCCGTTGATTGTGAAGAAGTTTTTTTTTTAGATTTGCATCATTGGACATGGGGACCCTATTCTTTCTGTGGAAAGCAAACGCTCACACCCCTCACAGTAGCCCGCTCTGCATGGGGTGCATACAAGGCTGGCAGAGCCAGGTGCCGCCATTCAAGGCCACCCCTCCTGCCTGGTGACCTGGCAGCCCTTCAGCATGGCGGCTCCACCTTAGGCACGGCATAGAAAATTGATAGAGCTTGAAGAGAGAACAAAAAGGGATGTGAGGAAGGTATGGGGGGGAGCGGGGATGAAGCAGGTTGTTAAAAACCCACCATCCCAAACCAGAGCTCAGGGGTTAGGGAAAATTGATTTTCCGAACATAGGCATTTGGAATTATTTTAAATAATTGTTGATCGTACATCCTGCAGGAGTGACACTCGCCTCAGCAAAGACACTCAAGGATTAATGTTCACAAGGAGTGACTGTTGTGGCAGCAGCCAATGAGGTGAACTGTTTTCTGAAACTTCTACTGATCAACTGAAAGAGCTGCCCTCTGAAGTGGCGGGGTGGCAGTGAAGGTGGTGATGCACGTTCTTCTCCTCTCCTACAAGAGCTGGCCCGCAAACTGCTATCTATGCCATCTTCCTCAGTTTTCTCAGAATGACTGTTCTCTGAGTATGGCAGGCAACATATTCGAACAGAAGTGGAGCAAACTACTACCCAATAGAGGTGATAAATTGCTTTTCATTCACCACAACTGCAAGAAGTTCGAGGATGAATGAATGATTAGTAAATTTGCGTATTTTTTCATTATTTGCTTTATTGCTATATTTATTTTTTTATGATTTAATTTACATTTTGATTATTTTTAAAACAGGACTTTTAAAGGAAAAATTAATCAGTAAAGGTTCATCTGAATTTCAATGCCATTGAATTATCAGCAGTTTCTGACAGTGCAAGTTGAATGTTTCTCGGTGATTTCCTTAGCTATATATACACTGTACAAATTGTTCTTTCATCTATGTGATGATTTGTTCTGATGTTTCAAAAATTCTTGTCATTAATGGATTTCAACAAAGGTTTAAGACCCATAAAATGTGTGAATAATAAAAATGAGAGAAAAGAGAAATATGCAGTAACCTTTTTTTTCAGTTGCCCTGGTAGTTATAATGTATATAATGGCTTCTGTACCTCCTGGTTACTAGGCTGGGATAGGGGCTGGGCCTGATGGGTTTATATTTTCTCTCATTTATCACTAGTTATTCAAGACATTTTTGACAAAATTTCAAAATCTCAAATCAGGCCGGAGACTGAATCCGGTGCACCCCTAGAACAGGACGAAATACACACAGAAATGAAATATAATGAATCCGGTGCACCTTTAATCTGAAGTAGGGAAATGTTAGGAGTGGGGTTCCTCAAAGGCCAGTGTTGGGACCATTGTTGTTCTTGATTATATTAATGATCATCTCTTGGTATATGCAGCGACCTTAGCAAGTTTGGGATGATACAAGTCAGGTAGGATTTTAAGGCATTGCAAAAAGAATTGACCCAACTATTCCAATGGGGGAGAAATGGCAAATAGAATTTAACATAAGTGGAGTGGAGTGTAGTTAGTAAAAATAGGTGTAATCTATGGAATAATTATAAATTGAATGGGAGAGTTTTAGGAAGGTCAGTATGCAAAAGAGACTGTGTCTTTGTAAGTTCTGAACTCTGGTCTAGAAAGTAGGAATAGAGCTAATAAGGTATTGGGGTTTATTAGGATGAGTGTGAGTAATAGTAGTGTTGATATCATTGTGAAAATGTACCTGGCATTATTTAGGCCCTATTCTGACTATGCAGTGCAATTTTGGTCAACATATTATAGGATGATTCATGAGTTAAGGAGCTTACCTTATGGTGAAAGGCTCCGGAGACTAACTCTTCATACATGAGAAAGGAGAAAAGTCTGAGTGGACTTTATTGAAGTCTTCAAGTAGGTAAAATATAATAAAAGGGGAGAATAGGTAAGGTTCTTATTTTTAGCGAACAAGATAGGACAGGTAACAATGGGTTTAAGCTGGACAAGTTTAGGTAAGAGATTGGTAGAAATTGGTTAACAAATTGAGTAGTAGATAAATGGAATAGGCTCACTAGTTATGAAATAGAAGCGTCCTTCCTGCAGAGTTTTAACCATAGACTAGATAACTGGGTAATGGGAGCAGGAGCTGCCTCTATTAGCTATTGATTAGCCTTTTGCTTTCTCCTTTTCTTATATTCTCTTGTTACCCTCCCAGCCCCAATGTTAGTGTTGATCTGCAGCTATATACCTTCCTCACATTTTCACTTTCTTTAACCCTTTCGCTGGGTAAGGCGATTTTACCCAGTCATGATAATAATGACTAAAGTCGCCTTACCCAGTGAAAGGGTTAAAGATGTCTCCTGGCAAACTTACTGGGGAGCAGTTGTTAGTGTTTCACTTCTTAGCTTTACTACTAATAATAATTTCACCAATGAAACATATGGACTGAAGTTGTGATGATAGGGGGTTTTCTTACTTGAAATTCCTTTAAGAGCTGTTCTGAATGCGCTGCTCGAAGCAGATAGGTGGAAAGGTCACCAGTCACTTGGAATTGGTCCTTGATATTCCCATCAGTGACAGGGAAATAAGAGGTACTTTTTGTGTCACTCTTATGCGGTGGTTTGTTCGGCGGCACTTTATATGAAGAAAGAGAAAGGTAAGGTACATTTGATTCCATTTTCACAATATGACCAGGGATGGTCTGATGGATAGAGTGTAGTGAGGGAATGGTTGTGTCAATATTTTCTTCATAAGCGGTGTTAATTTCACCCTGCTTGCCTGGATAAAGGAAATATAGATTAGGACAGACAATTTTTAATATTGACAAATGACCTATCTATTTGTTCTTTATTGCCATTTTACCACTGATTCAGTCCAATGGCTCTCTTAGTGAGATCCCAAAATAGGTTACTGCAGTATTTGGCAGCCACAATAATATTACCCAACGAAAATTAGATCTCCATCTGATGACTAAGTGTACCCTATGTGGCTTAACTTTGAACATGGTGACAAGCAGTGTTTTCTTTCAGTGAAATTGTGGCTTCCTATATTTAAGGTGGGATCTCCCATATAGTAGTAGTAATGTGCACCATCTGCCCCTTGCAGTATTGATGGGATCCTCAATTATAACAATTGCTGGTAAGCTCAAAGAAACTGGGGCCAGTCATTTTTGCGGGAGATCTCTCATATTGCTGTTTTTTTGACAACCAGCAGTGCTTATAGAACCCTTCAAAGTTTGAGTGCATTGTGATTTTTTTTTAATGGGCCCATCTAGCGACTGCCTACTAGGGCAAAGGTCGCTGTAATCACACTACAGCAGAATACTAGGCTAGATTACAATGAAACCGAATGAAAATACCAAAAAAGGGCAAAAAATAAACAGAATAAGCAAAAAATCAAGAAGAGGGAAGCACGCTCCAACATTGGGGATAGCCTGCCTTTCCCCAGCGTAGGACCTGGCAACTTACAACAGTCAAATAAAATGGAGGAGGCCAGCCTCCTCAAAAAAGTCAGATAGTCCACAAGACAAGTTTGTGTACACGAACCCATTTTGAGTACAAGGGACAAGCAGTAGTGACCTCACTAATCGCAATACTGGGAGAGGTAGTGTGTGCAAAGATCACCCAGACTGGGAGATTCGCGACTGCATTATGAGTATATGAATATGAACACCCCAATGAGGAATAAGATACTCCATATAAAGTAACTGCCAATGCAAATTCATTAGTATGGCAAATTAAAAAAAAAAACCCCATAAAGTCAGAGGTAATAGAGGAAATAAAATGAGATAATAAAGGCTATGTACGTTAAGTTAGGCCTGTGATGGAGTTTACAGAGCAAGCTTGGTTACTCTACCTTACAAAATATAAAAAAATCAGAAGAGTTCATCCATAACTAAGTTGATACTAGAATTAGAGAACTTAACTTAAAAAAATTAAAAGAGCTAGTCTAACAATAGAGGAAATAAAATGAGACAATAAAGGCTATCTATGTTAAGTTAGGCATGTGATGGAGTTTACAGAGCAAAAGGTTACTCTACCTTACAAAATATAAAAAAATCAGAAGAGTTCATCCATAACTAAGTTGATACTAGAATTAGAGAACTTAACTTAAAAAAATTAAAAGAGCTAGTCTAACAATGTGGGAAAAATAAAGTGTGGAGATTCTATATAGGTTTTGAAATGTTAAAAAATTTAAGATAAAAATTTAACATTTCTTTACTATACTAAATTAAGTACAGAAGAAAGGTATACCAACAGGACCAAAATGAAAAAGAATGGTTCATAGGAAAAATACAGTGAAGAGACTTCATTTTTTTTTTTTACAATAGTAATAAATGACTGGAATGATTTGAAACAGGAAACCCTAAAAAAAATTAAATAATTTTTAAAATAAATATGATCTTGATAAAAGTAATTAGATACCATAAAATTCTATTAATAACCTTATTGTTAAAATATCTTTAATAACAATTAAATCACAACTATCAAAATTTTGCTAGAGATTAAATTTCTGATTAGAGGATAATACAGACTATTTTTAATATATAGTTTCCGCCAAAAGCTTTTAGAAACCTGTAATATTTTTTATTCCTTGGGTGTGTCTATAAATTTGTTGGTGTAGGTTGGCGTAACTTATCTTGGTGTAACTTATCTTTAAATATCTAAAATGACAATGCTATTTAAATGGATGAAATTCTGGTATCAGCATGCAGTATGTTACAATCAAAATGTCTTCATATAACTGATTTTTGTTGATTAATATATTCCATGTTGATAAGATCTGATAATGGTGAAAAACACATAACTATACCATGGGCGAAAGAAGTCTGTTGGTGTGATCATCTAAGAGGGTCAGCGGATCACATTCTGGTGTTGCAGTGTTGAAGATAAAAAAATGGGAACATCTGAGACTGACCTCGTTTTGAATGACCCAGGGTCAGTACACAACATAAGGACAGATCTATGTGTTGCAGGAGCCTTTGAGTTAATAAGAAAACAGCTGCAACATAATGGGCAGAGATTAATGCATCCATCAGAAGAGTGTGTTGCAGACTGCTTTTCCAAAAGGCCTGAAGTCATGTAAAGCCCACCAGAAGATTCTGATCAACCTTCATCAGAAATGTCTACTGTCTTGAGCACATTGCTCACTGTAACTAGACCATACATCAGTGGGGAAGTGCCTTATGGTCCAACCTGTCCAAATTCCAGTTGTTCTCAACCCAAGGCATTAGAGTCTGCAGGAAACCAAGAAAACTTTGGAACCAAGAGTCCATAGTGCTAACAGTAAAATATAGTGGCTGCTCTGTAATGATATGGGGCTGCATGTCAAGCTCAGTGGTAGGTTGTCTCACTGTCTGTGATGGCATTAGGAATTCAGAGAAAACCAAGCTGTCCTGAAAGATTACATGCTGCCCTCAGCCAAAGACATCTCCAGAAATGTCTGAAATGTGATTTTTCAGCAGGACAATGACCCATATCACAAGTTTGCCTCCACCATAGTGCCTTCTGGGACAACAATATCACAGTGATGGACTAACCACCTGTCTCCGGATATAAATCGAGTGGAAAACCTCTGGCAGGAGCTGAAAGAGGCCATAAGAGATTGTCAGCTAGCCCCCAATTAGCAACTAAAGGCAGTCATCACCAAGGAGTGGTTCAGCATCACAACCTTCATGTGTTGCATCTTGTGGAGAGCATTCCTTGAAGAATGAATGCTTTCATCACTGCCAAGGGAATCTTAAAACAAAACTGAGGTTCCCTTATCAGTTTGGTGTTGCTATAATTTTCAGAGTTTCATCTCCTTGTGTTGTTGTTGTTGTTGTTCTTGTTGTAGTTCCCCAGGCTCTGTCATTCCAGGAAGCCTGCACCACGCAGGTAGGACACCGCACTGACTGGATCCGACCATAACTGATGGACATGTGAAATGTTGTGGTGTTGTCTGAGAGCTGCCAAGTTAGGGTAATCTGCTATGAGATATGTGACTGTGTGGGGACTAAATTGGCAGAGCGGACAGAGATCTGTATGGGTGTTATCTATGCAGTGTTTAGTGACTGGTGGTGTACACAGCGAAGTTGTGTAAGATATACTCTCTCTGACTGTGAGAGTTGCGTTTCTGTGCTACTTATGTCAGATAGGGGGTGTTGATTATTTTGCTGTGAAGGAGATTGTTCAGGGCTTGCCTGGTGAGGTGTGCATGAATATGTTTTTATACTTACAGGTTGTGGTATAGTATTTAGGATGTTTGTGTAATATCTGTGTGGTGTGTTTACTATTCGTCTGTGAGTGGGTGTGTAGTTTTGTAGATAGTGGCAGGGGCTGTTTGCATTGTTTACAACAGATGCTAGGAACTGTGTGCCTCTCATATCCAGATGTTTTATAGTTAGTACCTTGGTTTCAGCATGTAGGTGTTCTATGGGGGTTGTTTGTGCGCCACCAAGTATGATTCTAAGTGCAGTGTTTTGTGTGATTTGTAACTTGTTTAGCTGTGTGTTGGATATGACAGGGGCCCAGGGAGGATTGACATAGTCTATTATGGGCCATATGTGTTGCTTGTATACTAGAGCGAGTGTTTCTTTGTGTTGTCCAAAAGTTGTACTTGTTAGTGCTCTGAGTGTGTTAAGTCTTGGCCTGCATTTTCTGATTATGTTGTTTATGTGTGATGCGAATGACATGGATGTGTTGTATATGATTCCAAGTATTTTTGTTTCATGTGTGTGGGGTATTGTGGAGCTGTTCAATGTTGTTGTTGGTCTGTGATGATGTTCTTTGTTGTGACTTGTGAAAAGTGTTGTATGGGTGACAGTGGAATATCTGGTGTTATCTTGCATAGGAGAAGGCATTCTACAACTTTGGATGGTATGCAGAGTAATGTTATGGGTCTGTATGATGCTGCTTCTGTGGGTGTTTCGTTTGAGTAGTGTGATGACTTTACCTAGTTTCCAAAAGTTTTGTATTCTGCAGTGTGCGTATGAGTAGTTTGTTATGTTTGTGAGTGTTTGTGTGATGTGGAGACCGAGGTGTTTGAGATGTATGTTGGATATGTCATCAATGCCCACAGCTGAGGAGTTTTTAAGTTGTTTTATGATGTGCGCAGTGTCATCTGTTGTGGCAAGTATTACTGTGTAATCTAGTGGGAAGTCTAGTTTGCGTCTGTATATGTGTCTGTCTTCTTTGTGTTTGGGAGGCTGGCTAATTTTAGAGAAATGTGTTATTAAAATGTTGGCCTGTTGTTTGCGTGAGGGAATTTTGTCTGAAGGACTGATGGATGCGTGACTTTGTACAATGCCACTGTTTGTTAGTGAGGCTTCTGATTGTATTGTGTAGTTTGGATGATTTGTTCTGTAGTCTAATGTTTTTAAGAAAGCTAACTAGTTTTCTGTTTGTTTCTCTATTAGTTTGGTGTTTATCTGTCTGTTGAGTTCTTGTGTACAGTTTGTTGTGTTTTGTGTGTGCAGGGTGGGTGTGTCACCTAGATTGTTGTGTTGTCTTATAAGTCTGTTGATGTCTGGTGAGAAGTTGGGGTTAGAATGTTTTCTGTTGCCTTTAGGGATGTGTGCTTTGTCTGCATTGTTTATTATGTCATTGAACTGTATGGTTGTGTTGTTTAATATCAGTGTTGATGTTATGTATGTGCATGATTTAGCTCCAGAAAATGATCTCCGGTGGTTTCCTGAAAACTCTCCCAGGCAGCTCACTTGTAGTTGGTACTGGTATGGCGGGTGGGTAAGAATGTGTCTGTTGTGCTGTGTAGTGTGATGATGATTGAGAGGTGATCTGATGACAGGTCTGTTACAGTTTTCCATGTTAAGGAGAGAGCCAGGTTTGGTGAGCAGAAAATTATGTCTGGGGAAGTGCAATTAAAATTTGCTTGGTGTAGAGTGAGTGTATGAGTGTCTGCATTATTAATAATGAAGAGCTGATCCAGTTGTGTACAGATTTCTGTACCTCTTTGTAAGGTGTTCTGTTGGGCATACCAGTCTGTGTGTTTGGCATTAAAATCTCTACCCAGAAGAATGTTTGGGAGGGTATTCAATGCCTGTAATCTAATCATGTAGTTTGTTGGTATACCTGGTGAGTGTTCTGGTGGAATGTATGTGTTGATGAGTGTAATTTATTTAGTGTTTTCAGTTTTGATTTGAAATGCTTGTAGTTTTGTGTATCTGTCTGCCTGTGTAAGTGTTCTGATATGTTATTTTTTTTCTATGTAGCAAATACTGTGGTGTATATAAGTGATGAGGCCACCACCCTCAAAATGTCGTCTGTCTTGTCTGATGGCAGTGAAGTTTGGAATGTTTGGAGATTTGTGTTTGTACTGTATTTTGGTTTGTTGTATTATGGCAATGTGGGCCTTAAATATATGTAGGAAGTGTTTGGGTTCCATGTGCTTGTTTTGGATGCTGTCTATGTTAAGTTAGAGAATGTTAATATTGTGGCGGTTGTTTCTGTGTCGCGTATTTCTTTGTCTTTCTGCGGTTGGTTTGAGGTGTTTTAGTAGGAGGGGGTGTAGAGGAATGAGTAGGTGTTGGTTTTGTGTTATGTTGGGAAATGGGTGGTGGTTGTGTGTGAAGAAGTAAAGGAATGTTAGGAGCAGGTGTTAGTTGTGTAGTATGTTGGGGGATAGGTGGTGTGTGAGGAGTTAGAGGAATGTTAGGAGGTGGAGGTTGTAAGGTGGGTTGTTGTGTATGTTTTGGCATAGAAGACATGTCCAGTGTGCGGTGTAGTCTTTAAGGTGTTTTGAGAGTGGTGCACCAGAGGTGTACCCATTCACTACAGGAGTTGCAGTGAACTGATCCACCTCCAGTACGTTTGGCTGTGACATGCAAATTGCAGATGGGTCAAGTGTGGGGTCCTGGTTTCGTTTCAGTCCCTGGCTAAGAGTAGTTGGAGGGATTCAGTTGCCGGGTTACTGAACCCCTTTAAGGAAAAAACTGGCGGATGCCCAGGGTGCAGCACTCTAGAAGAGCACCGGGGTTCCACTCCTCTTATTTTTCCCATGATTTTAGATCCTCAGCACTCTTCCAGTGGGGTTGTTTGTGGTCGATTGGTTCAGTGGCAGGTCCCTTCCATTCATCTGAAGTAGACCCATGACCAAGATGTAAGCACACATCATTTTGTGTGTTATAAGTTTCTGATGTTACATTTTGTTAATTCTTGTTGGTGGTTTGGGGCATATACAGGGTGTTTCAGCTAAATTTGAAGATTTTTAATGTCTCTTTTTTTCAGAAAAAGGTTCATATATCAGTGAAGAGTCAATGGCATTAGAGAGCTTACAGAGTAGTTTTAGTTGAGAAAAATTTAGCTAACATGGAGGACTGGAAGACATCTGAGTATTGGAAAAGAGTTACCTGTATCATGTTGATTTATGCTGAATTTCAAAATGCTGACAATATGACTGATTCTCAATGTTCTGTGAACACTGTAAAGGTTGTAAAATGTGATATAAAGAGCTACAATGGAGACTAGGAAGCTATAGACAGGGAAAAGGGATAACATAAATAAAGATTGGGAGGTTTCCCCTCACACACATTGTTTAGTCTCCATAATAGTGTATCATCATGTGAATAGGTGGGCGTGATCCGATATTTTTTTCTGCATTATCGATTCATCAGTATCACCGATACTTTTGGTTGCAAACTAGCAATAATCAATCATTTCAGTTTTTGGTTCCAGTTAAGCACAGGGGCGAGCTGCGCATGCCTTGGAGGCAGAAATAGGTAGGTCCGAGCTGGGAACCAGCTGTCGGACGAGAGGTCATGAGGTGTTGCTCCTGCGCGCTACTGGTTTTATGCGTTCTTTGATGATTTTTCTCCTATGTTCCTGTGCTGCTTCTTCAATTCTATTTTTTTGTGCATGTAAATATGAATGCATGTACTATTCGGTGCTATTCTTTAATATCCATTTATTAACGTTTTGAACACTTACAAAGTTACACCCCTATTCTAAACTGATCCTATTTTTATTGTAATTTAGTAGTGTAGTGTTTTGCTATTTTATAGTATTGAATTAGTGATGGCATCACAAGAGACTGTGCCCGCATCTAGCCAAAGAGACTCAGCGGAGTCTATTGACTCTGAGCTCACCGAGGCTGAGCCTCAGTCAACTTGGCCATTCCTTGGCAAGTGGGTGAAGTACAAGAAGATGGTTGATGACAGCTACATCTTCCAGTGCTTGTCCTGCCTCCCCAAGATCACTGAGGTGAAGGTGAACAAGGGCACCAAGGCCAACCTGAAGAGGCACTTCAACAGGATTGATTGAAGTTGCGTAGCCCTTAAACAATCAATAATAAATCAATCAACAGGATTCATCCTAACAAAGCAAAACAAGTTGATGAAGCTTGCAAAGCCAATGTTGGGACTGGCAGCTGCAGCAGGAACTGGTCCAGTCAGTCAAATGATGGCGGGTCAACCAGCAAGAAGCAGCGGCAGATGTCCATTAGCGAGACCTTTGGTATCATGGCCCAGGGCAGCGTCGTCCCGCAGTCCACTGTCGACAAGACAGTGGACAATCAGAGCTTCAGGGACATGGTCCACACCCTCAACCCTAAGAAAGAGGTACCCTCCAAGAGGATGCTGAGGAGAAGGATCCTCAAAACCTATGAGGAGATGAGGGAGAGCCTCACCAGGTAAGAAACTAAGAAACAGTATTCAAATATCCTTACTATTGTATTATAAAATAACACTATATATAGTCAATAATCAATATTGTATTATAATCTTGGATTTATCAGTTATCACCTTAATGGGCAATAAATTTATTGCCAGTTATTGATTATCGGTTATCGCCGATAAGGTTATTGTTATCGATTTATCAGTTATCGTGATAGATTTTTTCGTTATTGCACCCACCACTGGTCATGTGGTATCATAGTCCTCCAGATCGAAAAACATTGTGGTGTAGTGATATCTTTGAAGGAAGGCCTTGCTGACAGCATTTTACAGTCAGAGCAGAGCATCCAATATTGAGTGGAACTTGCAAAAAGCAATAATGTGAATAAGACAGGTGGCATCCACTATCGATGAAAGAGGATAATCTAACATTTACCAATTTCTCCATTAACTTTCACATGCAGGAAGTTAGAGAGATTAGGCAGAAACTGACCAAGGTAGAATCTCTCCCCAGTTTGCGAAAAGCAAGCACAGCAGCGATTCCCCAGGAGTGTGTGAGGATACCCTCTGTCCAGATCCTGTTGAGCAAATCTAACACAAAAGACATACATCTAAATATGGAGCATGACATACAGGACATCGTCCGAACCAGGAGATAGATTAAGGCACGAAAATGAAGCAATTCTTGGACAGTGATGCATAAACTTATCCACATGCAGGTGTCGCTGCATTGCCACTGTCCCATTGTGGTGAGGTAGCAAAACCTTTATACCACACACCCCAGTATGCTCTCCTGTAAAAAGATAGCTAATGGGGAATGGGAGGAGAGGAGCCTTCAAAGCTCCTCCCAGTTGGGGAAATTCCATTTAAAGAATATGACGTCCAACCTAGCTTGGAGGAGATACAGGGGCAATGTTCGAAGTGAAGATCATCACAGGAATGGCTGTATGCTTCTAGTAGGCAAAACTCCGGGCACTGTCGCCTTCGAGGAGTTATCAGGGGAGGTTGGGTCGCTATACGAGGCTTTTCCTCCATCGGCCTCGAAACCTTTGGGGGTCAGAGCGGCATCCCAGGTGGGGGTGCCTCCATGTAAGATTCACTGTCTCTGAGCCACCCAGTCAGTTTTAAGTGGTGGCATAGGAGCTAAAGCTTCTTTGGTGCTGTGGTCTGAGGGGGGTGGAGGGGGGGCTGGTTTTAGCCAAGCCTGGGTATGAAACTTTGTGTCACCAAGTATACTAGGCGAGTGCCAGGGTTTGGGCGTAAAACTCCCAGAAAGATTCTGAATGGACAGGGAAAAGACCGTACCTGTAGGCCTGTATGGCCAGGAGCAGAGGGTGCATTTTTTACAATTGAGGCATAAGATGTCCCAGTCCGTGCCAGGACAGGATCCTTAGCCTCGCGAAATAAGAGACGATCTGTAGCCTCAATGGCCAGGATTTCCTTTTCCAGGAAATATGCACCACATTGCTTGAAAGAAGCTGGGTGCGGCTTTCCACAAATGACACGATAGGGACATATCATTTATGGCTATGAAGCAACTTAGACAGGCATCAGGTAAACCCTACTTTGCATGCCTACATGAGCAAGTGGATAGCTAAAGTGGTTGCAGTAGTAGCACCTCTGCAGCAGTGACAATACCAACTAGCACACAATGACTCAGGTAGCCTGTCACAGTTAAACGTGATTAAGCTTGTAGGGCTGGGTCTCATGGCCCCACCCTGTTTTCTCATAACACATTCGACTTTGACTGCTCCATGGTCAGCCAGGTCTAAGATGATGTCTTGGCCCCCCACCCGAGGGTACCTCGGGGCCGGACATGTCTATCTTGGCCTGATCACTTGCCGAAGTGGCAGCGGAACCATCTATTCCTAAGGCCCCCGCAGAGGGACAGGAACCTTTAGTCCTCTTTCTCTTCCTGTTCCTTTTCATTTTGGGAGAGCAGTGTGGGGACTAAATATGCTTCTTTCCACTGCCAGAAGGAGTCTTAGCCTAGATGGACTAGGCTCAGGAAGTTCCTTCTTCGAAATGGAAAATATCTTAGCTGTCAAAGGGGCACCAGCTGGGAGGAGACGGTCCCTCCTCTATGTGAGTCCTCAGGTGCCTGAGGACTCAGGCTCGGTGTTAGTCACTGAGCCCATCATCCCCATTTAAGATCCTGCTATCTGGGGTTGGGTCATCTCTGGTAACATGTCTAGCTCAGGGTGGCCATCCAAGTGCCCCCCCCCCCCAGCTGTCATTGTTCTTAATTGAGTACTCTTTAGTATTGTTACCTTGGGCCGGTGAGCCAACCACCATTGAGGAAGAGATGTGAGCAGGCACACCAGCCCAGCAGGCCCTGCTGCCCCTTGTTCCTCTAAGGGAGTTGGCCTATAAAACTGCTCCCACCAGAAGCAGTCGATTCTGGTTGCACACAAGTTCTCTTAGCAGTCCCCTGTGATAGTAAAGGGAGGGGGGACTGCTGTTTGTGCACTCCAGGGAAGGGGGTGAAAGGAATCGACCCCCACCCATAGATTTGGAAGAGGAATAAACCTACTCCCCAGTAAAAGAGTGTTGGAGAGGATCCTGAGAAAGTGCATGGTTGGCCACCTCCTTTTCTGAAGTGGAGCTGTTTGTGGGTGGCTCCAAAGATGGCAAAGGGAAAGCCCCTTTGCTGCATGCAAATGATGAGAGGAGAGCGCCTCCACTGGTCGAAGGGGTGTCTCCTTTTTCCTCTTCCTCTCCAACACCTAGGGAGGTCCAATTCCAGGAAAATTTCCAGATGATGGGGGGGGGGGGAGCTCTCCAAGTGGCTATCCCTACCAAGGTGTCATCTTGGGACCGGTGAACCAAAATTCATTGGGAGAGAGAGGGGAGCAGGCATATTGCCCCCTCTGAGTTCAAAATCCATGCCTTCAGGACATTAAGGGTCACAGTCTGGCAGTCGCTGCTCTGATTGGATTGGCACTATTGAGCCACTCCAAGTGGGAGTGGTGGATTCTGGGCTGCACTCATGTTCTCTTAGCAGTCCCTGTGATAGCAAAGGAGAGACCAACATTCGTGAAGAGATGGAGTTGCCAAGGAGAAATCCACCACATATGTAGATTTGTGAGAGGATGTGTAGCTCCTCTGGGTACCACTAAAGGTCAGAGATCACATGGATCTAAAAGGTGCACAATTCTATGATAGGGTCACAAGAGACACCTCACATCCACTACATCACACATTGCACACAGCACCAACCCACCAAAACATCAGAAACACCCCATCCACATACTACACGAGCATTCTGGACACCATACCAACTGCCCCAAGCGGCACAAGCAACTCAACACACATACATAACACCCTAGCAACACGCTCTATCAACAGACTCGGTCCAAATAGCGTTCTGGGAAGAATCCTACCCAAAGTGGATGATTCAGAAGCCGAGCTAAGTAGAGAGGACCGAGTTCACCTATCCAGGCTCAGATGTGGACACCACAATGCCCTTCTGTCTTACAGAAAGAGGATACACCCTGAAGTATCAGACACTTTCCCACTGTCATATAGGAGCACACACAATTCACCACATAATGGAAGAATGCTCGTCACTCAATACACTGAGACACTCACACACACTGCCTCTCCGTACAAGTGATTTCTGGGATCGCCCAGGTCCCTCTGTTGCCTACCTCAGGAATGCTGGTCTGTTTGTTCAGAACTGACTGGAGAGCAACCCAACAACAACAACCAAGTACAACACATTATACAGGGTACCCCCCTGCGGGGAAGAAACTCCTAAACAAGCTGAAGCATCCTGTTGAGCAGGTGATGATCTGGTTCTTCTCAGACAAAAATAATTTCTCCCATGACCAGTTGCACAACACCCAGAACAACAGGTGTATTGCCTACAATCTATGTGATGTTCCATGAATCATAAGACCAAGTTTCCCCCAACAGTGATGGTCTTTGTGTGTGTTTCCAGTCAAGTGATGCCATACTGGCTAACATCTTTGACCAGGGTCTTAGGCACAATTCAGACAGCTAAGTAGAGCTGCTGGAGACTGTTGTCAAACCCTGGGTGGACAGGGTTGCTGCAGGAGACACCACTGTTGGTTTTTACCTCAAATTAAAATGAAAAAATCAGCTTCCCAACATGATCAAAATTATGCCACATTGGTTAAGGCCAGTCATTGGTTAGGAATCAGTTAAAAGTTGAACTGACTTGGCAGCTACTCTCATGTTATAGCTACGTATCGTTCGGATTCTATCTTGGACAGTCAGTGTCCACTAAGATAAGCATCAAACAGTATGAAAGTCATGAAAATTGTCTAAGAACAAATCAGATTTGTTACCTTGGATACTAAGCACTGAGAAAATACACCGGGTAACTCAATGGCTAGAGACCTTTCACATGGTTACTTATTACTATTCAAGTGGCTAACATTTATGAACTAAAGAATAGATAACTGATTACAAGTGATTCATTTCTAATGCAAATATGGCTGAATGGAAATTTGAATCATAGAATGGACCTCATTCATACTATAGCAACATATATACATTTCCCATTCTTTCCTCACTTTATCTACCTTTCTCACCCCTCATTTGTAATGCTTTCATTTTCAATCTTTTCTTCTTCCCTATCATAGTTTCACTACCAAACACCGGTATTGGTATCATGCCACTTCCTGGCACATTTCACACTCAAACTCTTAGCATTACTACATGAAACTTTTTTACCAAACAAAACCTTGTTATTCACTGTTTCATACACACCGACATCAATCACAATATATTATAGATACTTACATCACACTTACTCAAGAGTAGTGCCACAAACTAATATCACACACCACCCCATTCACATCTTTAAACATTAATTTCTTTTCTACATTTACCTTTCCTCCATTGTTAAAAGCATCCAGTCAAATGCTTGATTCAATGATTTTAGATCTCTCTCACTCTCTACCATTATTAACACTAAGTGATAGTGACAGAAAATGGGCAGGAATTTTCTATCACTATTCTTCATCATCCTTACATCCCTGTCAAAGTGTCACTGGTATTTCTCTCAGCTGCAGTAACATAACATGGCATTACTTCACAACCACATATATATTAAACTCTATGCCTTAACACAAAAACTTATAATTTATATCTTCAACAGTTTATTACTAGCTCTAAAAATTCCTAGAACCTGCGAAAGCACTTCACTCTCAACATGATCAAACCATTTTTCCATATCTATAAATCTACCAAATATCTTGTATCCCTTGCTTTCTCAGATAATTGTCTCAACAAACATTATTATCCATACAGCCACTACCGACTCTAAACCTACCTTGCTTATCCCCTATCATTAAATCAATCTTCCTTCTTACAAGATCAATATGAATTTTCCATAAACTTCACCCTAACACTCAATCTTATTCCTCTACAATTCCTTCACTCACATTTCATCTCTTTCTCCTTTACAGTTTTACTATCCAGAGTGAGTCAAGTTTTGTGTATATATTTTATATTTCTTCTTAAATTGACCTTTTGATTATTTACTGGCTTCCTTTGTCACCTAACCAATTCATATAACCAGAAATTAAGCAAAAAGTCATAAAAAAAATTCTTAAATAATACTTACTTTGTAAAATAATCTTCTCATCTGTTTGTTTCTGTGATTTCCTAATGTGAGAGAAAATTGGGGACTAAACAAGGAGTGAATTAACAAAGGGGTTATAAGCCCAAGGTATCACAAAGTATAACACAGATAAAAAAGATTCCTCATCATAAAGTCAAATATAATAATTATTCTGATATGTTGGCAACCAGCATGAGACAGCAGATTAGCTACTAAGCATTAGATTCTATCAGACACAAAATAATATATATAAAAGATTTATACCATCACTTTCAAAATTCATTTCTTATGGTTTATAGTTTGATGTGTTTCTCCCACCCTGGAGTCTCCTATCTAAAGGTATGCATAAGGGAAGAGACATGGTTGTTGTTGTTGGGTTGCTCTCCAGTCAGTTCTGAACGAACAGACCAGCATTCCTGAGGTAGGCAACAGAGGGACCCGGGCGATCCCAGAGATCACTCGTACGGAGAGGCGGTGTGTGTGAGTGTCTCAGTGTATTGAGTGATGAGCACTCTTCCATTATGTGGTGAATTGTGTGTGCTCCTATATGACAGAGTGGGCAGGTGTCTAATACTTCAGGGTGTATCCTGTTTCTGTAAGACTGAAGGGCATTGTGGTGTCAACATCTGAGCCTGGATAGGTGAACTCGGTCCTCTCTACTTAGCTCGGCTTCTGAATCATCCACTTTGGGTGGGATTCTCCCCAGAGCACTGTAAAAGCAGCTTGGTCAGATAGTTTTGAAGAGAGGTTAATAAAGAGAGTGAGTTATCAGAAGTGAAATTGTGTTGAAGGTATATAGCCTGAGGATACTTAATGGGGTACCAACAATTGGGATGGTATGCAACTCTTTTGAACCTGCCTCGGGTCAAGAGGGAAGATTTCTTTGCCCTAGTTTTGTAGTTTTGAATTTAAATCTATTTTTGAAAAAAGGTAAAGAAATTGCATTGTCCAACCACCAATGATGGCATCATTGCCACCTAATAGTAACAATCCCCACTGTCTGGTACAAGGATAGGTACTGCATACGCAACTCCCCATGGAGGGGGGGCATTCCATCAAAAAGTGGTCTGCAGTCTGAGACACCAAATGTTTAATCTGTATATAAAGAGAGGAAGGAGGAGGAAGAGAATGCCAGAACAACCTCTCCCGCGTGATGTTCACAGCCGACTGAGCTGCGAGTCAATGAGTGGATGTGCCGCAGCGCGGCGTGTAATGCTTGCCTGACTGAAGGAAATTTGGTTTGTTATATCCGAAATTCGTGATATTGAGGTTCGTTGTATCGAGGGTTTACTGTATATGATTTGATATCTTTTTCTACCTCCATAACAAAGTAAACTTTGCCATTTAAGGGATGTTAGAATCACTTTAATGGTAATCAAATGGTGCAAAGTCAGTTAAATATGAAAGAGGAGGATGAGAAAGAACTAACTATTGCATTAATGTTTTCTTGGGTCAAACATGCCAGCTTCATTTAAAGATTTGCAATTGTTAAAAATACTCGTATATGTTAGATTGTAAACATTAATCTTCAAGGAATTTATGTGGCAAATATTTCTGTAGCTTAACAAAATGTCTAAGCATTAGTACAGTTATCTATAAACAATGTGGAGCAAATTCAAAACAATTAACTCTAATAAGCATTTTTTTTTCCTTCTAAAAATAACATTCAATTTCTTAAAAGCCACATGAAATTGTATTTGCAATATCAGTGCATCCATGCAAGAAATAGTGTGGGATAGGAACATGTTCTTGTAATATAATCCCATAAATGTATTTAATGGTTTCAGATTAGTTTTAACTTGCTTTGAAGTAAGCTGTTCTTTCTTTTTTTTATTGTGGTAGCCCATATGGTGACTGCCTACTTGGGCATAAGTCGCTGTACACAACAGCCTACTATTAAGCTGTAGTGATCGAACTATGCAATAGATAGACCTCTGGCACCAAAATTGTTGGATTCAATAGGCCCAAAAGATACCTACACCAAATGGATGTGAATTGATCCTATTAAATCCAAGCATGCTTTATTAAATATATATAATGGGGGCTAGGTCCATGCGAACGGTCGCGGTACAATGGCACGCAACTTTAAGTGACCCTCGACCGTCTCCTATCTTCTTTGCCAAGCAGCCCGGAAAGCTACCCGTATTCCTACCATGTAATCGGTGTGAGGAAGAGCGAAAGGCTCGTCTGGTCGCCCAATCCTCACTGACTTTTTGGCGCCCTCAGCGGCGCGTTCATTCCCCGCAATTCCTACATCTCCAGGAACCCAGCAGAGGATAAGCTCAACATCTGCCCAGCTCGCAAAACAGTAGCGTCACGGATATCGCAAATCAAAAGATGCGGAGATTCCAATGCCACGAGAGCACTCACGGCGCTTTGTAAGTCGCTATAAATCACAATTTGGTCTCCGAACCTGGCACGTCGCGTTATCTCCCGTACCGAGGGGTATTGTAACCAGCTCGGCCGTGAAGACAGACGCAGCGCCTGGCAGAGCCACGCTGACTTCAAACAGAGGGGAGACGGCATGGAAGCCCCTCTCTTGGGACTTGGAGCCATCCGTATACACTGGCACGGTTCCAGCGTGACAAGAGGTGTGCTCCAAAAAGGCCGAACGCAATACTCCTGGAACTGTGGAAGCTTTGTGAGCAGAAGCATTGCGAAATACAGTCAAAGGTGGTACCCTCCAGTGCGGCGTCCTGGGCAGAACAAGTGACGCCACCGGCCAGAGCGCCATACATAGCTCTCGAAGGAGTTTCCTAGCCCTAAACCCAAAGAGCTTAGGGTATGATTGGCGTCTCTCGGGGGCATAGGCACCGTCGAGATCAGCTACGGATGCAGTGAGAGCTGTTGGCGACCGAGGGAGGCGCCGGGCTAGTGGGTACAAGAGAATAATGCAGTGTGCACAGTTTTTAAATTTTAATTGTGGGAGCCCATCTGGCGACTGACTACTTGTGCATAAGTCGTCGTACTCAAGACAGCCTAGTACTAGGCTAAATTAAAAAACAATATAAAAAAAGTAAAACAATAAAAAATGGAAAAAATGAAAAGGGCAGCAAGCAGGAAGCACGCTCGGGCGTCGAGGGAAGGTCCGGGTGCAGGAACGTGCGACTTACAAAAAAAACAACAACAAAACAGTTAGATATGGTGGAGGAGGCCAGCCTCCTCCAAAAAGTCTACAAGTCAGTGTGCATGGACTCGTCCCGAGTACAAGGGAGAAGCAGTAGCGACCTCGCTGATCCCTGTACCGGGACATTAAACGAGAATGTGCCGAACAGTCATGGGGACAATGCAGTAATCACAATAAGGCGCAGGCGTCCTTCGGCGGCATAGGCAACGTCAAGATCAGCTGCGAATGCAGTGAGAGCTGTTGGCGACTGAGGGAGGCGCCGGGCTCGCGCGTACAGGCGAATAATGCACTGTACACGGCGCTCTGCGCCGTGTACAGTGCATTCCCCAGCATCGACAAGTAGGCTCTCAATGCGGGACGTGCGGAAGGCACCGGTCGCCAGGCGAAGGCCGGTGTGGTGGATCAAGTCCACCATCTGCAATACACGCTAGGCTGGGGATGCCTAAAACTCATATTCGTAGAAATGCAGTAGCCCTATCAGCGCCACAGGCGCTGAACGTCACGGAATGACGAATATCCATGGCGCTAGTACAAGAGACCCTAAGGCTGAGAATATGAGCCTCCCAGGTGAGGCGTCCGTTAAATACAAGACCAAGGAAACGGTGCGAGTCCATCTCTTCCAGGCGCACCCGTATTCCTACCATTGAGAGACAAGCCTGGGTCAGGATGGAGCTGTGGATGGCGGAAGAAATGCACCACCTTAGTCTTGGCCAAGGAAAACTGAAGCCAGTGCGCTTCGGTATAGCGAGAGATGCGGTTCAATACCTGATGGAGACGACGCTCCAAAGGTGGCATCTGGACGCAGGACCGAGGTGATGCCGTTGAAGCTGAGTGCAAAGAGTGTGACACTTAGGACACTTTCCTGCGGGAGACCCTCTTCCTGCTCCATTTGGCTAGAGGTGGCTCCCACCACCGGTACGCGGGATCGACGATCTCGCAAAAATTCAGATATAAAGATGGGAGTCGTCCCTTAGCCCCCACAGTGTGGAGTCTCCATGATACCATATCGCCATGCGGGATCTTAGGCCTTCTCCAGATCGAAAAGCAGCTGGCGTAGTGCTGTCGTTGAAAGGTTCTCCAAAGGTTCTCCGCCTCTGGAGGTAAAGTGCAGTCGGTAGTCTTGCGCGACATCACGATGCGGATTGAATGCTGGCGGAGCAGCAACCGGGCTAGAGAATGCGGAGAAAGTGGTCCTGAAGGATTCCGCCACGTCCGCAGGGTCCCTTTCTCCTGAAGAATGGGAGGGGAGGTCATGGGAGAAACTGCCCCGAATCCTTTTAACTCGCTTCCACATCTCTGCTAGAGGGGTCTTCCCGGTAAGTAAAGACTCGTATGCCCACCAAGAAGAGCGGCGGGCGAGCTTCGAAATATACCGGAACCTAGCCCTAGAGGGACGAAATTCACTGACAGTGAAGTCGGTTGGGCGGCGCTTATAGCGCATGTAGGCATAACGCTTGTTTGAGGGCCGCCTCATACTCGGCTAGCCGTACAAAACGGCCAGACGTTCTAGTAATAGTAGTTAGGCCCACGGCGATGACGTTGCCGGAGAAGAAATCAACGGCCTAATCTAATCTACTGAGCTAAACTCCTCAACTAAGATAAAGAAATCAGTCATTTCCTGACATGCGGAACACCACGCCAAGCACCACCGGAGCGGGCTCTCGGGCGGCAACGCCCAAGAAAATGATAACTGAATGAGAAAGTGATCACTACCATGGAGTTCATCGACCACACCACACCCCAACCAAAATCAGGCTGTGCATCCGGAGAGCACAGAGATAGATCTAGGCAGGAAAATGAAGCGGTTCTCGGGCAGTGATGCGTAAACTCATCCACATTTAAGATACCTATCTCCGGCTCGTCAAGGATTTGACCCCTGAGATTAATCGAGTAGTCTCCCGTTTAGATCTCCGAGAAAGAGAAAGGGCCTCGGCAACCGTGCCACGACGCAGCGGATGTTCCCCGCGTAGAAGTCGGCTGACGGTGGAATGTACGCGGAAATAACAGTATACCTCCTATCAAGGTGCAGCTGCACAGCTACTGTCTGAAAGGAGGTATCTAAAGCTAAGACAAGAACAGAGACATTATGATGGGTGTAAATCGGCCATCCTACCGTCCGGCCCCCATCCTGTGGTAGTGGGGTCGCAAAACCCTTATACCCCGGGAGGGTGGGCAGGGGGCACGCGCCCAGCATGGTCTCCTGCAAAAAAAATAGCTAACGGAGCACGGGACGAGACGAGCCTCCGCAGATCCTCCCAGTTGGACCAGGTAAGTGGCAATTCCATTGGATGAATATGCCATCCAGGCCTAGCTCGGAGGAGATGCGGTGGCCCTCTTCGAAGAGAAGATCCTCATGGGAATGGCCGCAGGCTTCCCGGCGGCAGAACTCCTGGCGCTGTTAGCCGACAATGCCTTGAAGGCGCTGTCGCATTCGAGGACTTATCGGGGTAGGTTGGGATCGGCATGCGAGTTTTTTCCTCCCTCCACCGTCTCCGAGACACCCAGCCCGCCACTGGGTGTGGGTCCTTTAGTACTGTCCTCCTTTCAGGGGGCAGCTTAGGAACTCCGGAAGATGGCCTCACGACAATCTTAAGGGGTGTTGCCTCCTGTGAGTAACAACTCGCTGGAGGCGCGCGGCGGTTTTGCCTTACTGGAAACGGAAACGCTGGTGAAAGGGAGGGGGGCCCTGGTTTTAGCCAGGGCTGGGTGTGAACCCTTTGTGCCACCAGCTCTTCAAGGGGAGCGCCCGGGGTGGGTAGTGTTAGAATTTGGCCACTGCGTGAAGGTAATTGGTGGGCAGACTACCGGTCGTCCGGTATTTACCCCTCCCCCCCTCTGTAGTTATCTCATGGTGGTAACTACTACTTGGTGTGGGGTGGTTTATTAAGATACATCAATATGTATATACTCAAAGGTGTATATATTGTATAGTGACAAAGATTACACAAATAATGCGTAGCGTAATCTATCATGTAAATACAATGGGAAGAATGTTATGACATCACGGTCGATGACGTCAGTTTTGGTGGGAAACTCTTGGTGCAATACGTGTAGGTTGCGGTGTGTGAGTAGGTTTTGGAAGTTCACGGTAGTAGGTTGTCTGGTCAGATATTTGGAGTGGATAACCGGTGATGCGGATAAATATATATTGAATATATATATTGTGGTAGGGTTATTTCTTTGCTTTGTGTGTGAGTTGTGGGATATTGAGCCTTGGTAAGTGTTGGTTATCGTCCGCTTGGTGATCAATTTGTTGTGAAAGAATGCTAAAACTTGAGCAGACTCACTAAAGGAAAGGTAATTATAGTTTTTCCCATTTATCGTTATAATTTGTGTATAGCGTGTAAGGGTAAAATAATATTACCAGGTAGAATCCAGAAGGGTTCCGAATGGGCGTGGAAACGACCGTGCTCGTAGGCCTGGAGGGGCTAGGTGCAGGTTTCTTTCTTAAACATTGAGCCATAGGAGGTCCCAGGAAACGTCGGGTGAGCCAGGACCAAGTCCTTAGCATCGCGAAATGAGAGCCGATCCATGGCCTGAACGGCCAGGATTTGGATTTATCGTGTGCGACCTTGGAGCAACTTACACAGACTTCGGGTAACCCCGACTTTGCGCGTCTACATGAGCCATTAGTATGGCCGAAGAGCTAACAGTAGTAGCACCTCTGCGGCAGAGGCACGAATGCTTTCACGCGGTAGCCATACAACCGCCACGAAGCGACTCAGGAAGCTTGTCACGGTAGAACGTGACGAAGAGTGTAGAGGTGGGTCTCAAGGCGCCTCCCTGTTTTCTCATCTCACATTCGACCTTGACCGCCCCATGGTCAGCCAGCTCTAAGGTGATGTCATCTTTGGAGCAGTCCACGAGCTCCCTCTCATAAACTACTCCTTTCACGAATTTCTTGATAGAGTGCGGCGTCACACTCACAGGCGTGCCATCAAGTGTCCAAAAGGCAGTAATCATGACCCCCTCAGAGGGATTCGACGCATTCGCCAAAAGGCTCTCGCCCGTGAAACCGGTCACCTTCGGCTCTCTACCAATCACACTAGCTAGAGCTCTCCTCTGATGGACGTGCCGATCTTGGCTTGGTCGCTTATCGAAACAGGAGCAGACCCGTCGGTCCCCGTGGCTCCCACGGACGGAGAGGAGCCCCGGCTAATGAACCCAGCTTCTCTCCTCCACCGGTAGGAGCCCCTAGGCCAGATAGACCAGCTTCAGCAAGATCCTTCTCTGAAATGGAGAAGGTCTTGAATGTCATAGGGGCACCAACCAGGGAAGGAGATCCCTCCTCTCCTTGTAAGGCCCCGGGGGCCCGAGCCGTCTGAGGAGGTCCTTGTACAGGGGCGGAATTGGGTTCAGTGTTTGGCACCGAGCCCAGTTCGACCCCATGGAAGGTCCTACCATCTGAGGCTGGGTCACCTCAGGGACCAAGTCAATCTCAAGGGAGGCCTCCATGTGGCCATCCCCCTCCCTCATTCAAGGTTTTTTTTTATCTTCTAATGCCGGCGAACCGGTATCCATCGAGGAAGAGAGGGGGACAGGTACACTGACTCCAGTGATGGTAGAGGGGAAGGTACTCCTCCCGCCTAGTGACCTGGCACCCCATTGGCATGGTGGCTCCATCTTAGGCACAGTGTAAAAAAAGATAGATAGTGAAAGGAGAAAGAAAGGGAATATGAAGGTGAAGGTGGGAGTGAAGTAGGTTATTATAAAAAACACCATCTCAAACCAGCGATCAGGGGTGAGGGAGCGTTGTTCCCTCCCCCCTCAGCCCCGATCTGGGATGGTTAGCTGAAAGGAAGCTGGTCGGCGTCTACCCTGTAAAATTAGAGACTGAGCAGAGAAATTTGTGGGAGAAGTTGTATGGAAAGTGAGGAAGCAGGGTTAGAAGACAAGGTGTCAAAAAGAAGAAGAGGCTAAGCTGGGGCTGAACGGGGGCTGAATCCCGTCAGCACGGCGGCCAGGAAGGCAAATCGCCGCCCGCTAACGGGGCAGTAAGCTGTTTAAAATTTTATCCCCTTCTCATTTTTTTTTTCATTTTATGACAGAGATTTGCCAATGGCAAGGTTGGGTAAATCAAGGATATGAAGACAAAGATATAATAGCCATCTCAAGAATTGAGTAAGTTTATAATGGTCTCAATTTGTCCAAAAACAAAAGTAATAAATATCAAAGTATAATTGTTTTTTGCTTTTCAGAAAAAAGAAATGGAATACAAGTTACTTTTGAAGAAGTTTACTTTTAAGACAAGGAATACAGTTGTCAAGTGGGAACACTGCTTTCTATAGCAAGTAAAGCTAAGCCACATTGATATTGTTAGTTATTAGACAGGCCCGATTTGGGTCAATTTTCTAACATCTGTCATATGTTTTCGTGAAAGGTGGTGCAAATTTCAACATAAAGCTGTAAGTCGCCAGTAAAATAGACATGGTGTAAATTGTCGGTCAAAAAATCATAAAAATAACTATTTACCTGAATAACTTTCAAAATCAAGATAATTACCTAAAGAAAATTAAAGTCAAGTTAAATTGTGAAGTTAAGATTTGGTTTGAAGCACTTGTGATGCTTACTTTTATTTACTGGGTAAAACTTGAATTGACCTTAACCTTTGCAGGGAGAAAAATATTTAGCTATTTTAAGATACTTACCGACGATACAGAAGAAATAATGCAGATATGGTGGCAATAACAACAAAGAAAATAAAGGTCAGGCTTGTTCCTAAGATAAGAGAAAACTTCCCATCTTTGTTGAAGGTGAAAGGACCAGTGAATGATGTAGCTCCAATTTTACGATTTCCTCCTAGGCAAAAGAAGCAAGAAAATATGGTATTAGGAAAATAAGAGCAATTATGTCTGAGAGAAAAGAATTTAGGGTTGACTCCAACTATCAAAGTTAATGGAATTAATTCCACATTTTGTTGAGTCTTTAGAATTATGTATTATTAGCTTATATATAAACTACTTTCACAGCCAAGTCTTTATTACAATATAAAGATTCCAAATGGGTGCAATTAGTGGAAATGAATAAACATTTTTACACACTGCAGTTTCCAAATTAAGTATTTTCTCAACCAATTAGCAACCAATTCCACTGTGGTGGTCTAATTCTACAAACTATGTGTTGCTATAATGAGATCATATTGTAGTAGTTCGTAATTCTCCGCTTCCCATCCCCTATGTCTAATCCCTTTCAGTGTGTGTGTGTGTGTGTGTGTGTGTGTGGATTGTGTGATGGGACGTTGTCGCTCCGGGTGAGGGACTTGATAGATTTCTATTGTGCCCCCTATTCATCTTTGTTTCCCCACAGGCATTATTTAAAACAAAACCTAATTTAAGAAAGTGATAAAGTAACTTAAATTGAAATAAAAAAAGAATTGGCATTATGGAGTGAGAATTATTTTGTGACTCAAGTGAGGAAACTTTGAGAATTCAAAGTTAGAAAGGAAGCTGGATAGTCATCCAGTTAAGAGTCAGAGGAAATGACTGTGTGTGTGTGTGTATGTGGGCATTGATGACTTATTAGTGTGGTGGTGAATCTGTGATTGAAGATGACTTCTCCTTTCCAGCTCCTTGGTACTGGCTAGTCGAGTGACATCTGGCTTTAACACTGAGTGTCAAGGGGTAAATCTGGTTAAGGTCTCACTGGGCCACTATTTTTTTCATATGTTTACAGGTACTTACTTGAGAATTAAGAGTCAGGGTGAATGACTGTGTGTGTGTGTATGTGGGCATTGATGATTTATTAGTGTGGTGGTGAATCTGTGATTGAAGATGACTTCTCCTTTCCAGCTCCTTGGTACTGGCTAGTCGAGTGACATCTGGCTTTAACACTGAGTATCAAGGGGTAAATCTGGTTAGGGTCTCACTGGGCCACTTTTTTTTCATATGTTTACAGGTACTTACTTGAGAATTAAGGGCGTATCTTTTTTTTTGTTGTTATTTAATGTTATATTTTTTAATAGGCATGCTTATGCATGGGCCATGGCTTACATATATGTATGACATGCAAGCAAACTAATTTGCACAGACCATGAACACACATGTGTATGACAGTAAGCTGTTTTGTAAAGGCCATGTTATTCATATATGAATGACAACTTTCTTTTTTTTTGTTTTTCAGGTCAATATTAGCTTATTTTATATAGTATTTATATAGTACTTATAAAGCACAGTTATGAGTGACAGACTGAGTACTCAAAATATTGCTCAAATACTGGACGAAAACCTTCATGAATATGATTCAGTTAGGGATCCTGATTTTGAGCCATTCATTGGTTTTGAATCACCAGATGAAGAGGACGTTCCTAATGTTACTAATTTGAATATGTTAGATGATATGAGTATGGAAGATACTGATGACAATGATGAAGGTGAAAATTGGGATGATGAGCCTCCCATTTGGACAGATCTTTTGAATGACAGGAAACAGTTTTCATTGACAGGGAATCATGGAGTGCCAATAAATAAAGATCGACCAATAACACTTAGAGAAGCTTTCCAAATAATTCTGAGCGATGAAGTTTTTAATCTGATCATGGAGCAAACAAATCTATATGCAGAGCAAATTATTGCAGCAGGAGCAAAATCTTCAAAAAGTAGGAATAGCAAATGGAAACTGACAATTATGGGTGAAATGAAGACATTGCTAGGACTAACTTTATGGATGGGTTTGCTGAGAGCAGGCTGAATAAAAGATTATTGGACAAAGTTTCCATTGTATATGAACACTATGTGTGAGTTGATGAGCAAAAACATATTTGAATTACTACTAAGTTGCATTCATTTTGCAAACAATAACCAAATTAACAAAGAAGACCGCCTTGGTAAAATCCAGTCCTTATTAGATATTCTCAACAGAAATTATCAAGCTGCTTTTATAACTGCTGAAGATGTTGTGATAGATGAAACTCTTATTCCATGGTGTATAAGACTTATTTCCTGTCAATACATTCCTTCAAAAGCTCATAAGAATGAGATCAAACTTTTCAAGTTGTGTTCCCTAGAAGGATATACTTATAATACCATGGTTTATTCAGGTAAGTCCCAAGATAACACAAAAGGTGCAGGATTAGCAAAGCAATTATGTACTTAATTAAGGTCTAATCTTTTGAATGAAGGACGCACCTTGTATCTGGACAATTTTTATACAAGTTATGAGTTAGCTCACTCCTTCCTGAAACAGAAAACTCATGTTGTAGGAACACTAAGAGCAAATAAAAAAATATGCTTCCATAAGTCATGAAGACTAAATTAAAGAAAGGGGAAATTGTATCTAAAGAAGATCAGAATGAAATTGCAGTACTGAAATAGGCTGATGCAAGGGATGTTCTTCTTCTCTCTACAAAACATAAACCTGAGCCAATTGATATTGATGAAGGTTTTTCTGCGAGTCAAGAGGAAGACAGTGAAGACCCTGGGCCATCATCTCAAAGGAGCCACAGGAAGAGGAGAAAAACCGCTAAGAAACCAGTAGGCATTCATGCTTACAATAAAGATAAAATAAGCATCGACATATCAGATCAACTAGGATCTTATCTTTCAGTGCTTCGAAAGGGAATAAAATGGTATCGCAAGCTTGCTATGGAACTACTCTTGGGAATGTCTGTAATTAATGCCTACATATTGTATAAAAAAATTAGTGGGAAGAAAATACAAATAAAATCATTTAGAGAAAGTCTCACACTATCTCTTCTAGCTGTCCAACCACCATCAAATCTTACTGTGAGGAATATTAGGAAACAGATGGAACTAAAACAAACACAAATGAGAAGGGGCAAAAGATAAGAAGAAAGCACAAGAAAAAGGAAGAGAGGAAGAGAAAAAGTTCAAAAATGGCTTATACATACATATTGTGCTGTTTGCCCTAATGGGCCATATATGTGCCTTGAGTGTTTCAAATCACTGCACAGCAAAGCTCGTCATGATGAATAATAAATAAATACGGAAAAACAAAAACATAAGTGCTAGAAAAAAGGTAAGATTAAAATAAAAAATAAAACTAAATACATATATAAAATAAAAAAGCACAAGTTAAATTAAAATAAAAAGTAAAAAAAAGGATAGGATAAAAATAAAATAAAAATAAATATAAAAAAAGAAGGAGGGGGTTCCAATTTTCAACTGGCTTCCTGTGCTGGAACCTGGATACAATGAAGAATTGTATTTTATATAATTATTTCTTGAAACTGAATGTTGAAGACCCTGTAGAATAGGACGAAATGGCAATAATCGTAAAAAAGACAAAAACAACGACTTTGAAGGTCAAAATGTGCTCTTCCATTTAAGCCAGAGCCACGGGCTTTGCACCAAAATTTTCCTCAGAGGTCACTCAAAATATATAGTATTAGAAATGCCTAGAGCATTCATATTTGTAATGATGAGGCCTTAACGAAGATTTTACTCTCATTTACATATGAATGACATGGCACTCAATGTGTTAAAGAGGTGACAGCAGCCAGCCTTGAGCCACAGTCATTCTTGTGACTGGAAGGGACTGTCTTGAAATGTGCATCTTGGAGTGCGCCTCCCAGTCTCCAGTGCAGTAATTGGAGCTAGTGCCTCGCAGACTCCAACACAGTGGTTGGAACTTGCGAGTGTCCCAGGTTCCTGAAGTTGGAATGCTTTGCTGAGTCCCGTCCCATACAGAATCCCTCAACGAAAGCAGACCCGCCTCCATTTCCCCTTTTCCTCCTGATACTGGTACCGTTTGTAAATATTGTTAGCCTGAATCCAATATATATATATAATTTTGCAACTTATTAATATTTGTATTTGATTTTCAGCGTTGGCCAATATATTTTGTAAGGCCCTATAAATATTCTGAGCTCTGGGTTTATGTCTATAGATAGATATACTTTTTCATGGGATTTCTTTTTTGCCGTTGACTAATATCGACGTCGTAAGGCTGTATATATTTGATAAATTAGAATTTCCAATATAGCTACTCATGGAGCTTTTGTTTGCCTAGTGGAGAAGGAGGGAAATTTCCATACCTAGGTACTGGTATTTTCAATCCCAGTGAGAATAGAGAAAAAGGAAAAAATCCTAGCAATTTAGCCAACTGGGACATTCAAGAAGCAAGAATGTGCCAAACAGTCTGGGGAAAAGCACAGTCATTGCAATAAGATGTAGGTGAGCAGTCAATCAAATGGCGGTGCGTCCCGCAAGTGTGACCAATTCGGAGAGGACAGAAAGTAACCTGAAGCCGTCGTGAATTGGGGGTTAGGTCCATGGACACAGTCTCGACGAAATGGCACGTAACTTTAGGTTCCCTCAACCGTCTCCTATCTCCTTTGCCAAGCAGCTCGGCGGGCTGCCCGTATTCCTGCCATGTAGTCAGTGTGAAGAAGAGCGAAACACTGGTCTGGTCGCTCAGTCCTCGCGGACTCTTGGCGCCCTCATTCACTGCAATTCTTACCAGTCCAGGAATACAGAGAAAGATAATTTCGACATCTGCTCGGCTCGCCGAAACCGTCAACTAGAGGATGCGGAGATTCCAATGACACAAGAGCATTCGGGGCGCTTTGTGAGTGGCTATAGATCACAATCTGGTCTCCGAACCGGGCACGACGCGTTATCTCCTGCACTGAGCAGTGTATTGCAACCTGCTCAGCCATGAAGAGAGACGCAGCGCCTGACACAGCCCCAATGACTTCAAACAGAAGGGATACAGAGTGGAAACCGACCCCCTCTTGAGAAAACATGAAATTTTAAGTGGCCAGTTCTAAAAAATAATAAACTATATGAATTTCACCGCAGAGTAAAAAAACTTCAGTTAATTCTAACCTTAGATTGTTCAATTGAGAGAGAAATATCCAAGGAATCATTATTCAAGGGTTAATTCAAATATAGATCATTACTAACCTTTCCCAACTACACAGACACACGAGATGTACAAGTCGATGTCTTGAGCCATTTCACCTAACTCTGCTAGTTGCAGAAGATATTCTCGAGTAATCTGTTAAGAAAAAGGTAAACATATTGCAGACATTTTTATCCTTGTGATTTAAATCCTTAAGTGCAACATTATCATCTGTTTCACACCTAGTAATATGAATTACTGATTTTCAGGACAAACAAAAATTATTGCGTATATCTTGATCAGAGTTCTGTGGTCATGATAAGAAAACCTACCTAGGTATCTTTCATGTATTTAAATATTTACTTTGAAAGATCTTGATTTACTGTTTCGGAGCATGTTTCCAATAACAACTCCCTATATCGACTTAATAAGGTGTGGCTACAGTACATAACACCATTTTATAACATTTTTTTCATGGCCCTAATCTGGCAACAGCCACCAGAGATATAGCAGGTAAAACAATAAAAAAGCCTATTTCTATGCTACTTAAAAAATAATAAAAAAAGACAGCCCCCTCCCCATCCCACAAAAAAAAAGGATAAGATAAGGCATGATCCAGCATTGTGGGGAAGCAGGCCTCTCTTTAATGTATGCTCACGCATAAAAAGATTCATGGGCAGAACCAGAGGAACCACTACTGCTGAGAGCTACATAGAGCTCTTGAAGGAGTTGTTTAAGTTTAAGGAAGAAAACAAGGTGGCAGCCGCCCAATCCTAATGGATTCTTAATGGCAGCACTGTTAAAACGGAGTCGCCCGAAAAAAGTCAGAAGAGGCGTGGGAGACACTCAATAAAAATGGGGAAAAGCAAAGGATTAAAAGAAAACAGCATAACACACAGAGACGAAACCGGGTGAACTTCCGCCCAGACAATGACACCAGTGATGCTAACGGGGAAGGTCAGCGAAGACCAGGGCGAAGACATCAAAATGGAGGACGCCCCAACAACCGACTCGGAGCCAAACCAGCCTCATCAGAGGCAGCGCGCTTGGACCACGAATGGGGTGAGGAGGAACCCTTCCGTTTACGCTGAGGCAAAGGAAAGGAAGGAACAGCGTACGCAGACGCCTGGAGGAACTGCTGGATATCCTCCAGCGTCTCACGGTCCGCGACAGAGGGAGGAACATGAGAAGAGACCAATGGCAAAGAAGAGGGCGCAACGGAGGAACCGCGACGAGGGACCAAAGGCAGAGGAGAAGGAGCAACAGAGACCGCGAGAAGACAAAGAAGGAATGGGACCACCGGGAAGAGAATGGAGGGACCCCGCCTCCCGGAGAACGTCAGAGAAGAGACGGCCCGAGGGGGCGAGCTGCCCCCGCACCCTACGACGGGCCTCACTGAAGTCCAGCCTGAGGGAGACCCGAAGAGCCAGTACCTCCTTCTCAAAAAGGAATACAGGACAAGAACGCGAAGCCTCACTATGGGAACCTCCACAATCGGCCAAACATTCATGATTCCCACAAGAGGAGCCAAGATACGCCAACGCACAGGCCACACAGCGACGAGCCTGCCTACAATTGCTGCTCATATGGCCAACTGGTGGCAATTAAAACAACATCTGGGGAGCTCGACATAATGGGACACGAAGATAGCCGGTACGAACAAACTGGGGCAGATCCTGACGCTCAAAGGTGACGATGAGCGTACTCGTAGGTACCTTAGCGGGACCAACACTTAGAAACCCTATAAACGTCCGTAACCGTCTGGGACGAAAGTTTATCCTTTAGTCTCGAAACATCATTTGCAATAATTCGTTGGAGCGAATCACTCCCTTAACAAAATTAAGGCAAGGGTGGGGCACAACCGAAAGGGACAAATCCCGCACAACACCACACTGCTCTCCCGAAGATACCTCAACCCCTAAATCGCCACTATCACGGGCCCACATACGGCGGGGGGCACCACAGCGGGACTCAAACTCGTCAAGCGTACAGGCGCATAATGCGCGCCTGTAGACCTATCAGTATCCCAAGTGCTGAACTTTATGAAACGAAGTAAAAACAAGAGCAAGGAAACTACAAGTCCATCACTTCCAGCCAAACTCCATTTAGGAAAAAGTCTGGGACGGATGGATCTGTGGATTGCAACGAAGTGCACACCTTAGTCTTGGCCAAGGAAAACCGAAACCTGCGCACTTCAGCATAGCGAGCGATGCAGTTCGATGCGTGTTGGAGTCGATGTTCCAGAGTTGGAATCTGGACACCAAAAAAGATCACAAGGTCTTCCACGTAGGAACATCTTTCGGCGGCAACGATACCATTGATGCTCAGGGCAAAGTGTGCGACACTGAGGACTCAAGCCTCCTACCCCCTGGTGTCTCATCACAAATTTAACCAAGACTGCCCCTTGATCACCCAGTTCTTTTGTGATGTCGTCTAAAGCCTAGTCAACGAGTTCCCTTGCATAAACCAACCTTTTCACAAAATTCATAGTAAAGTGTGGTGTCACATTCAACAAGGAACCATTTATTGTCCGAAAAACACTAATTATGTCCGCCTCATAAGGGTCCTGTGCATTCGCCAGAAGGCTGCCGTCCGACAAAAGGGTCACCTTCGGTTCTCTACCAGTTAGCCTAGCTGATGCTATCCTCTCTGAAGGAACATATGGTGTTTGGCCAACTTGCTGCCATCTATGGAACGAATAACCATAAAGCGTTTGAAGCCAGCGGGCTGAAAAACGCGCGAGTCTCTGCATGAGAGGCCCCAACGTAATCGAAGCTCTGCTCACGATACTTGCAATTTTGCTGTGTTAGAGCCTCCCCGCCCGGGCATGTTGGTTTTGGCCTGGTCGTTTGCCAAAGCGGCAGCGGTTCCATCAGTCCACAGAGATAAACCCTTTGTCTCCTTCGATTTCTTTTTACTTTGGGGAGGATGGGGGAGGTAGAGAGAGAACCCACTGCCCTCACCCCCAGAAGGAGCCCAAAAGATGGATAGACCACCCTCTGCCAGATCTTACTCCGAGATGGAGATCTTGTCCGCCATGTGACCACCAGGCGGGAAAGGGGGTCACTTCTCTCTTTATGCGACCTTGCACATGAGTGGACTCGGGTTCAGTTTCTGGCACCGAGCACTGGTTCGCTCCCAATGAATGCCTTGTCATCTGGGGTGGAGGCATGTCTGGGAGGTGCCTCCAACTAGCTATCCCCCCCTTCGAAGTATCACGTATCCCGAACAGAAACTCATAGGGTTTAGTGACTGTCATGGGGACCGACATCCATAGGGAAAAAATGGGGAAACCAGCGGATGGTTAGAACCAAAATGTGCCCAGTGCCTCCAAGAACTAAGAGAGTCAGAGAAAATCATAAGACAACCAGATGGCATAGGAGCAATAACAAAGAGTGCAGCAAGAACGGCAAGTTCTGCTGTGAAAACAGAAGCTTCACTTGGTAGGAGAACCAATGCTGTCTGGACCCGTCGGTGAACACAAAGGTGCTAGGCCGATGGTGGGAGGAGTGTTGATCATACATGGTTCTCAAGGCTACAGGCAAGAACTGATCCTTGGGCCTACCAGTAAGCCACTTGCATACCACTACAGGTGGTATGAGCCATGGGGGAATCTTTGGTAATGAAAATGGAATAACAGAAAACTTCCTTAGACGTCCTGTGTGCTCAGTCATGCACAGAGCAAAAGGGCGAGCCAGAGATGGAAATCTATCATAGGAGGCCACTGTTTGCAAATTGAACGTGCACTCATATACTGGCGACCATGGTAATTGCTCAAGTCTAAAAAAATATTTTAAGTTAGATTTGAGCCTGTGAAAAGGAAGAGGAAGAGCCCCGTTCTCTGCATAGAGACACCACACAGGGTAGGACTTAAAGGCTCCAGAAGCCAGGTGCACACGCTGGTTATGCACAATATTTAATTTTTCAAGGATGGACGGCGAGGCAGAGGAATACATCTGTGACCCATATTCCAGCTTTGACTGGACCAATGCTAAATACAGAAGCCACAGGGTGCGTCGATCACTTCCCCAAGAAGTGTGTGACAGTAAATTCACTATGTCCATTCTCTTCAAATAAAACCTTTTCAAAGCATCCAAATGAAGCTACCAAGAAAACCTTGAATCAAAGATCCCCCCTAGAAATCTGAAATTGAGCTCAAAGGTGACAGGGACACTATAAAGTGACAAATGGGGAGGGTTCCATGTCACCGATCTATGATTGTAAAAAAGGACAGCCTTGGTCTTTACTGCGGAAAAGCGGTAGCACTTTGAAGAAGCATTATCAGCTACGGTATTTATAACCCACTGTAGCTTACGGATGACAAATGGAAGTCAGGCGATGAAAAGATAAGCACTAAGTCTTCCACATATAGAGTTGAGGAAATCTCAGCTGGGAGATTTGCGATAATGCTATTGATGGCCACAGAGAAGCAGGTAACACTGAGGACACTTTCCTGTGGCACACCTTCAACTTGCTCTGCTGGCTCTGATAAGGCATTTCCAACTTTTACACATAGTGTGCGCCACATGAGAAATTGCTCAACAAACCTGAGGAGAAACCACACAGGCCCCAATCATGGAGTTGCTTAAGGATACCATGCCTCCAAGTGGTATCATATGCTTCCTCAATATCAAACATTTATTTATTTTTTTATTTTTTTTTTAAAAGCTCATCTGGCTCAAAGAAAACAGCAACAGAATGCTGCCTCTTTGAAAAAGCAGGTCGATGGTACTCTGTTTTTTCTGAACCATGATTGAGAGGAAGATATAAGATGGTTCGTCTTCAAAAACCAGACGAGTCTTGTATTTATCATCCTCTCAAACAATTTACATGGACAACTAATAAGGGCAATGGGGCGGTAATGGGTGGGCTCCGTCCCATCCTTTCCTGGTTTATGGAAAGGTAAAACCACAGCCTCCCTTTACATAGAAGGGAAGCAGCCCCTAATCCAGATGAAGTTATAGATGTCCAGCAAATGTGAGAGGAGGGATGGATGCATATTCCTAATCATATACGAAATGCCATCCGATCCGGGTGCAGTGGATCCACAGTGCTTCAGTGCATTGTGGAGCTCATGGATAGAAAAGAGCCGGTTATAAGGCTCATTATCCATATTAGGCTCCATAAAGTAGATAGGATGATAAATACAAGACTCGTCTGGTTTTGGAAGATGAACCATCTTATATCTCCCTCTCAATCATGGTTCAGAAAAAACAGAGTACCATCGACCTGCTTGTTAGATATTGAGAAAGCATATTATACCACTTGGAAGCGTGATATCCTTAAGCAATTCCATGATTGGGGCCTGCGGGGCTTTCTCCCCAGGTTTGTCGAGCAATTCCTCATGAGGCGCAACTATGTGTAAAAGTTGGAAATGCCCTATCAGTGCCTGTAGAGAAAGTTGAATGTGTCCCACAGGGAAGTGTCCTAAGTGTTACCTGCTTCTCTGTGGTCATCAATAGCATTATCGCAAATCTCCCAGCTGAGATTTCCTCAACTCTATATGTGGAAGACTTAGTGCTTATCTGATCATTGCCTGACTTCCATTTGTCATCCGTAAGCTACAGCGGGTTATAAATACCGTAGCTGATAATGCTTCTTCAAAGGCTGTCCTTTTTTACAATCATAGATCAGTGACATGGGACCCTCCCCATTTGTCACTCTATGGTGTCCCTGTCACCTTTGAGCCCCATTCAGATTTCTAGGGATGATCTTTGATTAAAGGCTTTCTTGGAGGCCTCATTTGGACACTTTGAAAAGGTCTTGTCTGAAGAGAATGGACATAATGAAATTACTGTCACACACTTCTTGGGGAAGTGATCGACGCACCCTGTGGCTTCTGTATTCAGCATTGGTCCAGTCAAAGCTAGAATATGGGTCACAGGTGTATTCCTCTGCCTCGCCGTCCATCCTTGAAAAATTAAATACTGTGCGTAACCAGGGTATGCACCTGGCTTCTGCAGCCTTTAAGTCCTACCCTGTGTGGAGTCTCTATGCAGAGAATAGGGCTTTTCCTCTTCCTGTTCACAGGCTCAAATCTAACCTTAAATATCTTTTTAGACTTGGCAATCAGCATGGTCGCCAGTATATCAGTGCACATTCAATTTGCGAACAGTGACCTTATATGATAGATTTCCATCTCTGGCTCACCCTTTTGCTCTGCGCATGGCTGAGCACACAGGACGTCTAAGGAAGTTTTCTGTTATTCCATTTTCATTACCAAAGATTCCCCCATGACTCATACCAGCTGTAGTGGTATGCAAGGGGCTTACTGGTAGGCCCAAAGGATCAGTTCTTGCCTGTAGCCTTGAAAACCATGTATGATCAACACTCCTCCCACCATCGGCCTAGCACCCTTGTGTTCACTGATGGGTCCAGACAGCATTGGTTCGCCTACCAAGTGCAGCTTCTGTTTTCACAGCAGAACTTGTTGCCATTCTTGCTGCAATCTTTGTTATTGCTCCTATACCATCTGGTTGTCTTACGATTTTCTCTGACTCCCTTAGTTCTCTGGAGGCACTGGGTGCTTTTGGTTCTAGCCATCTGTTGGTTTCCAAGATCCAGCGGTGGCTTTTTTATCTTTCTCCTATTCATAAGATTTCTTGTTGCTGGGTGCCCAGTAACGTGGGCATCCCAGGTAATGAAAGGGCGGATGCTGCAGCTAATGAGGCGTCATCATTGGGGACACCCCCATCAGCCCCAGTCCCACTTTGTGATATCTATCCCTTCATCACCGAATATGTAGTCGGCTTATGGCAGAAGATGTGGGATGAGCTTCCTCCCACCAAGCTCCATCCCATAAAACCTTCAGTCCTCCCATTGCCACGTAGACTGGAGGTTATTTTGTACTGACTGAGGATAGGCCATTGCCGCCTCACTCATGGGCACTTGATGAATGGGCAGCCCCCACCTTTGTGCATCGTGTGCAGGGTGCAGCTGTCCACCCTTCATATCTTTGCCGAGTGTCCCTTTTTGAGAAATCTTGGGAGGAGGGTCTTGCCTTTCATTAATGGGCAGATGCCCCCCCCCCTCCCAACAGGTTCTGCTGGGCATCTTGTCTGAGACTAGTGTCTCTTTTAGTGTGAATAAAATTTTAAAATTTTTAGAAGAATCTAATCTTTTAGCCAAAATTTAATATATTGTTTCATGATTTTATATTCTCTGTTCTTGTATCTATTGTTGATCCATCTATAGTCTACGTTTTTATCCTTTGTCGAGTTCTCAATAGTTTATTTTTTATATCCTTTTAAACCCTTTGATTGTTTTAAATTCCTGTGCTTCCATTCTATTGATTTTAATTTCATAGTAATATTTTTGTATATTCTCCAGATGTCTATATTTTTATTGAGAACACTCGTGCAAATTACCCATCCTTGAATTTGGCTGTGGGCTAGTCTGTTTGGGCTTTGCAGCATTTATTTTCAGCATATTTATTCATTCAGACACACACAGCCTTAGGGGTGGAAACCTACAGTAATGTATAAAAATTTGTAAATTACAAAATTTGAGATGTGTTGCCAATAGATATGCGCATAACTGTAGGAGCTCAATGATGGAGGCTTGTAGCGCAGATGAGTCTAGCCCCCCCCCCCCACCCAGAAATGAAACCGTATATATAGGCAAGCAATGAGAAGAATTAAGCATTATAATTGTTACTAAGACATTGTCATACCCATATTAGCGTTTACAGAACCACCTTTAATTCACCTAAGTCTTGCCACTCTAGAATTCAATACTTTGCGTTGAATAAGAAAACCTGCTTGTCGCCCGCAAAGTACTTTTTAAAGTGCCGCTTGTCTCTTTAATAGGCCCTTGTTAGAATAAAAGTATATTTTTGCTGTCCTTTCTCAAAGTTCTTCTTTACCTCGATTACCCAGAAACCTTCAGGTAAGCCCAGCCAACTATAAGAATACCTGTGAAGAATCATCTTTCGAGTCAGATAATTCACCATTCAAATAAATGGTTACTCAACATTATAAACTGATACCTTGCAATAAATTGGTAACAATTTACCCCTATAGGCTTTTGCTCAACACGCAGACATTACCTCATAGGCCATATCCAAACAACACCTGTGAAACACAAAGAAATACTCAACATACTATACAGGCAGTCCTGCTACTCAACTCGAGAGGCATTCAATCAAATTGGTGTTAACTGATGTATTCATAGCAAAAGGTTAGTTTTGATTCTTTTAAACACTTTAAAAAATTTTGGCAATATTTTTATACCATTAATTTCTTAACTGAAATTCAAATATAAGATGGCATTTTCTTCTAAAAGTGACCTGCCTCATAGATGTACAAGTGGGTACCCAGATCTTCATTTGTTTGAGCTTTCAAAGTGTGGAGTAGACAATCCTCTAAACTGTATTACTGAGGTGCAAAGAGGAAGTTCACTTCTTTTTTATAATCTGAAAATAGCCTCTGACAGGTCTACAGATTTGGCTATTTGCATTACCTCCATACCCTGTTTGAATTTATTTAATACTACCATTTTCATAGGGATACTTAGCTTGTGATTCTTTTTTTCTTCTTTGCTGTTTCTTTTCTTTATATAGCTTTTGGGTCCATTTAAATAAATATATCTGATACATGTAGCAGAAAGGAAACGTGTGCACAACACACCTATTTTAATATGAAGCAAAACTGTTGTACATACTGACAGCAGTCTCATAGAGCCATACAAACAAATTACAACTTGGTTTGCATTAAGTATATGCATTGATTGACATGTATCAGCAAAAAACCTTGTGTGTTATATAAAAATCACATTTTTTAAACATTATGCACCCCTAGAATGAGCACTATCCATATCCAAAACAAACCTTCACAATATACAAATAATGCAAAACAGTAGCCTCCACGTCACAACTGGCTGCACAAAACAAAACCCCATACACCACCTTTGCACTGAAACCAAAATTCTCAAGCAAACTGCAATGCCCCTTGCACCCAATTATTAGGAGGCTTTCCCAAAGTTCACTGAACCAGAACACAATAAAAACACAGACACAACCAGGTTGACAGGTTCACTAAATTTCTCCTACCTTCCATCTCCCCCATAATCTTTATACCAAGTCACCTAATATAGACCACAAGGTATGTTGTGACCTATTTATCTATGTAACTCTAACATTCAAATAGCGTTTAAAACGAGCTACAAATTACTGCATGAGCTTTCGGGATCCTAAGAAAATACAGTTCAACTGCAACATGAATGAACAGAGGGCGGCCAGGTTAATCCATAAGTCAGTACAGTCTGTCATAGACTGATTTCACACCCAGGAAAACCCACAGAAGCGACATCGATGTCTTTGGCCCATGCTCACCGCAACTGGACCATGTGTCAGTGCGGACGAGTCTTAGGGTCCGAAGAGTCGATGTTCCGGTTATTTAAAACCCCACGCAACATTAGAATCCACAGGAAGCCAGGGGAGGGGTGTAATCAAGAGTAAAGCATGGTGATCACTCTGTAATGTTCTGGGAATATATGTCAAGTTCAGGGGTAGGTCGCCTCACCATTTGTGATGGCATAAATTCAGAGAAATACATTCTGCCCTCAGCCAGGCACTTCTCCAGAAATGCCCAGAATGTGATTTTCCAGCAGAAGAATAATGCCTCATGTCACAAGTCGGAATCAACCATAGTTATTCTGGGACAACCATTTCATGCTGTTTCACTTGCCACCTGTCTCCGGAAATTAGTCCAGTGGATAACCTCTGATAGGAGATTAAAGAGGCCATAAGACATCATCAGCCAGCTCCCAATGAGCAACTGAAGGCAGTCATCATCGAGGAGTGGGCCAATGTCACACTCCTCAGCGTGGCACTCTCATAGAGAACATAACTTGAAGAATAAATGCTCTCAACACTGACTTAATATGCTACCTACCTGCTTCTATCAGTTTTGCATTGCTGTAATTTTCAGCTAGCTTCATCTGTTTATTTGTTATATGTTGCTGATGTTTTATATTTTGTAAATTTTGTATTTTGTTCATTCTTGTTGATGGTTTGGTGCATATATAACTTATTGCTATTTATTCCTCTTTATTTCACTGTTATATTAGTACTTATATGCAAATAAAAACTTTATGACCTTGCATTTATCTAATTTCCTAATATTTCTGAGGTGTCCCACAACTTTTGCCTGTAGCTATATATTAAAAATAATAAGAAATAAGAATATTATATAAAATCTTAAAATTGCTACATAATTGTAAAAGAGCTCTGCTCTATCAATTAAATGGATGCAAACTTACAATTTGAAGTTTCTTATTCCACAATATTCCCTCAAATTCATGAATGTGAGAAGATAAACTCCTAGTTAGACGTTTATTTGCATCATTTTCAAGTTTAGTGACAAAGGCAATAGCTAACGAGCTATTCAGGAAAGCACCAGTCTCTCCTGCCACAACTATGTAAACAGATCTGAAAGAAAAATAGCAATAAATTTTTAAATTAATCCACATACTCTCATACATTCTTTTAATTTATCCATCAGTGTGCTTACGACTAGGCGCAATGTGTATTTTCTGGCAGGAAGCTGGTATATTACAACGAGTTCAACCATTAAGAAATGCATATGGAAGAGCTTCAAACAAGGGGAGGATATTGTTGAAGCCTCCACTATCTTTGTATTTAAAGCCATTTTTGTATAGAGAAATAGCTCCCATGTATGTTCTACAAAAATGCACGCAATACTTCTTACTTAGATTGCCCCAAAGTAGGGTCCCTTCCCTAGGTCGAAACCTAAGATGAAATCCATCAACTGGACAGTTTTGTTTTTTTATTTAAGAGCTCATCTGACGACTGCCTACTTGGGCATTAGACACCGTATTCAACATTGCCTAATAAAAGAGGATGCTGAAAAAAACAAACAAAAACCAATAAAAATAAAAGAAAAAAGGGAATAAGCAGGAGGCAAGCTCCGGGGTCGGGAGGGGGTCTTCCCCCGGCGAAGGAATGTGCGACCTACTAAAGTAACAAAAAAAAACAAAAAAAACAAACAAATTAGTTAAATAAAGGGGAGAAAGCTAACCTCTCTCCAAAAGTCTATAAGTTCACCAGTCAATTTGCACGAACTCGTCCCGAGTAAAAGGGACAGGTGGTAGCAACCCCACCCATCCCGGTGCCGGGAGATCGCCCAGACTGGGACACTCAACGAGAATGTGCCTAACAGTCTGGGGGACAAAGCAGTATTCACAGTAGGATGCTGGCGAGCACTCCATCAAATAGCGGTTCAAAGCGTGACACGAGGTGTGCTCCAAAAAGGTTGAACGCAATACTCTCGGCGCTATAGAAGTTTTGGGAGCAGACGCGTGGCGACAAATAGCCAAAGGTGGTACCCTCCAGGGTTGTGTCCTGGGCAGAAACAGGGGCACCACCGGCCCGAGAGCTATACCTAGCTCTCGAAGGAGTTTCCTAGACATAAACCCAAAGGGCGTAGAGTATGACTGGCTTCTCTCGGCAGCATAAGCACCGTCGAAATCAGCTGCGGATGCAGTGAGAGCTGTTGGCGACTGAGGGAGATGCCAGGCTCGCGCGTACAGGCGAATAATGCACTGTGCACGGCGTAGAGCGAGTGGCATCTCCCCAGCATCGACTAGTAGGCTATCAATGGGGCAAGTGCGGAAGGCACCGATCACCAAGCGAAGGTCGGTGTGGTGGATCAGGTCCACCTTCCGCAATAGACGCTCAGCTGCGGATGCATAAAACTCGCATCTATAGTCGAGCTTCGAACGAACAAAGGATCGATTAAAACCCTATCAGCGGCCCAAGCGCTGAACGTCACCGAACGGAGAATATCCATGGCGAGGGTACAAGAGACCCTAGGGCTGCAAATATGAGCCTCCCAGGTGAGGCGTCAGTCAAATACAAGATCAAGGAAACGGTGTGATTCAACCACTTCCAGGCGTACCCCATTAAGAAACAAGTCTGGGTGAGGATGGAGCCGAGGATGGTGGCAAAAGTGCACCACCTTAGTCTTAGCCAAGGAAAACCGAAACCTGTGCGCTTCGGCATAGCGAGAGACGCGGTTCAATGCCTGTTCGGGTCGACGCTCCAGACTCGGCATCTGGGCCGCGCCAAAAGAGATCGAAAGGGCGTCCACGTAGAGCGTAGCGAGAACATCTTTCGGCAGCAGCGAGATGATGCCGTTGATGCTCAACGCAAAGTGTGACACTGAGGACACTTCCCTGCGGGACACCCTCTTCCTGCTCCATTGGGCCGGAAAGGGCTCCCACCAGCCGTACGCGGAATCGATGATCTCGCAAAAATTCAGATATAAAATTGAGAGGCGTCCCCTCGCCCCCATCGTGTTGAGAGTGGCCATGATATCGTATCTCCATGCGGTATCATAGGCCTTCTCCAGATCGAAAAACACCGTGCCGTAGTGCTGTCTACGAAGATAGGCCTCACTGACGGCATTTTCCAGGCGGAGCACAGCATCCGACATGGAGTGGAACTTGCGGAAGCCGCACTGTTCAGACGACAGATGGCATCCGCTGTCCAGAAGAAAGGCTAATCTAACATTTACCAATTTCTCCATCAAATTGCACATGCAAGAGATTAGAGAGATTGGGCGGAAAACTGCCAGTGGAGAGTGATCTCTCCCCGGTTTGCGAAAGGCGAGTGCAGTAGCGATTTGCCAGGAATCCGGGAGGGCATCTTCCACCCAGATCCTGTTGAACAAATCTAAGAGAAAGGCCATGCCTCGCTCACCCAGGTGTCGAAGCATGGCGTACGGGACATCGCCCGTACCATGGGCGGTGTCCACGCACGAAGCAAGAGCGGAATGCAACTCAATCAGAGTAAACCTGTCGTTGAAGAGTTCTCCGCCTCTGGAGGTTAAGTAAGGCCGGCGGCCAAACGCGACATGACGACGTGCATTGAATGCTGGCGGAGCAGCATCCCGGCTAGAACATGCGGAGAAAGCGGTCGCAAAGGATTCTGCAATGGATGCGGGGTCCGAGATTGTGGTCCCATTCTCTTGGAAACGGGAGGGAGGTCCTGGGAGAACTTGCCCCGAATCCTTTTGACTTGCCTCCACACCTCTGCTAAAGGGGTCTTCCCGTTAAGTGAAGACACGTATGCCCGCCAAGAAGGGCGGCGGGCGTGCTTCCAAATATACCGGAACCTAGCCCTAGCCCGAGGAAATTCAGCGACAGTGAAATCGTTCGGGCGGCGCTTATAGCGCATGTAGACATGGCGCTTCTGCTTGAGGGCCATCTCACACTCGGCTGACTACTACGGAAGTGGTCGGCGTGCAAAACGACCAGACCTTCTAAGAATAGTAGCTAGGCCCGCGGGGATGAGATTGCTGGAGAAGAACTCAACGGCCTCATCTAACGACCTAAACTCCTCGACTGAGATAGAGGATTCAGTCATTTTCTGAAATGCAGGTCACCGTGCCAAGCACTACCGGGGCGGGCTCTCGGGCGGCAGCGGCCCAGAAAATGATATTTGAATGGGAAAATGATCACTACCATGGAGGTCATCCACCACTCCCCAATCAAAATCGGGCTGTGCATCCGGAGAGCACAAAGATAGATCGAGGCAGGAAAATGAAGCGGTTCTCGGGCAGTGATGCGTAAACTCATCCACATTTAGGACACCCATCTCAAGCTCGTCGATCAGGTCGGCAAGAACTTGATTCAGGGAATTGATAGACTATCTCCCCAGAGGGGGTGTCTACCGTTTAGATCTCCGAGAAAGAGAAAGGGCCTCGGCAACCGTGCCACGACGCGACGGAAGTCCCCCGCGTCAAAGTCAGCTGACGGTGGAATGTACGCGGAAATAACAGTATACCTCCTATCAAGGTGCAGCTGCACAGCTACTCCCTGGAAGGGGGAATATCAGGCGAAGAGAAAGGAGACATCATGCTGGGTGTAAATCACACATCCTCCCACACCCAGCCCACATATTGGTGGTGGGGTCGCAAAACCTTGATACCCCTGGAGGGTGGGCAGGGGGCATGCGCCCAGCATGATCTCTTTAAAAAGATGGCTAATGAGGAAGGGAGGAGACGAGCCTCCGCAGCTCCTCGCAGTTGGCCCGGAGTCTGCGGCAATTCCATTGAAGAAATATGCCCTCCAGGCCTAACTAGGGGGAGACGCGGGGGCCTTCTTAGAAGAAAATACCCTCACGGGAATGGCCGTACGCTTCCCTGAGGCATAGCCCAGGGCCCTCTTTTCGAGGATCCACCATCTCCGAGCCACCCAGCCCAACACTGGGCATAGGCGAAGGAGCTGAAGCTCCTTTGTTGTTGTTCTTCTTTCGGGGGTCAGTTTTAGGAACCCCGGAAGATGGCCTGGCGACCAACTTCAGGGGTGTTGCCTCCAGTGAGTCTAACGACTCGGTGGACGCACGTGGCCATTTCGCCTTACGGGAAACAAGCAGGTTGTTAAAAACCCACCATCCCAAACCGGAGCTCAGGGGTTAGGGAACATTGTCCCATGCCCCCTCAGCCCCGATCCGGAATAGTTGGCTGAGAAGGTCAGCATCTACCCGGTGAAAATAGAGGCCGACCAGAGAAAGTTGTGGGAGAGGTTGTAGAGGAAGTGAGGAAATAGGGGAGAAATACAGGCTGTCTGAAAGGAGAAGAGGCTAAGCTGGGACCGGACGGGTCACTGAGTCTCATCAGCACAGCGGCCAGGAAGGCAAATCACCGCACCACTTACAGGGTCAACTGGACAGGGTTTACCCAGAGATCCTGCATTCTGAGTATCTGTAGATTTTATCTCAACTGTGCTTGCATAGATAATGGAAATATGTACAGTTGCACGCATATCTATTGGCAACACATCTCAAATTTTGTAATTTACGAATTTTTATATGTTACTAGTTCAAAATGTACATATTTATATTATATTTGATAATATATTAGCCTAAAAGCAATATATTATAATGTATAAATGATAATAAAACAAATTATTAACATTGAATATGGTGTTTATTAGAAAAACACAAGAAGCAAATGTATTGACAACATTCATAAATATTATTGGCACCTATAAATTAATACTTGGTATGACCTTCTTTAGCAGCAATCAGAGGTTTCTTGTAGGTATGAACAAGGTTTTTGCAAGTTTTAGTAGGAATATTACTCTACTTTTCCACTGCAAAAGCTTTCAACTCTGCGATGCTGATTGGTGACCTCTTATGAGCACAGGACTTCAGTTCTTTCCATAAATGTTCAATCAGATTTAAATCTGGACTTTGAGATGGCCCTTTCATCACTTTTAAGCATTGATTGGCAAAATATTTCTGTATTGATTTGCTCTTGTGCTTGGGATCATTATCCTGTTGGAAGAAGAACACTCTGCCAAGAGTGAGCTTCTTCGCCGATTGTCTCAAATGTTCATCCAAAATTTGCTGATATCCCTCGGAATTCATAGTGCCTTCTATCACACAAATTGAGCCAGTACCTGCAGCAGCAAAACACCCCCACAACATGATGGAACCACCTCCATATTTCACACTAGGTATGATGTTCTTTTCCAGCAGAGCTTCTCCAGATTTTCTCTAAACATAATGGTGGTCGTTTATGCCAAACAGTTTGAGCTTAGTCTCTTCTAACCATAATATTTTACTAAGTTCTGCTTCAGTGTCATCAAGATGTTCTTTGGCAAACTTTAAACGTCTCTTTTGTGAACTGTCTTCAACAGTGGTTTCCTCCTTGGTACACTTCCATGGAGACCCTCACAGTGCAGTCACACTGTTGACACATCCACAATTGTTCCACTGCTAGCCAGATTTGCTTTCAATTCCTTGGAAGTAACTTTTGGATTCTCATTGACAATTTGAACACACGAACGCATATCTCTGCCACTTAATTGCCCATCAGCCCTAAATTTTACAATAATATTACATATGAAATTGGGATATTCAAAATTGCCAAAATTTGTCTATATCTATTTCCTTGGTTGTGCAGCTCAATTATACGCTTCCTATATGCTTTTGATGTTTGGATGTCTTCACGATGTTACTATTTGAAAATTATTGTAAAGATAATTCTTCAGTCTTGTCTAATATCATAATGAATACCCAAAAAAGTTAGCCATGCAAGTAATCTGCTGCCGTGGATTAGTCTAGAATATTCCATCAGTCATTCTCGAACAGTCTTTACCACAAATTTAAATAATTTGTTTTGTTAAATCACTATTATGTAAAGGTCGCCAATACTTTTGCTTCTTGTATTTTTCTAATAAACACCATGTTTAATGTAAACAATTTGTTTTATTATCATTTATATATTATAATATATTGCTTTTAGGCTAATATAATTAAATATAATATAAATATATACATTTCAAACTAATAACATATAAAAATTTGTAAATTACAAAATTTGAGATGTGTTGCCAATAGATATGAGCGTAACTGTATGGTGTAGTGTCTGGTTCCTGGTGGAAGTGAGGGCAAATGTCTGTGTCAGTCAGGCCAATGCAGTATGTGTGTTTAGTTTTGAGTGGTGCCTGCACCAGAGAATTGCCAGGGTGACCTATTTGTGAATTGGGAAGGATCTCTCTTCAGGATTGTCAGATGGAATGGAATTGAGATCATGGTTTGTACTCAAAGATTGTATGACTTGTTGTGTTTTGTGTGTATGGATGGTTTTGTGGATCAAGGCCTGATTTTGAAGCCATGAAAGAATTAAGATAATTTTTTTAATTTCTGACAGAAGCAAACATGAGCATAGTCAAGGAAAAAACAAAAAAGCTCATCTCAGCCAGGTAAAAATATAGATTATGAAAAAAAAAAGACATCTACAGGAGACACACAGGTGCCATAGGGTCACCTGCCACCCTCAAGAAACTGATCTTAAACCAAAAATTTAAATAGTTAAATAGATGTAGGCTCAGATCCTCCGAAAACTCAATCATACCACAGTCCATGAGTCGATCCCAAGGACTCAAGATAGGCGTCAATGACCCACTCATTGTGTTACAGGGAGAATATTGCTCATGAAGCTTCTACAGACTTGGACATCCAACCATCAGAAGCTTTTTTTTCTTTTGATTTAAGGAGTCCATCATGGAAATTACTCACATGGGCATAAGTTGCTGCAATCAACTAAGCAATTAGCATATATTAAAAATAAACAGCAAAACAAACAAAGTAGAAAAAAAGCCCCCCCAAATACAGCAAAACAGAAAAAAACAAAACAGATAAATCAGAGAAAATCTTTCTGTGGTATTGAAGACAGGCCCAATGGTACCTAAGAATATATCCAACACCAAAATAAATGGTAGTTGAAAGGTTAGAGTCTAAAAAAATAGAAGATGGTGGCCTCTTCCATTTTGTTAGTCCACAAGTTGGTGAACACAGCCCCATCCAGAGTAAAAAGACAAGTGGTAGTGACCCAGTGCATGTGCAAAGATCACGCAAACTGGGGATAATGCTGTTGTCGCAATAAGGTGCGGGCAAGTGGTCCAGCAAATGGTACTGTGTCACACGAGTGTGCCTAGTTTGAGGACAACAGAAAGAGAACTGAAGCCATTGCAGCATTGGGGGGCTTAGGTCAATGGGAAGTCGCAATGGCATATAACTTTAAATTCTCCCCCTGTCATCTCCCATCTTTTATAAAAGGCAGCCCGGATGGCTGACCTGATTCCTGCTATGTAGTCTGTGTGAGGAAGAACGAAATGCTGATCTGGTCACCGAGCCCTCATGGACTCTTTGTTGCCCTCATTCTCCACAATCCCTACATGTCTAGGAACTGCGCAAAAGATGATTTTAGCATAGCTTGAGACAGCTCTGGCATTGTAGAGGTGTATTGGTGTCCGCCTCCCCTCCCCCGTCTCTAATCCCTTTCTCCTTTTTCAGGTGTTTGGAATGAGGAGGACGCAGCGAAGTCACTCCGGGTGGGGGAACTCGATATTTGAAACAGGAATGAGATAAGTTTGAAGTGATTAACTATTGACTGAATTTAACAGTGAACTTAAATTAATAAAGTAAAGTGTCCATTGGAATTTAGAAGGAAGCTGAATAGTTATTCAGGTGAGTCTTAGTGTGAATGAGTGGGTGTGTATGTATGTCAGTGTAAGAATGTTTAAGTGTGGCAGTGAATAGGTGATTGAAAATGCCTTCTCCTTTCCAGCTTCTTGGTGCCGGCTGATCAAGCGTCTTCTGGCTTTGAGAAGCAGCGGTAGCCAGCCTTGACTCTGTCATTCTCGTGACAAGGAAGGGAACGCCTACAAGTGTGGGTCTTGGAGGGCGCCTCCCAGTCTCCAGGCAATAATTGGAGCTAGCGTCCCATAGACTAACGAGTGTCCCAGGTCCTGGTGAAATCGAAGGCTTCGCCGAGTCCCGGACCTCTCAGAATACAGCAGAAAGCGGGCCCGCCTCCCCTTCCCTTCCCCATTCCGCCCGACTCACAAGCTCTAGACATTTAGTGAGGGTGCACCCAGTACACGATCCTTGGCAATTCCGATTTGGTACCGACTTATCTAGGGTTTGCGTCCTTTTCTACATTGGCGATAAAATTGTAAGGCTGTATAGATTAGATTAGTGTTACTTGCAGTTTGCTGGATTCATATATACATATATATAATTATTTGGAGCTTAGATTATAAGGTTATAATAGTATTTTTGGGTGGCTGTGATTGATTAAGGTTTTTTTATTTATTTTCCATTATTGTTATAATAAAGTTAAAATTAGACTCTTCCCTCAACATCCACTCTTTAAACCACCGAGCGGACCTTGTCAGGGCGGCGGGAATTTTTTGGTTTGGGAGTCGCGATCCCGCCGCTACATGTTTGGCGCCCAAATAGGGACTCTAATACAGCATCAGAAATACCGCAAAACAGAGTGCAGAGATTGCAATGACCCTAGCACACTCAGGGCGCTTTGTAAGTTGCTAGAGAACATAAATCTAGTCTAGGAACAAGGCACAACATATTGCCATGAAGATAGGGGGGGCACAACATAGAAGCCAACCACCTTGTCAAACTTAGAGTCATCTGTGTACACTGAGATAGACCAAGCATGACAAGAAGTGTTTTAAAAAGGTCCCAGCACTGTAGAAGCCTTGAGAACTGAGCTGTGGTAACAAATATTCAAAAGTGGTACCCTTCAGGGTGAGGTCACAGGCAGAACAAGAGGTCCACCAGACCAAGAGCTACATAGGGCTCTCAAAGAAGTTTATTAGCCTTAAATTCAAAGGGCTTATCGTATGATTGGCATAATTTCGGCAGCCTATACACCAGCGAGACTTGTTAGTGATGCAATGAAATCTTAGGTGACTGAAGAAAAGGCCAAGCCACATATACAAATGCATAATACCCTGTGTACAGCAGAGAGCAAACAACAAACAGGCACTGGTTGCCAAAAGGAGCAAAGTTTGCTGGATGGATAGAGTCCACATTCCGGAATTCACGATGGGGGGGGGGGGGAAATGAGACTTGTATTCCTAGTCAAGCTGTGAGCAAACAAAAGGATGATAAAACAATAAAGCAGTAGCCGGATCACCACCCCAAGTGTTGAACCTCATGGAATGAAGAATATCCAAGACGGGGGTACAAAAGACCTTTAGGCTGCAGATGCAGCATCACCGATGAAGACCCAACTATAACGAAGAAGACATCAAAGAAAAAACAAAAGACACGATTTACACTCACTACAAGATATAAAAAAAACAAAAACAAAGACACTAAGCATAATACTAAAGTGATTAAAGTAATTTATTACTACAACAGCAAATGCGCATAACATATCCAAGAACAAAGGAATCACATAACAAGAAAATATTTAAAAGCGATAGGCCTGATCACCAGGCACTTAGCATCTCTTTGCACCCTACCACACTTCTTTCTCTTTTCAACACTTGTCTATTTTCAGCTATCTGTCCCCACACCCTTTCTTTGTCCCCTACCCACTTACATAATTCAGATTCAGATTCAGCAGCATCCCAGGTGAGATATCAGTCAAAAACCAGACCAAGGAAACAATGCAAATCCATCACATCCAGCAAACCCTGTTTAGGAACAAATCCGGATCGAGTTGGAGCCGTGGATGGCGGTAGAAGTGAACCACCTTAGTTTTGGCGAACAAAACCAACGAAAACCGAAACCTGTGCACTTTGGCATAGCGAGAGATACAATTCAATGCCTGTTGAAGTCGACATCTGGGCAACGCCAAAAGATCGAAAGGTGGTCCACGTAGAACGTAGCAAGAACATCTTCCGCCAGCACCGAGGTGATGCCGTTGATGCTCAGGGCAAAGAGTGTGATACTGAGCACACTTCCCTGCGGGACTTCCTCTTCCTGCTCCATTGGGCCGGAGAGGGCTCTCCCCCACCCGTACGCGGAATCGATGATCTCGCAGAAAAACACAAATGAAAATTAAGAGCGTGTCACTCCATAATACTGTATGGCAATGCTATCTGGGAAAGAAGGCCTTGTAGATAGTATTTTCCAGTCGGAGCAGAGCCTCAACTTGGGGTGGAACGTGCGGAAGTCGCACTTTGCAGAAGACACTTGGCACAAATCCTTTTGACTTGCTTCGACACTTCTGCAAGAGGGGTCTTTCCCGTTAAGTGAGGACATGTATGCCCATCTGGAAGAGCGATGGACTTGCTTGAAACATCTCGGAACCTAGCCTTTGCTTGCCGAATTTTTCTGACTCTTCCATCAGATAGGCAAACACATATCCCCTGTAATTGATAGTGTAGGCTCCCCCAGAGAGGGTGTCTACGGTTCGAGTCACCGAGAAAGAGAAATGGCCTCATCAACATGCCTATGACACAACAGAAGTCGGCTGACGGTGGAATGTATGTAGAAATAAAAGTATACTTCTATCTAGATATAACCACAATTCCTGAATGGAGATATTCATAGTGAGTATAAAGACACAGATATCATGCCAGGTGTAAATCGTGCATCCTACTGCTCGGCTCCCATCCCGTGATGGTTGAATCACAAAACACTTATACCCAAACACCATGTTTATCAAACAGAACACAGCACCATGACGGACTGGACACCATCCTGGGTTGAGGGGATAGTCATAGAGAAAAAGGATGGCCTAGAGGGAGCGCGGAGGAAGCGCACCAACAACTTACCTCGCCCTCGTCAAAGAGTTCTATTTAACCTAGTAGGTGGGGCATTCCTAATTTGCACTCTTTCCAGGTGAGAACAAGTAGACAAAAGGTTGAGGAGATAGTCTTAAGAGTAAAAAAAAAAAAAGAAGTAGCGCTTAGATGGAGCGAGGAAGCAGCACACCAAAAAACTTTCCCAGGCCCCATCTTATAGTTCACATCAGCCCAAAGACAGGTTTTCCTTAATTTGAAGTCAAGCCGTGAATGAAGATGAAGTGTAGGTGTATTGTCGCCTAAGTTCCACAATCGCAGCCATGCAACTCTCTTGGAGTAAGGGCACCTCAGACTTACTGTGAGATGGATGCCGTCACAGTCTATGCACCGGATGATGGTGTTGGTGCAGGTGGCGTGAAAATGGCCTCTTACCCCATTTGGAGTAGACATGGAATGTTTATGTACCTGTTGATAGCGATTTTCAGAAAACCAGATTTCAAGAACTCTCAGCTCCTTTTATGTGCAAGTTTGGTGGAAGACATTGCGTTGGATCTCCATGTAACAGGTGTTTGTGAGGATGCCAAGGACCTTAAAGCTTGGTCTAGTAGTGAAATCTAGATCGTTTATTATGTCTTCTCCACTTTGCTGTTTGAGCTCCGTGAAGATCTCACAGGTCCAAAACTCTAACCAGAGGGGGTTAGTGCTATGTACACGTATCTGATAATGCTTTTAAATGGCATCTGGTATTTTCTGTGGTGGTGTTTTTCTACCAAAGTGCTTTTGCGAGGACATGGAATTTGAGTGCATCTTGTGTGGAGTGGAATACAAGTGTGTCTCAGGCGTGAAGTTACACGTTCGTGATTTGGGTGTTGAAAGTATTTGACAGCTTGAGGGTCTCAGATTGCGGGAGTGTGCATGTGGTGCCATTTTAGTGTATAAGTCTCGAGTGTGAGTGGAGCTTATGCCCAAATGTGGTTGGTAATGTAGCCCCCAGTCAGACACATCTAACAAGCAATGAGAAGGTAAGGGAGGGAAAGATCAGGGAGGTTACAAAAAAATAAAGATTGAAATGGAAACTCTCAGTGTAAAAGAATCAATTATACAGTAAAGACAAACCAGTTTTAAATACAGATTGAGAAAATTATGTTATTTGATGCTGTTGTAGCAGTCAGGAATGTGTATGTGCCTGTTGATAGTGATTTTCAGAAAACCAGGTTTCAAGAACTCTCATCTCATCTGATTTGCTGATCATTCAAAACCCTTGGTATCCTTTGAATTCATCTGATGCTGTTCAGTGCTCTGGTGTGATGTGATGGTTGAGTCATTCCTGTAGGTGGCTCTCTGCTGTTATTCAATCCTAGTGTGCTGTTGCTTGCCATTCCAACTGATGTACTTCTCAAAGCAATCATTACACCTGATATCATACACACACCGGCTCTTTCTTTATCATCATGCAAGTTCTTCACCTTGGTTAGTTGGCTTCATAAAGTGTTGCTTGGTTTATGGGCCATGTCAATGTTGTTGAGGCACAGTAGAGTTGCCATTATCTCCAATGTATTGGGTATGTAGAGGAGTGTGATCCCCTTTCACTGTGTCCCATTGTTGATTTGTACAGTTGGCAAGAATACCACAAAACAACAAACCCAATACTTGCAAAATTAAGTCAAAATCTACAGATCCAGTAGGCAGAGTTTATTTAAGATGCTGGCCTACTGGGGTGTAACTAAAGTAAAAGCTGGAAAGAGACTATGTGGGGGACCTAAGACAAAAAAAAGGCCACAACTCACCTGAACCTATCAAACCTCTGTAATTAAGGTAAATTTACCTGAGGGGATTGGGTTGAATGGCAAAAGTATTTCTAACATTTTTTTTTCATTTTAAAAGAAAAGATTTGGCAGCCTTATTTTTTGTGTGTATCACTTGATCCTTTCTAGCAAATTGCTTACCCTTCAGCATAATCCCCAAATGATGGAATGCGCAGTAACATATCCTTATTAGAAGATTGAAGAATGAATACAGTTTCCTTAACAACAGGCTCCATCCATACTTTCAAAACTTCAGAGGTTTTGCAGCCACGCTGATTGCAAATTGTGTAAGTGATGTTGTACTCCTTGCCCGCACGCATTTGCAATCTCTGAAGAAAAACACCAAGAGTTAGATAAGATTTAATCATTTTGGATGATTTGGACTAATAAAATTTTGGATGATAGGAATAAAATTAAATTAATAAAGTTACAGATGATTAAGGGTGAAACAATAATATAAAGATTGAGGATTGAGACTGATACTTCTAGAAAAAAAAGAAAAAGGATAACTAAATCTGAAACTATTTAAACAAACTTTTAAATAATTCCAAAAACATTGTAAGGTTGAATTTAGTAAAATGATATTGAGAGCTGCTTCTATACCCAATAATTGGGTATTGGCATGCATTAATACCATAGGATGGAAAATAGGGAGAAAAAAAGAAGTTAAAATAAGAGGAAAACATAAATGAAAAAGTGTTTGGGAAAAAAAAGTAACTCAAACTTTCAACACAACCCAGGACAATTAATGCAGTCGTGGGAGCATTAAACAGGAAAGCAGCCCATCCCTCCTCCCAGCATTTTTACCTATTTTTAATCTTAAGTGTGCCCTCCTTTAAGAGGAATTTCTCCATCCAGAGGGGGTTTAAAAAATAAAGATGAAAATATTAGAGTTTTTAATTGAGAGAGAGCAAAAGTGATTAACCAAGGGAGGCATTTTCACTCAGTAGAGAGGAGAAAGGGAGTAAAGAGCTGCAGGACATAGTTTACTATAAAAGGAATAATGTAAAGGTTAAAGAGCAAAAAGTGCAGCACCAGTTGTAAAGACCTGTAGTACAGTAATCCTTCGATTAGCACAACTTTGATTAACACGATTCTCAAATTAATGCAAGAAATGAATTGACAGCTAACCTCAATTAGCACAAGTTAATATTCAATTTAACACTATCTTCCAAAGAACAGCTCATAGAAATTCACTCTTGAAAACGTCACAATGATGTTCTTAATATTGAACAGCAGTGTGCATATAATGAGCCAGAAGAAGAAATGACATCAAGACCAGTGGAAAAGGAACTGACTTTAAAGGAGTTGATGCAATGTATCACATCCTGGAAACTTTAAAACAAATAGATGATGGATGCTGACCCTGATATTGAGTGAAGGATGCAAGTTGGCTGAAATTTAGAGAGTGCCACTATTTGCTATCAGCAATTTTATGAGAAAAAAAAATAAAGAATGAAATGCTTTTCAAACTTCCCTATTGAAATATTCCTCTAAAATATAAATATGGAATTAAATATTTCTAATAAAACTTTGATTAATAAAAACTTTCATTATTCTCATGATATGGTGTGTAGTGTAGTATATGATTGAATGAAGCGAGGTTTTAAAAAATTTAACAAATATTTTGAAGACTAGAACCAATTAGTCAATTTTAAATGGATCTCCATTTCTGATTAGCATGATTATGATTAACATTGCAGTTTCATGGAACCAAACCCTCAAACTAATCAGAGGATTAATGTAGCCATGTTGATAAGCTTTTATTTACATTTACCATGCTGTGAAGTATTAGAAGCCTGAAAGAATAAGTTCATAGGTTACAAGAACTCAGAAGTCCAAACTTGTACTAACTTTCCTTGAATGCAAGAACAAATACTAGAGTAAGAGGGAGCAGTATTGCAGGAATACAAAAAAAGGCTTAATTTATTGCAAACTAAGTAAATATAACAAGAACATACATTTAAGAATTTATCTTTAAGACATTTGTTTATTACAAATTTCTGAACATAGGGGGTGGGGTGTGGGGCACAAGGAGCTTGAATGATGCTGGTGTACCTAAATCAGTAAAATATAGGTTATTGTGAGAGTAAATAGAGTGGATGGGACAAAGAATTGAGTGGAATATAAGTGAAGCTAGATCATGGATTCAATGTTGATGCTGCTGCTGTTGTTAATTGCTCAACAGGAGCAGATGACCTCTGCTCCCTTTGACATTTGGGGATTAAAGGAGTTAGCCTGCAATACTACACCCCGCGGTGTAGACCCCACCAATGTTACTACAATTAAGTCGGCCACAATTTCTGAGGCTGCAGTGAAGGAGAAAAGAAGATCGTTTATGGCATGGAAGCAGGGTGGGAATAAGGAAGTATACTTGGCAGTGAAAGGAAGGGCAAGTCGGGAAGTGTATAGAGCTAAGTCAGAGGCCCAGAAACCTCTTCTTGAGAGCCTCAATGGTGGTGAGGGTAGGAAAAGGGTGTTTAAACTGGCTAGGCAGATGAAATTTTTTATTTTTTATTTTTTTTTTAAGAGCTCATTTGGCGACTGCCTACTTGGGCATTAGTCGCCTTATTAAAACTGGCCTAGTTCTAGGCTACTTTAAAATAAAATTAAAGAGAGAAAAAAAAAAACACCCCAAAAGGGGGAAAGTAAGCAAGCTGGTGCGTCGGGGAGAGGTCCCCCCGGCGCAGGAGCGTGCAACTAAAAAAAACAAAAAAACAAACAAAAAAACAAACAAACCTTGCTTAAATAATACGGAGAAGGCCGGCCTCCCCCAAGAAGTCAACAAGTCCACAAGTCAATCTGCACGAATCTGTCCCGAGCACAAGGGACAGGCGGTAGCGACCCCGCCCATCCCGGTACTGGGACAGGTATCGTGCGCGAAGATCACCCAGACTGGGACATTCGACAAGAATGTGCCGAACAGTCTGGGGGACGACGCAGTCGTTGCAATAGGGCGCAGGCGAGCGCTCCATCAGATAGCGATGCGTCACACGAGTGTGTCGGATTCGGAGACGACAGAAAGCAACCTGAAGCCGCCGCGGCATTGGGGGATAGGTCCATGGGAACAGTCGCGGCGCAATGGCACGCAACTTTAAGTTCCCTTCGACCGTCTCCCATCTTCTTTGCCAAGCAGTCCGAAGAGCTGCCCGTATTCCTGCCATGTAGTCGGTGTGAGGAAGAGCGAAACGCTGGTCCGGTCGCAGAGTCCTCGCGGACTCTTTATCGCCCTCATCGGCGCGCTCATTCCCCGCAATTCCTACATGTCCAGGAACCCAGCAGAAGATAATCTCGACATCTGCCCGGCTCGCCAAAACCGTGGCGTCACGGATATCGCGAACCAGGGGATGCGGAGATTCCAATGCCCCTAGAGCACCCAGGGCGCTTTGTGAGTCGATATAGATCACAATCCGGTCTCCGAACCGGGCACGTCGCGTAATCTCCCGTACCGAGTGGTGTATTGCCCCCAGCTCGGCCGTGAAGACAGACGCAGCGCCTGGTAGAGCCCCGCTGACTTCAAACAGAGGGGATACGGCGTGGAAGCCGACCCCCTCTTGGGACTTGGAGCCATCCGTATACACTGGCACGGTACCAGCGTGACACGATGTGTGCTCCAAAAAGGTCGAACGCAATACTCCCGGCGCAGTACAAGCTTTGGGAGCAGAGGCGTGGCGACAAATAGCCAAATGTGGTACCCTCCAGGGTGGCGTCCTGGGCAGAACCAGGGGCGCCACCGGCCCGAGAGCGATATCTACCTCTCGAAGGAGTTTCCTGGCCCTAAACCCAAAGGGCTTAGGGTATGACTGGCGTCTCTCGGCGGCATAGGCAACATCGAGATCAGTTGCGGATGCAGTGAGAGCTGTTGGCGACTGAGGGAGGCACCGGGCTCGCGCGTACAGGCGAGTGATGCACTGCACGCGGCGCAGAGCGAGTGGCATCTCCCCAGCATCGACCAACAGGCTCTCAATGGGGGAAGTGCGGAAGGCACCGGTCGCAAGGCGAAGGCCGGTGTGGTGGATTGAATCCACCTTCCGCAATAAACGCTCGGCTGCGGATGCATAAAACTCGCATCCGTAGTCGAGCTTCGAGCGAACAAAGGATCGATAAAAAAGTAAGGCGGTAGCCCTATCAGCGCCCCAAGCGCTGAACGTCACGGAACGGAGAATGTCCATGGCGCGGGTACAAGAGACTCTAAGGCTGCGAATATGAGCCTCCCAGGTGAGGCGTCGGTCGAATACAAGACCAAGGAAACGGTGCGACTCAACCACATCCAGGCGCACCCCATTAAGAAACAAATCTGGGTCGGGGTGAAGCCGTGGATGGCGGCAGAAATGCACCACCTTAGTCTTGGCCAAAGAAAACCGAAACCTGTGCGCTTCGGCATAGCGAGAGACGCGGTTCAATGCCTGTTGGAGTCGACGCTCCAGAGTTGGCATCTGGGCAACGCCAAAAGAGATCGAAAGGTCGTCCACGTAGAGCGTAGCGAGAACATCTTCTGGCAGCACCGAGGTGATGCCGTTGATGCTCAGGGCAAAGAGTGTGACACTGAGGACACTTCCCTGCGGGACACCCTCTTCCTGCTCCTTTGGGGCAGAGAGGGCTCCCCCCACCCGTACGCGGAATCGACGATCTCGCCAAAATTCAGATATAAACATTGGGAGGCGTCCCCTCGCCCCCATCGTGTGGAGAGTCTCCATGATACCGTATCGCCATGCGGTATCATAGGCCTTCTCCAGATCAAAAAACACCGTGGCGTAGTGCTGTCTACGAAGGAAAGCCTCGCAGACGGCATTTTCCAGTCGGAGCAGAGCATCCGACGTGGAGTGAAACTTACGGAAGCCGCACTGTGCAGAAGACAGATGGCCTCCGCTGTCCAGGAAATAGGCTAATCTAACATTTACCAATTTTTCCATCAACTTGCACACGCAAGAGGTTAGAGAGATTGGGCGGAAACCGGTCGGAGTAGAGTGATCTCTCCCCGGCTTGCGAAAGGCGAGCACAGTAGCGATTCACCAGGAGTCTAGGAGAAGACCTTCCACCCAGATCCTGTTGAACAGATCTAACAAAAAGGCCATGCCTCGCTCACCTAGGTGTCGAAGCATGGCGTCTGGGACATCGTCCGGACCATGGGCGGTGTCCGCGCACGAAGCGAGAGCGGAACGCAACTCACCCACAGTAAACTTGTCGTTGAAGGGTTCTCCGCCTCTGGAGGTAAAGTCCAGCCGGCGGCCTTCCGCGACATCACGACATGCATTGAATGCTGGCGGAGCAGCATCACGGCTAGAGAATGCGGAGAAAGCGGTAGCTAAGGATTCCGCCACGGACGCGGGGTCCGAGATTGCGGTCCCATTTTCCTGGAGAACGGGAGGGCGGTCCTGCGAGAACTTGCCCCGAATCCTTTTGACTCGCTTCCACACCTCAGCTAAAGGGGTCTTCCCGTTAAGTGAAGACACGTATGCCCGCCAAGAAGAGCGGCGGGCGTGCTTCGAAATATACCGGAACCTAGCCCTAGCCTGACGAAATTCAGCGACAGTGAAATCGTTCGGGCGGCGCTTATAGCGCATGTAGGCATAACGCTTCTGTTTGAGGGCCGTCTCACACTCGGCCGACCACCATGGGAGTGGTCGGCGTGCAAAACAGCCAGACGTCCTAGGAATAGTAGTCAGGCCCACGGCGATGAGGTTGCCGGAGAAGAACTCAACGGCCTCATCTACCGACCTAAACTCCTCGACTGAGATAGAGAATTCAGTCATTTCCTGAAATGCAGGCCACCGCGCCCGCGCCAAGCACCACCGAGGTGGTCTCTCAGGCGGCAGTTGCCCTGAAAATGATATTTGAATGGGAAAGTGATCACTACCATGGAGGTCATCGACCACCCCCCAATCAAAATCAGGCTGTGCATCCGAAGAGCACAAAGATAGGTCAAGGCAAGAAAATGAAGCGGTTCTCGGACAGTGATGCGTAAACTCATCCACGTTTAGGACGTCCATCTCAAGATCTTCGATCAGATCGGCAACGACTTGTCCCCTGGGATTTATGGAGTAATCTCCCCAGAGAGGATGCCTGCCGTTCAGATCTCCAAGCAAGAGATAGGGCCTCGGCAACCATGCCACGACGCGGCGGAAGTCCCCCGCGTCGAAGTCAGCTGACGGTGGAATGTACGCAGAAATGATAGTATACCTCCTATCCAGTTGCAGCTGCACAGCCACTGCCTGAAAGGAGGTATCTAAAGAGAAAGGAAGAACGGAGACATCATGCCGGGTGTAAACCGCGCATCCCCCAGCCCGGCCATCCCGCGGTGGTGGGGTCGCAAGACCCTTATACCCCGGGAGGGCAGGCAGCGGGCACGCGCCTAGCATGGTCTCCTGCAAAAAAATAGCTAACGGGGAACGGGACGAGACGAGCCTCCGCAGCTCCTCCCAGTTGGCCCGGAGTCCACGGCAATTCCATTAAAGGAATATGCCCTCCAGGCCTAGCTCGGAGGAGACACGGGGGCCCTCCTCGAATTGAAGACCCTCACGGGAGTGGCCGTACGCTTACCGGGGGCAGAACCCCGGGAGCTGTTGGCCGGACAAAGCGCTGTCGCCTTCGAGGACTTATTGGGGGAGGTTGGGCTCACCATGCGAGTCTTTTCCTCCCTCCGCCTCGAAACCTTAGGCGGGCGTTGCGGCTTCGGAGGCGGGGGGCCCTCTTTTCGAGGAACCACCGTCTCCGAGCCACTCGCTCATCCTCGGGGCGTGGGCGAAGGGGCCGAAGCTCCTTTGTTGCTGTCCTCCTTTCGGGGAACAGCTTTAGGAACCCCGGAAGATGGCCTAGCGACCATCTTCAGGGGTGTTGCCTCCTGTGAGTCTAACGACTCGGTGGAGGCGCGAGGCCGTTTCGCTTTACGGGAAACGGTCACGCTGGGGGAAGAGGGGGGAGCCCTGGTTTTAGCCGGGGCAGGATATGAACCCTTTTTGCCTCCAGCTTTACCAGGGGAGCGCCCAGGTTGGGTAGAGCCCGCAGAAGGGCTCCGAATGGGCGCGGAAACAACCGTGCTCGTTGGCCTGGATGGGCCAGGAGCAGAGGGTGCCTTTCTAACTATTGAGGCATATGACGTCCCAGGAAGAGCCGGGCGCGCCAGGACCAAGTCCTTTGCCTCGCGGAATGAGAGTCGATCCTGGGCCTGAACGGCCAGGATTTCTTTCTCAAGGAGATATGCACCACATTGCTTCGAAGAAGCAGGGTGCGGCTCTCCGCAATTTACACATACTTCGGGTGACCCCGACTTTGCAAGTCTACATGAGCGATTCGTATGGCCGAAGCGGTGACAGTAATAGCACCGCCGCGGCAGTGGCACGAATGCCTTCACGCGGTAACGGTACCAACCGGCACGCACCGACTCAGGGAGTTTGTCACAGTCGAACGTGACGAAGAGTGTAGGGGTGGGTCTCGAGGCCCCTCCCTGTTTTCTCATCACACGTTCAACCTTGACCGCCCCATGGTCGGCCAGCTCTAGGGTGATGTCCTCAATGGAGTAGTCAACGAGTTCCCTCGCATAAACTACTCCTTTCACAAAGTTCATGGTAGAGTGCGGCGTCACACTCACCGGGGTGCCATGAAGTGTCCGAAGAGCACTTATCTTGGCCGCCTCGGCGGGATTCGCCGCATTCGCCAGAAGGCTCCCGTCCGAGAAACGGGTTACCTTCGGCTCTCTACCAATTGCACTAGCTAATCCTCTCCTCTGATGGATCATGTTGCCCTTGGACAACATGCTGCCATCAGTGGAGCGAATAAAGAGGAAGCGTTTGAAGCCAGCGGGCTCGAAAACGCCAGGTAACCTCTGAATGAGGGGCCCCGATGTCATCGAGGCTCCGCCCTGTGCACTTTTGGTCTTTGTCATCGTCAGGAGCTCCGTACCCGGGGAAGCAGAGGGCCCGGATGTGCCGATCTTGGCTTGGTCGCTTGCCAAAGTGGCAGCAGACCCATCCGTCCCCGTAGCCCCCGCGGATTGAGAGGAGCCCCGAGTCTTCTTCGTCTTTTTGGTCTTTTTCGTCCTTTTCCTTTTTGGAGAGGAGGGCGGGGAATGAACCCGCTTCTCACCCCCGCCGGTAGAAGCCCCCAGGCCAGATGGACCGGCCTCAGCCAGGTCCTTCTCCGAAATGGAGAAGGTCCTGGTGGTCGCAGGGGCATCATCCAGAGGAGATCCCTCCCCTCCTTGTACTGCCTGAGAATCCACAGCTGTTTGATGAGGACCTTGCATAGGGGCGGATTCGGGTTCGGTGCTTGGCGCCGAGCCCGGATTCCCCCCCATGGAAGGCCCTACCTTCTGAGGCTGGTTTTCCTCAAGGACCATGTCTATCACAGGAGGGGCCTCCAGTTGGCCATCCCCTCCCAGGACATCGCAGGTCCCCTTGGCAGCGTCATAAGTCTTTAGTGGGGAGGCACAGGCCTTGACCCCGGCAAGGTTTAATATTTTTGCCAGCAGGTCTTTTGAGGGAAGCGACCGAAGGGGCCTGGCTTCCCTCTCCCCCCTAAGGGGGTTTGCCCTACCGAGCCGCTTGTACGAGGGGCGGTCGGCAATGGGCTGCCTGCTGGCTTTCTTGGCAGTCCCCTTAGAAAGCAAAGGAGGGACTGCCGCTGGAGATAGGGAGGTGCCCAAAAGCACCTCCAGAGAAGGGGGTGAGGGGGAGTCCCCTACACCCGTAGGCATAGGAGAGGAGTAAGCCTCCTCTCCGGTTAAAGAGGTATGGAGAGGGTCCCCTGCGCAAGCACAGGGGGGGGGACCTCCATCTTTTCTGTGGAGCTGCACGAGGGCGGCTCCGTTGTTTTAGGGGGAATTAAGGGGAGATGGTTTTTTTTTCATCATTGGGCATGGTGACCCTCTTTGTTTTATGGGACGCAATCGCTCACCACCTCTTGCAGTAGCCTGCACTGCAAGAGGTGCTTACAGGCCCGGCAGAGCCAGGCGCCGCCATTTGGGACCACCCCTCCCGCCTGGTGGCCTGGCAGTCCTTCAGCATGGCGGCTCCACCTTAGACACGGCGTAAAACAGATAGAATGTGAAGAGGAGAGGAAAAGGGATGTGAGGAAGGTATGGGTGGGGATGAAGCAGGTTGTTAAAAAAAACACATCCCGAACCGGAGCTGAGGGGTTAGGGAACAATGTCCCCTCCCCCCTCAGCCCCCATCCGGGGTGGTTGGCTTGAGAAGAAGGTCAGCATTCTACCCTGTGAAATTAGAGGCTGACCAGAGAAAGTTGTGGGAGAGGTTGTATGAAAAGCGACGAGGTAGGGGAGAAATCGGGCTATCTGAAGGAAGGAAGAGAGGCTAAGCTGGGGCCGGACGGAGCGCTGGATCCCGTCAGCACGGCGGCCAGGATGGCAAATCGCCGCGCCCCTTACGGGGTAGGCAGATGAAAATGGAAAGTAGTGATATAGCAGGTGAACAGTGCATTAAAAATGATGATGGTAGAGGTGTGGTTAGGCAGGACAATATAAAAAAAAAAGCTTGGAGGGAGCAATATAATCGTTTATTAAACATAGAATTTGACTGTGACAGGAAACTTGTGGATCCTGCAGAACCTATGGCTGGACCATGGCTATCAATTGAGTACAAAATGGTGAGCAGAGCCATGAATCACATGCCAGAAGGTAAGGCAGTGGGTGTTTCTGAGATAAATGTCAAGATGTTGAAAGCCTCTGGAGATATAAATGCTGTCATATATGAATGTGGTGCACCAGCGGAGTGGATGAAGAGTGTGATTGTGAATGTGTATAAGGAGAAAGGTGATGGCTAGAAAGGAGTAGCTACAGAGGGATAAAGCTCCTCAATCATGTTATGAAAGTTATGGAGCGTGTTCTACAAGAAATGATTAGGGACAGGATAAACTTTGACAACATGCAGGAACCACGGATGCTATATTTATAGTTAGACAGCTCCAGGAGAAGTACATAGCAAGGAAAACAGCGTTGTATTATATTTTTGTTGACATGGAGAAGGCTTTTGATAGGGTACCAAGAGATGTGGTGAGGTGGGCAATGAGAAAATTAGGGATTGAAGGGTGGGTGGTTAGGGTGGTCATGGCTATGTACTAAGGTTCAACAACTCAGGTGAATTGAGCGATGGCTTGTCTGTGAAGGTTAGTGTGCATCAGGGATCCATTTTGAGTCTCTTGCTGTTTGTTATGTTCCTGGAAGTGCTTTCGCAAAACTTTAGAACAGGATTACCATTGAAGTTGTTGTACACTGACGATCTAGTGCAGATTGCCGAGGATGAGAGAAAGGCACTTGAGAAGTTCAAGTTGTGGAGGGAAGGGATGAATTTCATGGGGCTGAGAGTGAATTTGGATAAAACAAAGATGATGAGGATTTCATGAGTGGGTAGTGGTAATGACATTATTGAGGGTATGTGGCCATGTGAAGTCTGTCACTGAGGGGTAGGGAATAACTCTATCCTGTGCAATGGATGTGGTTTGTGGGTGCATAAAAGATGTAGTGGTATTAGGGGTAGGCTGCAGAATGATGGAGAGTTTCAGTGCACTCTGCTAGAGGGGTCTGCCCATTAAGTGAAGACACGTATGCCCGTCAAGAAGAGCGGCGGGCGTGCTTCAAAATATACCAGAACCTAGCCCTAGCCCAACAAAATTCACCGAGTGAAATCGTTCGAGCGGCGCCCATAGCGCATGTAGGCATAATGCTTCTGTTTGAGGGCAGTCTCACAGTCGGCTTACCATCACGGGAGCAGTCGGCGCGCAAAACAGCCAGACGTTCTAGGAATAGTAGTTAGGTCCACGGCGATGAGGTTGCCGGAAAAGAACTCAACGACCTCATATGTCAACCTAAACTCCTTGACTGAGACAGAGAAATCAGTCATTTCCTGAAATTTGGACACCTGCACCAAGCACCATGGCAGCGACCCAGAAAATGATATTTGAATGGGAAAGTGATCACTACCATGGAGGTCATCCACCACTCCCCAATCAAAATCAGGCTGTGCATCCAAGAAACACAAAGATAGATCAAGGCAGGAAAATGAAGCGGTTCTCGGGCAGTGATGCGTAAACTCATCCACATTTAGGACACCCATCTCAAGCTCGTCGATCAGGTCGGCAACGACTTGACCCTTGGGATTAATCGAGTAGTTTCCTCAGAGGGGGTGTCTACAGTTCAGATCTCCGAGCAAGAGAAAGGGCTCAGCAACCAAGCCATAATGCGACGAAAGTCTCCCGCATTGAAATCGGCTGACGGTGGAATGGACGCAGAAATAACAATATACCTCCTATCCATGTGCAGCTGGACAACAACTGCCAGAAAGGAACTATCTAAAGCGAAGAGAATGGAAACATCATACTGGATGTAAATTGCAGATCCTCCGCCTGGCCCCTATCCTGTGGTGGTTGGGCTGCAAAACCCTTATACCCGGGAAAGGTAGACAGGGGGCACGCACCCAGCATGGTCTTCCGCAAAAAGATAGCTAACAGGGAATGGGATAAGCCAAGCCTCCACAGCTCCCATTTGGTCCGGAATCAGCGGCAATTACACTGAAGGAATATGCCCTTCAGACCTAGCACAGATGAGATGCAGAGGCCCTCTTTGAAGAGAAGACCCTCACATGAAGGCAAAACTCCAGGCGATGTTGGCCGGACAAGGCGAGGTAGCCTTCGAGGACTTATCGGGGGAGGTTTGGCTCATCATGCGAGTCTTTACCTCCCTTCGCCTCAAAAACTGAGGCAGAGGTCCCTCTTTTGGAGGATCCACCATCTTTGAGCCACCAAGCTTACCACTGGATGTGGGCAAAGGAGCCGAAACTCCTTTAGTGGTCATAATTTTGAGTGGCAGCTTTAGGAATCTCACAAGATGGTCTCACGACCACTTTCAGGGGTGTTGCCTCCTGTGCATCTGACAACGCATGATTCGGTGGAGGCGCGCGGACGGTTCGCCTAACGGGAAACGGTCACACTGGGGAAAGGGAGGGGAAGCCCTGGTTTTAGCCTGGGCTGGGTGTAAACCCTTTGAGCCACCAGTTCTACCAGGAGAGCACCTGAGGTGGGTAGAACCCGCAGAAAGGGTTCCGAATGGGCGCACAAGCGACTGTGCTCATAGGCCTGGATGGGCCAGGAGCAGGTGTCTTTCTTAACATTGAGGCATAAGACGTCCCAGGCAGCGCCGAGGGTGCCAGGACTAAGTCCTTAGCCTCGCGAAATGCGAGACGATCCTGGGCTTGAACAGCCAGGATTTCCTTGTACCACACTCCTTCAAAGAAGCGGGGTACGGCTCTCCACAATTGACACACTTAGCCACATACGATTTGGACTTACCGTGTACAGCCTTAGAGCAACTTACGCATACTTTGGGTAACCCTGAATTTGCGTGTCTACAGGAGTAATTAGTATGGCTGAAGCGGTGACAGTAGTAGCAGCTTTGCAGTAGTGGCCCAAATGCCTTCATGCGGTAGGGATACCAACTGACATGCACCGACTCAGAGACCTTGTCACAGTCGAATGTGACAAAGAGTGTAAGGGTGAGTCTCGAGCCCCCTCCTTGTTTTCTCATCACACGTTCAACCTTGAACGCTCCATGGTCGGTCAGCTCTAACGTGATATCATCTATGGAGTAGTCCATGAGTTCCTTCAATAAACTACTCCTTTCACGAAGTTCATGGTAGTGTGTGGCGTTACACTCACAGGCAGGCTATCTAGTGTCCAAGGGCACTAATCATGGCTTCCTTGGAGATTCAATGTATTCGCCAGAAGGCTCCCATCTGAGAAATGGGTCACATTCGGCTCTCTACCAATCACGCTAGCTAAATCTCTCCTCTGAGGGATCATGTTGCCCTTAGCTAACATGCTGCCATCAGTGGTGCAAATAATAAGGAAGCGTTTGAAGCCAGAAAGCTCGAAAACGCCAGGTAGCCTCTGAATGAGGGGCCCCCAATGTAATCAAGCTCCGTTCTGCGTACTTTTGGTCTTAGTCTGGGGAGCAATGAGGCAGCACGTGCTGATCTTAGCTGGGTTGCTTACCGAAATGGCAGCAGAGCCGGCCGACCCCGCGTCTCCTGTGCAATGAGAGGAGCCCCGAGTATTTTTAGTCTTCTTTTCTTTTTATGAGAGGATGGCGGGAAATGCACCCGTCTTTCCTCCCCGCCGGCAGGAGCCCATATGACAGATCGACTGGCCTCAGCAAGAGCCTTCTCCGAGATGGAGAAGGTCTTGGCTGTCACAGGGGCACTAGCCAGGAAAGGAGATTCCTACTCATCTTGTAAGGCCTCGGAGGCCCGAGCCGTCTGAGGAGGACCCTGCACAAGGGCGGACTCGGATTCAGTGCTTAGCACCGAGCCCATGTTCGACCTTGTGGAAGGTTCTACCATCTGGGACTGGGTCACCTCAGCAACGATGTCTATCTCAGGATGGGGGGGGGGCTCCATGTGCCCCCAACCCCTGATCCCTTTGGAGGAACATTTTTTCTTGTCTTGGTAGAAGGCGGCAGGTATACTGTGACCCCCATTGCAAATTACTCATGCACACATGCGCAGCCCTAACGGCCGCTCTCAGTGGGAGCGGTCAATTATGGACCGCCTGACTCTTTTCTTGGCAGTCTCCTTAAAAGTAAAGGGGTGGACTGCTGCTGGAGAAAGGGACTTGCTTGAGGGCAATTCCAGGGAAGGAGGTGATGGGGAAGTCCCCTGCACCTGAAGGCATAGGAGACAAGTGAGCCTCCTTTCCAGTCAAGGGGAGGGGGGCTTCCATTTTTTCAGTGGAGCTACCTGAGGGTACCTTCAATGATGGTTCAGGGGAAGTAAGAGGGGGGGGGGGAGTTTTTATTTTGTTCATTTTCATCATCGGGCAATGTGACCCCAATAATAATACAGGACACAAATACTCATAACAGGCTGCCACCATTTAAGGCCGCTCCTTCCCGCCTAGTGACCTGGCTGCCCATCGGCAGGGCGGCTCCACCTTAGACATGGCGTAAAATGGATACATAGTGGAAGGAGAAAGAAAGGGGATGTGAAGAAGGTGTGGGTGGGGATGAACCAGGTTGTTAAAAACCAACGCCTCCAAACTAGAGTGAGGGGACACTGCCCCCTCTCCCCTCAGCTCTGATCCGGGATAGTTTGGTGAGAAGATGGTCGGCATCTACCCTGTGAAATTAGAGGACAACCAGAGAAAGTTGTGGGAGAGGTTGTAGGAAGAGTGAGGAAGTAGAGGGAAAATGCAGGCTATCAGAAATAAAAAGAGACTAAGCTGGGGCCGGATGGGGCACTGAATCCTGTCAACACGGTGGCCAGGAAGGCATATCACCACGCCCCTTATGGGGAAAAGACCTGCAGGAGGCACTGAAGAGGTTATGAATCAATATGTTTTATATGTACCAAGTTGGCCGAATCAATGCCCAAAGGAATTCAGGTGGTGATAAAGCACAAAGATAATATGTTAGAGTATTTAGTGTAAAGTTATAATTACAATAAAATACATGTAAGTGAAATATTTGTATTATATCAACCCCATTGTGTGAATGTTATGATTTTTTTTTGCCATGACTATACAAACATAAGAAGAATGGAAGGAAATAGACTTGTAAAGATACTATGTGAGGGTGTCAGGGTGGGAGAAGAGGTGGGAGAGCGCATAAAAGGTAGTTTGATAAAAATGAGAACAAGTGCTTGAGTAGAGAAAGATAGGATTGACTGGAGAGGATGATATCATATATGATAGGTTGGCACAGATGGGGTTGAGTGGGTGTCCTTGAGGCCTTCTGCCTAAGGATGAACCCTGAGTGGATGAAATGTGACAGCACAGAGCATCCATTCACTCTGAAGCTCCTTTGCCATGGACAAAATAATGTGTGGCATTGTGTTTAATATGAGATACAGGTTAGTGGGAAGAGCAGGAATTTTAGTGGCATTGAAGCACAACCCCTCTTCCCACCACGCACACAGTGGAAATCAATTAATGATGGTGAAGTATAAATTTTGAATTATTACAACTAAATTCTAAGAGATAAAACTTTGGATTATTAAAATAAACAACATTAACCAGATTATTGATGATTTAAGAGAAAATGCAGATTTTTTTTTAGGATTACAAGGTGCAGTGGGTAATATGTCACCATTGGCAACCCTAAATTTCATGCATCGATTTTCACTTCTTCCTATCATAGTAGACTCAGTTGTGCATCATCTGTGAAGGAATTAATACCATGAATGAATTTAATCCTCAAAAAAAATGGAAAAGGCAAGCTCTGCTGCCTGGGATTCATATTGGGATCTCTGAGTGCTTGGGTGTCAATCTGAGAATGGTGTAGTGAATGAGGAAAGAGTTGGATGAGCCAAGCTGTGATTAAGATCGTATGGCGGCTCGGAAACCCCCATAAATTGTTGCAGAGATCCAGGCCATCATTGACAATGATCCCAGCAAGTAACTGAGGTCCATAGCCAAGGAGAAGGATCTGTCATCAGTCCTCTCATCAGACAGTTAGTGCACAAAGACATCCGCCACTACTCATACAAGATGAGAAGGGGCCAACTTATGTTGCATAAGATGGAAGACAAGTGGAAGGAACATGAACAAAGTGAAGCATATCCTCAAGCCTGGCATGCTTTGGTTCTTCTCATATGAGAAGAATTTTTGCCAGGACCAGGTGGTGAACTATCAAAACAACCACTGGCTTGCTGTACCCCCAAACATGCAAATATGCAATGAGAGTCATGAATGCCAAGTTCATGTTGTTTGGGGTGGTCAGTAGAATACAGAGGGTTATATCATGGGCCTGAAGGAATTGGTGTTGCCTTGAATCCAGAATGTGGCTGCTGGAAGACCTTACATATGGCAGTAGGGCTCTGCACCATGCCACATAAACAGGAGGACACCCGCTCTTGGCTGTCAGACAATTTCTTTGACCACATCACTTCCAACATCTGATCCCCCAACTCCTCTGACTGCAACCCCCTGGACTATTATGTGTGTGATATGGTTAAGAGAGAGAACAACAAGTCTCTGTGAACCATCAATGTAGAGCTTAGGTCCAGGATCAACACAGTTATTTACCCAGTTAAACAAAAGGTTCTGATACTGTGGTGGATGGCCGGTGTGTGAATGGAGAGTATATTTGGGAGCCATTCTCCCCATTTGTCCACTATGGATTTTTCACCACTTTGCCTTAGTCTGTCCTTTTCCCCTACTTTTCCTTGTTTATGATAGAAGAGTGTATTTGCTAGGAAGGGGGGTTGGATAGATTAGGTTGTAGATAGAAATTAGGAGTGTAGATTTATTTATTTTTTTACTGTATAAATATATGTTTTATATAAAATTTGTTTCATTGTTGCAGGAAATTGTACTTTGTCTAAATTATTCTTAACAAAGAGATATTATAACGCCATATCCTAATACAAAGGGTGGCATAGCAACCTGTTCTGTATCCAACCAGACCTGACTATACAGCTATCTCATCCACTATACTGACAAGTTTTGCTGAACTGTGGCGCAATTGTTTTGTTAGCCAGGCCCAGTAAATTTATGGCAGTCAGCAAACATTATTTTGGCAGCCCGACCCAACCTTTGGTAGCAGATTTTCTGGGTTGGTTTGGCTTGCCTGCCTACATTCATAAATTGGAGAGCCACAGCCAATCTTGTAAGGGGGATGCCCCTCCCCCCCAAAAATGAGTTGAAAGATGGCTTTCCCTCCCTTTTCTCACTCCCTTCCATGGATTGAAGAAGGTCCAATAATTTTTGTGTATTAAAGAAAAATCCTGATTTGAAATATTAATGTAAAGCTGACATGGCCACTAGATTGCTCCTTTTTTGTGTGTGTCTCATAGTCTGACAGCGCTGTCTTGCAATTTATTTATTTCATTGTGTAAATATTTATTTTTATATATATATTGTAAATGATTTGGGGAAATAAAACTAGAAAAGGTAGAAAGGTGAGTATCTGTCTCCTTTGCTGCCAGAAGTGGACTTCATCTCCTAATAATTTGAGTCCCAAACCCTAGTGATGAGTGTGGAAGGTACATTTATGTAGTATCCCACCACAACGAGGCCTAGAACTGTGCTTGAGGCAGACGTCAATTTCATTGAATAAAATAAATAATACAATCCTTCAAATCTTTAACATGTAATTTTTGTAAATAAAAATAACCTGTTATTTTCTTTTATGTTGAAATTAGGCGAGAAATGACCCAACAGACCCTGTATATCAAGAACTATGAGGAAACAATCATTTAAGGTTTGAAAATAATTCCAATATAAAAGCAGACCAAACCAACATGCAATCAATTACTAAGGAAAAAGAGGTCTAAAAATAAAAGCATAAATCATGGCTATAAGATTTCAGAAACATTTTTTTACTCATTAAAAAAGAATGAAACTAATCTCGCCAATGGGAGTATTTTCACTCAGTCTAAAGAGAAGTTAAATAAATATAAAGAACAAAAACAAAAAAAAAGTTAAAATGACAATACCCAACCTTGACCTCTCCAAATATGGGGCAGAGAGCATTTATCTTTAACTTCCTGTGAAGAGCCTAGACAATCAATAACACAAGCTTAATGCCCCACCTTGTTGTGAAAGAATTTTAAAATATAAGAGTAAGAGTAATAGAAAGCTGAATTACACTATATCATAACTGACTGAGGAAAAGAAAAGACAGCTCCAGAAAAAAATTTAAGGTCAATAAAGCACAGACCTCAATATTGCCCTGGCCATTGGAGCAGTTAAAATGTAGAGATTTCTCATTTTTAACAGCATCTTTAACATCTATTTGACAGGAGCTGTTTCTTGATAAATAATCTTTAGTCTTGTAAGTGAGGAAAAAATCCTTGGTTTCATTCAAGGCAGCCAATGGAGCCTCAGGAGCTAGAATAATAGATTGGAAACAAAAATGTGAAAAAAGATGACAAAATTACTATTTGATAATTGAGCATTATTTCATGTATTATTTAATATCCAGGGAGAGAGGTAAATATTCCAGAAAAATTATTTGGTAGGTGGTTTACCACCAATCCATGGGTTGCAAACAATTGATATATAGCAGACGGTAGCTACTGTAAAAAAAAACTAAATCAGAACTCCATCGAGTGACTTCCTATAGTAAATATTGTATAAATTTGCTATAATCAGAAGCGGCTTTTCCACTCAGCTATCTATACTATAGCTAAGATAATGTATATACATATCAATAGGAAATCACAATACACGCATGAAATGGTAGATGCTCAATAACCCATAGGAAACAACAAGAGAATGATACACAAGCAATTTCATCTTTTTATAAGACCAATTAAGGATTATACATAGATTAGGAAAGGAAGAGAGAAAGAGCAAATGGAATAAAATTATATTCTCTTTTACCTATTAAAGAAAGTGAAAAATAGATGGAGTTCAAACCTATGCTTTTAGGCCACTGCACTAATCAATATGCTACAATCCAATGGTTAGCAGTGGCCTGAGAAGCAAAGAGCGCTGGATGGCATAGGTTTAAACCCCACCTATTTTCACTTTCTTTAATGGGCAAAAGAGTTTATATTTTATTTCATTTGCTCTCTCTTCCTTCTTTCTTAAGCTATGTTTGATCTTTGTATGGTTTTATAAAAAGATGAAATCTTTTGTGTATCACTCTTTCCTTATTTCCTATGAATTATTGTGCATATATATATATATATTTTAGTTGGGACAATGTGGTTTCAAACCCTGGTTCACTCCAGCATAAGGGACTGGCAATAAAGTTGCCCTAATCCTAACTTTTTGAAATCCAGCAACTAAGTATACCCAAAGTGACAACTATGTTCATGGTAGGAAGCAGTGTTTTCACTTGTCCCCCCCTAAGGTTTATATATGGGCTCTTACATAAAACAACCACTCGATGGAACAAAGATTTCTACTATTCCTGTCAGGATTAATGGAGTTTGCTCTTCAACACTCTCACTCATTTTTCCATACAATCTATTTATCCACTCTTTCATCATCTCTGCCTCTTAGTCCTGAGAGTAGGGGCCAAAGCTATACACATTTCCAGGTCTTTCCTCTAAGTCTTTCTTCGATTCCTTAGTGGAAAACCTTCAGTAGCCTCAATTATTAATTCCCGTATAGACAATACCAGAGTGGATTAAAAAAAAGAAGCAATGAGGGCATCATCAACAAAAAGTTTGCAAAGTAAAGATAGAAAAATAAAAATGTGTGGAAGATATATAACCACAGATCCTCATACAGGTATTGTGGCCGGGAGAGCATGCAAACCCACAGCAGATGCCAGCTGCAGCAGGATTAGCTATGTTACACACTTGCTAGGGTAATAATGATAGAAAAAGAAGAAAATGAGGGTAATAGAAGAGGGAAAGGGAGGGAAGAATACAGGTATATAAAAAAAAAACACTAACTCTAATCAGAACCAAGAAGAGGCTACCTCCATTCTGTTCCTGACAAAGAATGATTAGACAAAAGCTGGTGAGCAACAATCAAGCAAAATTAGCCATCAGCTGTGAAAATTAATGGAGAAATTAGTGGTAAAGGAAGATGTCTAGAAGGAAAAAAGCTGAGCTAGTTTTGAGAATGGGGCAAACTAGGGCCAGGTGCACAGATCTACATAGGAAATTAATTCCCTTGCAAGGAACAGAAGGGAAAGCTGTGCATTCTGAGAAGAGGTCCTTAATCCCAAAAATGTTGCCTAAAAGAAGCAGTTAAGTGCTCCAGTCAATAAAAAGGAAAAAAGTGAAAACACTCACGTTGTGGCAGAGTTGATATTGTAATACTTGATTCACCTTTTTTTGAGTAAGTTTTATCATTTTTGAAAATGGTTAAGACCTTAAGAATGATAAAAGCTGGTTATAAATCCTCCTTTACTGACAAAATGATGATATTCAGAAAGGCAAAGTTAAGGAAATTAAGGTCAACAAACCTTAAATGTATATAAGGCATCAGGCTTCAACCCAGTCACTGAATAGCTACATATGAAATTAAAGCAGTGCATGGTTGGAAACACTCTTCTTCGGTGATGTTGGCTTGAAATTTCAATATTAAAATAATGTATATGGCATAGGGATGACCACTCAGAAGGATATCTCCATGTCATATTTGCAAGTGATTCTGCTACTGTTACATTCAAGAAATCAATTTTGCCAGGCACTGAAATGATAGATGAGTGCAGTGAATGAACCATATACATGGGGTTTTCAAAGGTTCATAATGTGAATCAACAAAAAAATTTTAGTTAATATTTACAAGAAACCTTTCCTAATTTAAAGCAAAAGTAAATGAGAGCAACTCGCAAGAAAGTTTGTAAGGATAGATCTGTAGAGAAAGTGGAGAAGAGAGGAAGCAAAACTGTGCAAAAGATTTGTAGCTGCAGGTCCACTTGAAGACATTTAGGATGGTAAATGATTTCATGGATTTTTCTTTTCTATTTTTACCATTCAGCACCTACACATTATTGCATATCACAATGATGCCAAGAATTTTGGGGCAGTGAGGAAACAAAAGTTAAAAGGAGAAATAGTGGGGGTTTTTTTTGAGAGCCCATCTGGCAATTCTCTAATAGGGTAAAAGTTGCTGTAATCACCTTATGACCCAATGCTTGGTGAAATTAAAAAGAAATGCAAAAAAAATACAATACAAAAACAAAAACAAGGGGGAGTTCTGCCTCCCACCAGTGCAGGAACATGTAACCTAAAACAAAGAAAGTCCAATAAAATGGAGGAGGCCAGGCTCCTCCAAAAAGTCAGATAGTTCACAAGTCTGTGTATATGAAACCATCCTGAGGACAAGAGGGAGGTGGCAGGCTCGCATATCTAGGGTGTTCCATAAAGGGTGCCAAATTCGAAAGGTAAATAATTATAATGAATTTTTATAAACCTGGTTATATTCAACATATTTCTAATGAGTTAGATATATCTCCCATTTAGGTATGGAACACAATGTGGGCCATGTATCCACCTACACTGAGTCTGATACACTATGCATTCCTAGAAATTTCTGATAACCCTCTCACAGATGTGTGGCTCGATGCCTCCGATCACACACCTGATTTCAGCCTTGAGTTCAGGAATTGTGTGTAGTTTGTTGGCCTATACCTGTCAATTCACATACCCCCATAAGAAGAAAACACATGGGTTAAGATCACAGGACTTTGATGGCCATTCCTGGTCACCATGCAAGGATATCACTCATTGCAGAATTTTTTCATGGAGTAATGCAAGCGTTTGGTGCGAAGTGTGGCAGGTCACTCCATTATGCTGAAACCAGAGGTTGTCAACCTCCATATCTTCCAAGTTCAGCCATAACTAAGTGAATATCATGTTTCAGTAACATTCTCCATTAATGGTAACTGCATTCCCATCATCACATTCAAAGAAGAATTGTCTAAGCACTCCACCTGCCCGAAAACCAAACCACACCATACAGTGATTTTCAGTGGATGCATTTCACACTCTTGTATTATTTGAGGATTTTAATTTCCCCAAATCTGGCAGTTCTGTTTATTGATAAATCCACTTAAGTGCAAGTGGGCCTCATCACTGAAGAGGATTTTCTTTGCAAAATTTTCGTCGGATGCAAGTCAGCAAATTGCTTCTGCTTCCTGTGGTCCAGTGGCTGAAGATGCTGCGTAAGTTGAATTTTGTATGCATGCATATGGAGATCTTTATGCAGAATTTGATGAAATGAAGTGGTCAGTATAACCAACCACTGTGAACATCAGCGAATGGATTTTCCCCGACTCAGTGACACCGTCTTGCTCAAAAGCAATTTGTTGGTCTGCCCGGCAAGAATGATTCCGCCCAGGCGATTTGGACATTGCAACTGAACCAGTTATTTAAACTGTTGGGTGCTTCATTTCTCAACAAAATGGTACAAAGTGTTTGAACTGTTTGCGTCGCACTTTCTCCATTTTGGTAAAATGTCTTCACAATGGCAATGAGCTGCTCAGTTGTAAACTGCTCCATGATGCATCTCACACAAGTATTCTGAAAAACAAACAAAAAACTATGAATCGGAGTGAAGAGAGAGAGCAAACATAATAAAGGCATGCCTTCAAACTTCAAAACACAAAAGTAGGCTTTCAAGAAACGTGTGGAAATCACTGGTCACCAGGCAAAGACTGTTTGCGTCGGTCGAGTCCACCTTCCACAATACACGCTCAGCTGCGGATGCATAAACTAGAATCTCTAGTCAAGATTTGAATGATCAAAGGATTGAAAGAAAAGCAAGGCAGTATTCTTATCAGTAGCAAATATGTCTTCACAGAAAGAATAATGTCTATGGAGCAGGTACTACAGACCCTAAGGCTGCAAATATGACCAACCCAGGGAAGGAGATGATCAAAAACAAGACGAAGAAAATTGTGGGAATCCACCATTTCCAGAAAGACCCTGTTTAGGAACAAGTCCAGGTCTGGGTGGACCAATCGATGGTGGCATAAGTGCACTACCTTAGTCTTGCCTAAGGAAAAACGAAACTTGTGGTTCAATGCCTGTTTGAGTTGATTCTCCAGAGTTGGCATTTAAGCCTCAAGAAAAGAGATTGAAAGGTCATTCGTATAAAGTGGAACGAGAACATCTTCCGGAAGCACTAAGCTGATACTGTTGATGCTCAGGGCAAAGAATGTGACACTGAGGAAATTTCCTTGTGGGACACCCTCCTCTTCCTGCTGCATTGGTCTGGAGAGGGCTCCCCCTATCAGTACGAGGAATCGATGATCTCGCAAAAACTCAGAAATAAGTATTGGTAGGCATCCTCACCACCAACATGTGAAGAGTCTCCATGATACCACATCATCATGCGATATCATAGGCCTTCTCCAGATAGAAAAACACTGTGGCATAGTGCATCCGACATGGAGTGGAACTCAGGGAAGCCACACCGTGTGAAAGAAAGTGGCTGTCCAAGAAAAAGGCTAGTCTAATTTTACCAATTTCTCCATTAACTTGCACACGCAGTAGGTTAGAGAGATTAAGCGGAAATGCTGGGTTAGAGTGATATTGCCCATGTTTTCAAAAAGCAACCACAGTAGCCATTCATCAGGAGTCTGGGAGGATATCCTCTATCTACATCCTGTTGAACAAATTTAACAGAAAGGCCATGCCTCGTTCACCCAGGTGTAGCAGCATAGTATACGAGACCATGTCCAAGCCAGTAACAGTGTCCTTGCATGATGACAGAGTGGAACGCAACTCAATCAATGTAAACCTGCCATTGAAGGGATCTTCACCTCTCGAGATAAGACCAGTCAGCGGCCTTCAGCAATATCATGACGTACATTGAATGTTGGCAGAACAGCATCCTGGCTAGAGAATGCAGTCGCAAAGAACTCTGCCACAAATGCGTGGTTAGAGATTATGGTCCCATTCTACAGGAGAATGGGAGGCAGATCCAGCAAAAACTTGCCCCGAATCCTTTCGACTTGATTCCACACCTCTACTAAATGGGTCTTACCATTACTGAAGTCACGTAGCCTGCCAGGAAGAGTAGTGGGTTTACTTCCAAACATAGCAGAATCAGGCCCTAGCTAGACAAAATTCACTGACAATGAAATCATTTGGGCAGCGCTTATAGCAGATGTAGGCATAATGATTCTGTTTGAGAGCCATCTCACACTCGGCTGACCACCACGGAAGCGACCCTTGTGTAAAACGGTGACATTCTAGGAATAGAATATCCAGGTGGAAACAGTCCTTCTGGTAGTGAGGAGATCTGTAATAATAATAAAATAATTTTAATACATACGAATAAATAATCATAAATACTACTAATAAATATTACAAAATAATTATAATAATAAAAAATAATAAATAATCATCATGGTTTCACTCTAAACTCTAAAAAGTATTGAAAGGTCTCTATCTTCTTCGGTGAATGGGTTTGTGACTAACTAACCCAATGCAAGAGCTGCATGCTAGATCAAAAACTGGGCATCTGAACTTCAGGGAAGGAGGATGGGGTTCTGACATCGTTGTAGTCTCCATTCTCTACGCTCCTCGATGTCTCTAATTCGCTGATGTTCAAAAGATGTTACTCCGAACTTCGTCATCCATCTCCCAAGTGTCGGGAAGCATTTGACAGCTCTTAAGGTTCGACTTTAGGCCGTATTTGTAACGCTTTTTCGGCGACCCGACGTTTCGATAGCTGTGGCACAGCTCAGAGTATGTTCTTTTTTGGTAGACAGTTGTTATCATTGTCACTACGAGGCCAACCCAGCGAAGTGGTCTTTTCACGATCATCAATTCTATGCTAGGACAGTCAGCCTCCTGTAAAACGCTGAAGTTTGTTTGAAGATCTTGCCACTCAATTTCCAAAATGGATCTTAAGTTTCTTTGATTAAAACTTTCAAGATCTTAGATATGCTTGTGGTATGTTGTCCAAGACTGATGTGTAGAGAAGTGTAGTGATAGCAATTGCCCCGTACACCATAATCCTGGATTCAACTTGAATGTTGTGATTCTCAAACACTCTTTTACAAAGTTTACCGAATGCAGTCATTGGCATTCTGATGCAATATTTTACTTTGCTAGTGATGTTAACGTTTTTAGAAAGAGGACTATTGATATATGAATATTGGTCTACACATTGTAATAAATACTACTACTAAATAGTAATAAATAATAAGAATAACTATAATACTGCTTTTTTTTTCATTTTAGGAGCCCATTTGGTGACTGCCTACCTGAGCATAAGTCGCCGTACACAACACAGCCAACTACTAGGTTATATTAAAAAAAAAAATAACCAATAAAAAAGGAAAAAGGCTAAAAAAATAAAAGAAAAAAGGCAAGAAGGAAGCGCACTCCGGAGTCACGGGTAGGCTCGCATCCTCCCGGCGCAGCAACATGCGACCTACAAAAAACAACAACAATCAAATAAAGGAGAGGAGCACCGCCTCCTCCAAAAATTCGTATAGTCCACAGGTCTGTATGCACGAATCCGTCCCAAATACAAGGGACAAGCGGTAGCGACCCCGCTCGTCCCAATACCGACACAAGTAATGTGCGCAAAGTTACCAACACTGGGATATTCAACAAAAATGTGCCGAACAGTTTGAGGTACAACGCAGTCCTCGCAATAAGTCGCAGGCGAGCGCTTCATCAAATAGTTGTGCGTCTGGTGAGTATTTCCAATTAGGAGAAGACAGAAAGCAACCTGAAGCCGTCGCGGCATTGGGGGGGAGGAGGTTCCATGGGAACAGTCGCAGCGCTATAACACGTAACTTTAAGTTCCCATCGACCGTCTCTAAACTTCTTTGCCAAGCAGCCCGTATTCAGGCCATGTAATCGGTGTGAGGAAGAGCGAAACGCTGGTCTGGTCGCCCAATCCTCGCGGACTCTTTGGCGCGCTCATTCCCCGCAATTCTTACATGTCCAGGAACCCAGAAGAAGATAATCTCGACATCTGCCCGGCTCGCCAAAACCATGGCATCACAGATATCGGGAACCAGGGGATGCAGAGACTCCAATGCCCCGAGAATACTCAGGGCGCTTTGTGAGTCTATATAAATCACAATCCGGTCTCCGAAACGGGCACGTCGCATAATATCCCGTACTGAGCGGTGTAAAGCAACCAGCTCTGCCAGGAAGAAAGACGCAGCGCCTGGCAGAGAACCGCTTACTTCAAACAGAGGGGGGAAGGCGTGGAAACCGACCCCCTCTTTGGGACTTGGAGCCATCCATATACACTGGCACAATTCCAGCGTGACACGAGGTGTGTTCCAAAAAGGTCGAACGCAATACTCCCAGCGCTGTACAAGCTTTGGGAGCAGAGGTGTGGCGACAAATGGTCAAAGGAGGTACCCTCCAGGGTGGTGACCTGGGCAGAACCAGGGGGGTCACCGTCCAGAGGGATATACCTAGCTTTCGAAGGAGTTTCCTATCCCTAACCCCAAATGGCTTAGGGTTGACTTGCGTCTCTTGGGGGCATAGGCACCGTCGAGATCAACTGCGAATCCAGGAGGGCTGTTGGCGATTGAGGGAGGCGCTATGCTCGCATGTACAGGCGAATTATGAACTGTGCACAACGCCGAGCGAGTAGCATGTCCCCAGCATCGACAAGTAGGCTCTCAATGGGGAAAGTGCGGGAGTTACCGATCGCCTGGCGAAGGCCGGTCTGGTGGATCGAGTCCACCTTCCGCAATTCACGCTCGGCTGCGGATGCATAAAACTCGCATCTCTAGTCGAACTTCGAACGAATAAAGGATAAAAAAAAAAGTAAGGCGGTAGCCATATCAGCGATCCAGGCGCTGAACGTAACGGAACGAAGAATGTCCATGGCGCGGGTACCAAAGACCCTAAGGCTGCTTTTTGGGGGCTTTTTTTTAATATCTCATCTGGCGAGTGGCTTGTACTCAACCTAGCCTAAATCTAGGCTTTATTAAAAACCAAATAAAAAAAGGAAAAAATCCAAAGAGAATAAATAAAATTGAAAAAATTTATAAAGCGACCTCCATTGACAGGGACCACCCTATCTCGGCGAAGACGAACGTGATGCATAGTCAAATATTAAATAAAGGGAAGAAGGCCGGCCTCATCCAAAAAGTCTAAAAGTCCACAGGTCGGTGTGACGAGTACAAGGGACAGGCGGTAGCGAACCCCCCATCCCGGTACCGGGACAGGTAACGTGCGCGAGGATCACCCAGACTGGGACATTCAACAAGAATGTGCCGAAGAGTCTGGAGGACGATGCAGTCGTCACAATAGGGCACAGGCGAGCGCTCCATCAAATGGCGATGCGTCACGAGTGTGCCCAATGGGAACAGTCGCGGCGCAATGGCACGCAACTTTAAGTTCCCTTCGACCGTCTCCCATCTTCTTTGTCAAGCAGCCCGAAGAGCTGCCCGTATTCCTGCCATGTAGTCAGTGTGAGTCTAAGGCTGCTAATATGAGTCTTCCAGGTAAGGTGTAGGTCAAATACAAAACCAAGGAAATAGGGCGAGTCTACCACTTCCAGGCGAACGCCATTTAGAAACAAGTCTGGGTTAGGGTGGAGCCGTGGATGGCGGCTGAAGTGCACCACTTTAGTCTTGGCCAAGTAAAACCGAAGCCTGTGCGCTTCGGCATAGCGAGAGACACGGTCCAATGGCTGCGGAATCGACGCTCCAGAGTTGGCATCTGGGCCGAAAAAGAGATCGAAAGGTTGTCCACGTAGAGTGTAGCGAGAACATCTTCAGGCAGCACCAAAGTGATGCCATTGATTCTCAGGGCAAAGAGTGTGATACTGAAGGCACTTACTTGCGGGACACCCTCTTCCTGCTCTATTGGGCTGGAGAAAGCTCCCCCCACCCATAAGCGGAATCGACGATCTGGCAAAAATTTAGATATAAAGACTGGGAGGCGTCCCCTCACCCCTATCGTGCGGAGAGTGTAGATGATACCGTATCGCCATGCAGTATCATAGGCCTTCTCCAGGTCGAAGAACACCGTGGCGTAGTGCTGTCTACAAAGGAAGGCCTCATAGACGGCATTTTCCAGTCGGAGCAGAGCATCTGATGTGGAGTGGAATTTGCGGAAGCCACACTGTGCAGGAGACAGATGGCCTCCGCAAACCAGAAAAAATGCTTAACTAACATTTACCAATTTTTCATCAACTTGCACACATAGGAGGTTAGAGAGATTGGGCGGAAATCAGCCAGGGTAGAGTGATCTCTCGCCAGCTTGCGAAAAGCGAGCACAGTAGCGACTCGCCAGGAGTTATCCTCTACCCAGATCCTGTTGAACAAATAAAACGGCTATGCCTCGCTTACCCAGGTGTCTAAGCATGGCGTAGGAACATCGTCCAGACTAAGGGGCAGTGTCCATGCATGAAGCAAGAACTGAACACAACCCACTCAAAGTAAACCTGTTGTTGAAGGGTTCTCCGCCTCTGAAGATAAAGTCCATTCTGCGGCCTTCCGTGACATCAGCTATGCACAGTGAATGTTGGCGGAGCAGCATCCCGGCTAGAGAATGCGGAGAAAGCGGTGGCGAAAGATTCTGCCAATGATGCAGAGTTTAAGATTGCAGTCCCATTCTCCTGGAGATTGGAGGGGGGACCAATGAAAACTTGCCCCAAATACTTTTGACTCTCCTCCACACCTCTGCTAGAGGGGTTGTCCCGTTAGGTGAAGACACATATGGCCACCAAAAAAGTGGCGGGCATGCTTCAAAATATACCGGAACCTAGCCCTAGCTCAATGAAGTTCTGTGACAGTGAAATCGTTCGGGTGGGGCTTATGGCACATGTAGGAATAACGCTTCTGTTTGAGGGTGATCTCACACTTGGCTGACCACACAGTCAGCATGCAAAATGGCCAGACGTTCTAGGAATAGTAGCTAGGCCGGAGGGGGTGTCTACCATTCAGATCTCCAAGCAAGTGAAAGGGCCTCAGCAACCATGCCACAACACAGCGGAAGTCCCCTGTGTTGAAGTTAGCTGATGGTGGAATGTATACGGAAACCTCCCAAAGTGATCAGGTGACTACATTATTTAACTACCTTATTGTTTTTTAATTTAAGTAAAAATAACTATTTTTATATGTACCCCAACCACATATTGCCGATTAAGATCAAAATAATAGAATGTAATTGAAAAATCAACATTTTAAAAAAGTTCAAGCAGATAAAGTAAACTGTAAATTTAATCCATTCTATTAATTTAACCATGTATGGAGAATTATCTGCTATGTTTTATTTAATAAATTTTAAGTAGTTATACATTGATAAAAAAGTTACGGTAATGAATGAATGAATAGTGCTGAGAAAAGATGCTGCAAAGCCCAAACAGACTATCCCGCAGCCAAATTCAAAGATGGGCAATTTGCAGAATAATTCTCAATAAAATAAAATAAAAAATTTAACTATGAAATTAATAGCAATAAAATGGATGCATAGAAATTTTAAAAAAACATTAAAATATATAACATAGTATAAAAATAAACTATTAGAGATTCAGTAAGGGATAAATATACATATATATATATATATATATATATATATATATGCGGTTAAAAGGCTATTTTTTGACAAACCAGTCTTCCTCAAAGACTTCGGAAGGAGCTCTTCTCACATACACGAAAAGGTAGCCTATTTTAAGTGCTACCTTTTCGTGTATGTGAGAAGAGCTCCTTCCGAAGGCTTTGAGGAAGACTGGTTTGCCAAAAAATAGCCTTTTAACCGCATAATTAATTGCGTTACTGCAATAATTTTCTTAATATATATATATATATATATATATATAAAGTCTTAACAATATAATTACAAAGTCCTAAACACTAAGTTGTTTTCTGCTTTTTCTAAAAAAAAAATTGTGATTAAAGAATTATGCTTTTTATTGATAGATTTTTTAACTGATTTTGATTTACACAAATTTTCTTCAACTTCTTTATTTGTTTTTTTCTTCCCTTCTAGCATCGACTGTGCAACAACGACATCAAGGTTATTATTTTTCTCTGCTTTTTATCAATTTTTCCTGTGCCTCATACTGCAGTGTGCTGGCAACCTTTCTTTTCTGAGAGCCCTGTCCTTTCAAAACATTTAATTTTGCTTCTTTGCTACTTAAACAAGCTGCAGTTTCTTTTAGTTTTTCTAAAGCTTCTTCTTCCATTCTTTTTTATTTTCCATTTCTTCCTTTTCTTTTAATTCTTTTTCTTGAAGGAGTTGCTTTTCTTCCATGTAAGCCTGATATCTTCTGTGAGCAGAATAGGCTCTATTTAGCAATTCCTTACCAAGTGGAACAACTTCTGGCTTATTTTCATAAAAAGATAAACCATCTTTAACACATAATATTGCATTTAAAGTTATCTGACACATTGAAGCTCTTATATCAGGTAAATTCTAGCAGGAGCAGAAAACCTTCTTCCTATGTCGGCATTTCCATGCAAAATACAAAAAAACAAGCCTTCACAACAGTAGACAAATTTTTCTAGATGACTCTTCCTATATAATTTGTACAAAAAATGTATTGTTTCCAGTATTCTTCTATCCTTCAGTGCTATCATTCATATAAACTTTCCATTCATCTTCCAAATCTTATTCTTTAATATTTGAAGGCAAAACCTTTGCTACTTTTATTTCATCTCTAATTGTTTTAGCTGGTTTAGCAGATGGCTGCAAAATTGAAAGTATTTTATGAATTCCAAGGTACTTGTTTTTATCAAATGTTCACAAGCTGCAACATAATATAAAAGAACTTTGTTGGGTATTTTGTTTTCTCATCATTTACTTTTTCTAATTTTTGTTTCACACTAATTGGTAGAGTAATGTCTTTCAATTCTATGTAATTTTTAGTTTCTTTAACATCTTCCAAAGTTATTCAATTTTTATTCAATATAAATTCATTTTTTTATTATTCTTCCTTTCAGAGCAAATATTAATCAAGAAATTTCTTCATAGAGAACATAAGTCGATTATCTGATTAGAAAGGCCCAGTAAAGTTTCTAAAACAATTTGCACTGGAACAAAGAAAATATAATTCCAGTTTTAACAGAGGGTCACTAACTACTTTTATTATGTTCTTGTAAGATTTTGAAGCTGTGACTGACTTTTATTTTTCTGGAAGATAAACAGTAAAATAATAAATCATAGCTTCCACTGTTTAAGAGCTCTTTCTATTGATGATACCATGGTCAACCACCTAGTTGTACAATGTTTTATAAATTTATGGTTAGGTAAGTGAAACTCATCTTGTATGTTTTCAAAGGATTCCAATCTTGATGGAAAACCATAACATAGATTAAATAAATCAAATAAAAAATCAGATGTGTCTTTTTATACACAGCTTAACCTTTTAGAAAGGCATTATACATTTTTTTTTTTGGTGGGGGGAGCCTATCTGGCGACTGCCCACTTGGGCATAAGTCGCCGGAATCATGACAGCCTAGCACTAGGCTACATGAAAACATACAATGATAAAAAAGGGAAGATCGTAACAATTAGGAAGCAATTTCCGGCGTTGGGGTGAGGCCCCCCTCACCTCGTCGCAGGAACGTGCGACCTACAAAGAAAACAATAACAAAAAAATAAAACCTAGTTAAATAAAGGGAAGAAGCCCAGGCCACACCCCAAAATTCTATAAATCCACAAGTGCACGAACCCGTCCCGAGTAAAAGGGACAGACGGTAGCGACTCCGCCCATCCCTGTACCAGGAAAGGTATCGTGCGCGAAGATCACCCAGACTGGGACATTCGACAAGAATGTGCCAAACAGTCAGGGGGACGACGCAATCATCACAATAAGGCGCTGGGGAGCGCTCCATCAGATAGCGATGCGTCACACGAGTGTGCCCGATTCGGAGACGACAGAAGCCGTTGCCGTTTTGGAGGATAGATTCATGGGAACAGTCGCGGCGCAATGACACGCAACTTTAAGTTCCCTTCGACCGTCTCCCATCTTCTTTGGCAAGCAGTCCGAAGAGCTGCCCCTATTCCTCCCATATAGTCGGTGTGAGGAAGAGCGGACTCTTTGGCGCCTTCATCGGCGCGCTCATTCCCCGCAATTCCTACATGTCCAGGAACCCAGCAGAAAATCTCGACATCCGCCCGGCTTGCCAAAACCGTGGCGTCACGGATATCGCGAACCAGGGGATGCGGAGATTCCAATGCCCCGACGGCACTCAGAGCGCTTTGTGAGTCGCTATAGATCACAATCTGGTCTCCGAACCGGGCACGTCACGTAATCTCCCGTACCGAGTGGTGTATTGCCACCAGCTCGTCCGTGAAGACATACGCAGCGCCTGGCAGAGCCCTGCTGACTTCAAACAGAGGGGATACGGCGTGGAAGCCAACCCCCTCTTCGGACTTGGAGCCATCCATATACACTGGCAGGGTTCCAGTGTGACACGAGGTGTGCTCCAAAAAGGTCGAACGCAATACTCCCGGCGCAGTACAAGCTTTGGGAGCAGAGGCGTGGCGACAAATAGCCAAATGTGGTACCCCCCAGGGGCGCCACCGGCCCGAGAGCTATACCTATCTCTCGAAGGAGTTTCCTGGCCTTAAACCCAAAGGGCTTAGGGTATGACTGGCGTCTATCGGCGGTATAGGCACCGTCGAGATCAGCTGCGGATGCAGTGCGAGCTGTTGGCGACTGAGGAAGGCGCCGGGCTCGCGCGTACAGTCGAGTGATGCACTGTACGCGGCGTAGAGCGAGTGGCATCTCCCCAGAATCGACAAACAGGCTCTCAATGGGGGAAGTGCGGAAGGCACCGGTCGCAAGGCGAAGGCCGGTGTGGTGGATCGAGTCCACCTTCTGAAATCAAAAGGATCGATAAAAAGTAAGGCAGTAGCCCTATCCGCGCCCCAAGCGCTGAACGTCACCGAACGGAGAATATCCATGGTGCGGGTACAAGAGACTCTAAGGCTGCGAATATGAGCAACCGGGTGAGGCGTCGGTCAAATACAAAACCAAGGAAACGGTGCGATTCAACCACTTCCAGGCGCACCCCATTAACAAACAAATCTGGGTCGGGGTGGAGCCGTGGATGGCGACAGAAGTGCACCACCTTAGTCTTGGCCAAAGAAAACCGAAACCTGTGCGCTTCGGCAGTAGCGAGAGACGCGGTTCAATGCCTGTTGGAGTCGATGCTCAAGTTGGCATCTGGGCCGCGCCAAAAGAGATCGAAAGGTCGTCCACGTAGAGCGTAGCGAGAACATCTTCCGGCAGCACCGAGGTGATGCCGTTGATACTCAGGGCAAAGAGTGTGACACTGAGGACACTTCCATGCGGCACCTCCTCTTCCTGCTCCTTTGGGCCAGAGAGGGCTCCCTCCACCCGTACGCGGAATCGACGATCTCACAAAAATTCAGATATAAACATTGGGAGGCGTCCCCTCGCCCCCATCGTGTGGAGAGTCTCCATGATACCGTATCGCCATGCGGTATCATAGGCCTTCTCCAGATCGAAAAACACCGTGGCGTAGTGCTGTCTACGAAGGAAGGCGTCGCAGACGGCATTTTCCAGTCGTAGCAGAGCATCCGACGTGGAGTGGAACTTACAGAAGCCGCACTGTGCAGAAGACAGATGACCTCAACTGTCCAGGAAAAAGGCTAATCTAAGATTTACCAATTTCTCCATCAACTTGCACATGCAAGAGGTTAGAGAGATTGTGCGGAAACTAGCCGGAGTAGAGTGATCTCTCCCCGATTTGCAAAAGGCGAGCACAGTAGCGATTCGCCAGGAATCTGGGAGGAGACCCTCCACCCAGGTCCTGTTCAACAAATCTAACAGAAAGTCTATGCCTCGCTCACCCGTGTCGAAGCATGGCGTACGGGACATCGTCCGGACCATGGGCGGTGTCCGCGCATGAAGCAAGAGTGGAGCACAACTTACTCAAAGTAAACCTGTCATTGAAAGGTAAAGTCCAGCCGGCGGCGATGAGGTTGCCGGAGAAGAACTCAACGGTCTCATCTACCGACCTAAACTCTTCAACTGAGATAGAGAATTCAGTCATTTCCTGAAATGCAGGCCACCGCACCCACGCCAAGCACAACCGAGGTGGGCTCTCAGGCGGCAGTTGCCCTGAATGGGAAAGTGATCACTACCATGGAGGTCATCGACCACCCCCAAATCAAAATCAGGCTGTGGATCCGAAGAGCACAAAGATAGGTCAAGGCAAGAAAATGAAGCAGTCCTCAGGCAGTGATGCATAACCTCATCCACATTTAGGACACCTATCTCAAGCTCTTCGATCAGATCGGCAAGGACTTGTCCCCTGAGATTTATTGAGTAATCTCCCCTGAGAGTATGCCTGCCATTCAGATCTCCAAGCAAGAGAAAGGGCCTCGGCAACCGTGCCACGACGCGGCGGAAGTCCCCCGCGTCGAAGTCAGCTGACGGTAGAAAGTACGCAGAAATGATAGTATACCTCCTATCCAGGTGAAGTTGCACAGCCACTGCCTGAAAGGAGGTATCTATAGTGAGAGGAAGAATGGAGACATCATGCCGGGTGTAAATCGCGCATCCACCAGCCCGGCCCTCTCGTGGTGGTAGTGGCGCAAAACCCTTATACCCAGGGAGGGCGGGCAGGGGGCACGCGCCTAGCATGGTCTCCTGCAGAAACGTAGCTAACGGGGAATGGAACGAGACGAGCCTCCGCAGCTCCTCCCAGTTGGCCCGGAGTCCACAGCAATTCAATTGAAGGAATATCCCCTCCAGGCATAGCTCGGTGGAGACGCAGGGGCCCTCTTCGAACATAAGACCATCACAGGAATGGCCGTACGCTTCTCAGAGGCAGAACCCCCGGCGCTGTTGGCCGGACAAAGCGCTGTCGCCTTCGAGGACTTATTGGGGGAGGTTGGGCTCGCCATGCGAGTCTTTTCCTTCCTCCGCCTCGCAACTTTAAGGCGGGCGTTGCAGCTTCGGAGGCGGGGGACCCTCTTTTCGAAGAACCACCGTCTCTGAGCCACTCAGGCCACCACTAGACGTGGGCGGAACCGAAGCTCCTTTGTTGCTGTCCTCCTTTTGGGGGACAGCTTTAGGAACCCTGGAAGATGGCCTGGCGACCAACTGCAGGGGTGTTGCCTCCTGTGAGTCTAACGACTCGGTGGAGGCAAGAGCCCTGGTTTTAACCGGGGCTGGGTGTGAACCCTTTTTGCCGCCAGCTTTACCAGGGGAGTGCCCGGGTTGAGTAGAACCTGCAGAAGGGCTCCGAATGGGCGCGCAAACAACCGTGCTCGTTGGCCTGGATGGGCCAGGAGTAGAGGGTGCCTTTTTAACTATTGAGGCATAAGACGTCTCAGGCAGAGCCGGGCGCGCCAGGACCAAATGCTTAGGCTCGCGGAATGAGAGTCGATCCTGGGCCTGAATGGCCAGGATTTCTTTCTCAAGAAGATATGCACCACATTGCTTCGAAGAAGCGGATTGCGGATCTCCGCAATTGACACACTTGACCTCACACAATTTAGACTGATCGTGTGCGGTCTGGAGCAATTTACACAGACTTTGGGTGACCCCGACTTTGCACGTCTACAAGAACGATTCGTATGGCCGAAGCGGTGACAGTAATAGCACCGCCGCAGCAGTGGCACGAATGCCTTCACGCGGTAGCGATACCAACCGGTACGCACCAACTCAGGGAGCTTGTCACAGTCGAACATGACGAAGAGTGTATGGGTGGGTCTCGAGGCCCCTACCTGTTTTTTCATCACATGTTCGACCTTGACTGCCCCATGGTCGGACAGCTCTAAGGTGATGTCCTCTATGGAGTAGTCAACGAGTTCCCTCACATAAACTACTCCTTTCACAAAGTTCATGGTAGAGTGCGCCGTCACACTCACCGGGGTGCCATCAAGTGTCCGAAGAGCACTTATCTTGGCCGCCTCAGAGGGATCCACCGCATTCACCAGAAGGCTCCCGTCCGAGAAACGGATCACCTTCGGCTCTCTACCAATTATCCTAGCTAATGCTCTCCTCTGATGGATCATGTTGCCCTTGGCCACCATGCTGCCATCAGTGGAGCGAATAACGAGGAAGCGTTTAAAGCCAGGGGGCTCAAAAACGCCAGGTAGCCTCTGAATGAGGGGCCCCGACGTTATCGAGGCTGCGTCCTGCACTCTTTTTGTCTTAGTCGGGGGGGCAGAGGTGCCGGATGTGCCGATCTTGGCTTGGTCACTTACCAAAGTGGCAGCAGACCCATCCGTCCCCGCAGCGCTCGTGGATAGAGAGGAGCCTCGAGTCTTTTTAATCCTTTTCCTGTTCCTTTTCTTTTTAGGAGAGGAGGGCGGCGAATGAACCCGCTTCTTCCCTCCACCGGCAGGAGCCCCCAGGACAGATGGACCGGCCTCAGCCAGGTCCTTCTCCGAAATGGACAAGGTCCTGGCAGTCGTAGGGGCACCGGTCGAAGGAGATCCCTCCCCTCCTTGTACTGCCTCGGAAACAGTAGCCGTTTGAGGAGGACCTTGCATAGGGGCGGATTCGGGTTCGGTGCTTGGCGCCGAGCCCGGATTCCCCCCCATGGAAGGCCCTACTGTCTGAGGCTGGGGTGCCTCAAGGACCAAGTCTATCTCAGGGGGAGGCTCCAGTTGGCCATCCCCCACGACATTGCAGGTCCCGTTGGCATCATTGTCAATTGTCAGGTGGTGTGGGGAGGCACAGGCTTTGACCCTGGCAAGGTTCAATATTCTTGCCAGCAGGTCTTTTGAGGGAAGCAACCGAAGGGGCCTGGCTTCCCTCTCCCCCCTAAGGGGGTTTGCCCTACCGAGCCACTTCACTGGGGAGCGGTCTGCTATGGGCTGCCCGCTGGCTTTCTTGGCAGTCCCCTTGGAAAGGGCATTATGCACAATATGGATGTTACCGGATCCAATGTCTGTCTAATAGTTTTTTAGTCTATATACTTTTTTATTTACATTAAGGCCATCTCTACCAAGCATAATTATTTAATTTTTTAAAAACAAGTTCATTGCTTTGATGGCTTTTAACAAATGCTCTACAATTATTTCACTTATTACTTTATCTATGAAATAGGAAGCCAAGTGTTTTGATAGTACTCTATCACTACTTTTTGACCAATAACAAGCAGTAATTTGCAATTTTCTTCTTCCTGCACTATTAGTTGTCTCGTCAAAACATGGAGTATCAGATTTGTCATTTTGCAAGATTTCACAAGAATAAGGCTCTAAGGCATCTGTCATTAAGTAAGTAACTTTTTTTCATGCCATTTGGGAATATTTGTTTAAAAGTATCTCCAATATTGTCACATGAGGATAAAGAAAAATCAGATGCTACTACTTTTATTGTCCAAATTAGCTCAGTTTAGCAGCATCACTTTTTTTAGGGCATACCTGCAATAGAGCTTTTGGAGCATTAACATTAGAAGAACACCCAGCAATTTTAGTTGCAAAGTTGGAGCTTTGCTTTTACTTCTTTTATATGCTTCTCTGTCAATGAATGTTTTTCCACAGCCTGAAATCCCCTTTTTTCCCACAGAACAAACTGTGCACAATATTTGCATGACTTTTTTTGACGGCCCACTCTGAAATTTGATGTTCCTGAGAATCCTTTTTTTTTTTCAAACAAAGTATTGTTAAGAGAACATTTTACCATTTTGTAAGCTTTATATTAAATAAACAAAAATATCTTTGTGAAAAAATAATTATTAAGAGTGTGTAGAGAAACTAGAGATTTAAATAAATTATATAAACTTCCTCAGTCAGAATGTATATATATCTGATGAGTAGCAACTTAGCTCTACTATTTCCACTCTAAAGAAACTTGGAAAGTATATGTATGCAAGAAATTTGACAGAGATATACAGAGAAATAACATCTAAAGGAATAAATTACTAAATGAATAATGAAATCCATTTTGGTTCATCATGACAGGATGAAATGAAAGAAAGAGAGGCAAGACAGTAATATGATACCTTAAGGGAAAGTTAAGAGAAATTTGATTATGGGGCAAAATAATAATTAATCAAAAGTGGGGACCTGAAAATTGCTCCAACATTCGACCCTAGAAGTGATGATCGTGTGTAATATGCCAGCACTAAATCATGATTTCCTTGAGGTATCCAAAGGAATGCAGCAATTACAAGGTAGTCAGTACCTAATTAATAAATATAAATTTACTGACATAATTCAGTTCTTTTTATTAAAAAAAAGCTTTGCAAATAAAAATATTAAGATATTATATAAGTATATAACTAATTTGCACTACACTAGTTAACCATACACTACAAGCACCAAAGCAAACGAATAAACTATAAAATATCCCTAAAAAATCTATCTCTGAATAAATTTTTAAAATATAATCTTTTCTAATTTATTCATGCATAAAAAAAGATATCACTTTTTTATCATGTCACATGAGGATAAAATGACAGCTAATAATTTAAAAAGAGTGAGGATAGTGATTAAAAGTGAGTAAGATTGAAAAAAGTGAGAAATAGTGAGAATAGTGAGTCACTCCCAGCTCTGTAACAGTATACCTCCTATTTAAGTACAGCTGCATAGCTACTGCCTGAACGGAGGTATCTAAAGTGAAGATTAAGAACGGAGACATCATGCCGGGTGTAAATGATGCATCCTCCTGCCCGGCCTCTATCCCGTGATGATGGGGTCAAAAAACTATATACCCCAGGAGAGTGGGCAGGGGGCACACACCCAGCATTGTCTCCTGCAAAAAGATAGCTAACGGGGAATAGGAGGAGACAAGCCTCCGCAGCTCCTCTCAGTTGGTCTGAAGTCCGTGGCAATTCCATTGAAGGAATATGCCCTCCAGGGCTAGCTCGGGATAGAGGCAGGGGCCTTCTTCGAACAGAAGACCCTCGCATGAAAGACTGTACATTTCCCGGAGGCAGAACTCCAGGTGCTGGTGGCCAGACAATGTGCTGTCGCCTTCGAGGATTTATTGGGCAGGGTTGGGGTCGCCATGCAAGTCTTTTCCTCCCTCCGCCTCAAAACCTTAGGCTTCAGAGGCCGGATACTTTAGTGCTGCCTCCTTTGGGTGAGGAACAGCTTTAGGAACCCCCGAGAGATGGCCTCACTACCAACTTCAGGGTGTTGCCTCCTGTGAGTCTAACGATTCGGTGGAGGCACGTGGCCGTTTCGCCTTAAGGAAAACTGCCGCTCTGGTGAGAAGAGGGGGAACCCTGGTTTAGCCGGGGCTGGGTGTGAGCCTTTTATGTCGCCAGCTCTACCAGGAAAGCGCCTGTGGTGGCTAGAACCTGCAGAAATGACCGTGCTCGTAGGCCTGAAAGGGCCAGGAGCAGAGGGTGTCTTTCTTAACATTGAGGCATAGGACGTCCCAGGCGGATATGCACCACATTGCTTCAAAGAAGCGGGGTGCAGCTCTCCGTAATTGACACACTTGGCCAAATGGACTTATCTTGCATGGGCTTGGAGCAACTTACATAGACTTCGGGTAACCCCAACTTTGCACGTCTATATGAACGATTTGTATGCGCGAAGCGATGGCAGTAGTAGCACCCCCACGGTACTGGCAGGAATGCTTTCATGCAGTAATGATAACAACTAACATGAACCAACTCAGGGAGCTTGTCAAAGTCGAATGTGACAAAGAGTCTAGGGGTGGGTGTCTAAGAAGGCCTTCCCCGTTTTCTCATCACATATTCGACCTTGACCGCTCCATGGTCAGCCAGCTCTAAAGTTATGTCATCTATGGAGCAGTCCACAAGTTCCCTCAAATAAACTACTCCTTTCACGAAGTTCATGGTAGAGTGCGGCATCACACTCACCGGCATGCCATCAAGTGTCCAAAGGGCACTAATCATGGCCGCCTCTGAGGGATTGACGCATTCGCGAAAAGGCTACTGTCCAAGAAACGGGTCACCTCGGCTCTCTACTAATCATGCTAACTAAGGTCTCTGATGGATCATGTTGGCCTTAGCCAACATGCTGCCATCAGTGGAGCGAATAACAAGGTAGCGCTTGAAGCCAGTGGGCTCGAAAATGGCAGGTAACCTCTGAATCTGTGGCCCGACGTAGTCGAGGCTACACTCTGGAAAATTTTGGTCTTGGTCAGGGACCCCCCCCCCCACCCAGGTAAGAACTGGCCCGGACCTGTTGATCTTCGCTCGATCGTTTGCCAAAACGATAGGTTTGAGAATAATGCAGTATATGGTTGCCAGGTTGTTTTGGTAGCTAGATTAGGTGAGCAGACAGTGCTGTCTCGGAAAGTGTCTCGGGAATGGGGAGTGAAGTGTTGTGATGCTGCAAGCTTGTGTGTCACTATCTAGTGATTCTTGCCAGGTTAAAGTTATGAGCATTGATCAGGAATCCTTCCCATGACAAATCACACTCAATATGGTTTAACTTTGCAAGATTGGAAGCAGTTTTTGCCCTTGAATTGGCTGTAGCTCATTTAGTTAATCACTTGTTATTACCTTGGGTGAGAGTAAAAATACAACCACTATGGATTAACTTACACATCATGACTAAATATAATTACTACTATAAGCATGAAATAGGCAGACCAACAAATGGGAACTCACTGTCTTGTATAATAATCCTATAAATGCTCTAAATTGCTTTTTACAGTTTGATATGTGTCAGCTGCAGCCTACCTTTAAAAACTCTATTCTATCTACTACTCTTTGAACCAAATTCTATTTACTCCCTTTTTCTTCCATCTAATTTTAGAAATATATGTTATGGACTAGTCAGCACCCAATATGGTTAAGATGACATTTTTTTTCAACTTTTCTCTCTTTTGTTAAAATCATTGATTATATAAACTTACATGGTTGTTTTGGAGAAACTGAAGAAACGTGGCATTTTATATAATTGCAAAGTGATTCTTTGGAAAATGCAGGCTTGAAACAAATCTCAAGAGGGACAAATTTATTCCATTCAAAATCCAAATAATTGCCAGTTGTTATTTTGTTGTCTTTTATATCTTGCCCACCACACAATTTAAAGTAGGACTGCAAATTGAAGAAATTATGAAGATTAATTCAACAAAGAATACCTAAACTGTAATGGATGAGTCTTTTATCACGAAATCATTCATCAAGAATGGCAACCCCAGGTAGGAAAAAAGCCGAGAAAAAGAAGAATTCAACAAAGAATAGTGTAAACATAAGAACAGCAAATCAGATGGAAATGGCCATAGCTACAAGTAGGTACGACTTTAATTTTTTCAGGTGTGAATTTGACTTTGTCACCGGATCTGGTGCAACTGCGACTTTGTGATTATTTTTGCCACCCCCCCAGTATGGCTTGCAACTCCGCTAAATTACAAAGTAAACTTTAGTGCAATAACATAAACATGCTTTTATAAGGCAGAAAAACACATATCTATTAATTTTTTTTTATTTTTTAGTTAAAACACAGCCTAAACTAATATCTACAGGGCATCCTCCTCCATGTCCGCCTGGCCCATCTTCTCCTCCAGGAGATCCATGTTCCTTTTGAGGAACACAAGCTCCTCAAAGTTGACCTCATCTAGGAAGGACCTCTTGGCCCTGAGGATGTCCCCAGCCGTGCTAAATAATCTCTCCACACCTCCCTGTGCTGGTAGGGAAAGAGGGACCAGGCAAGTTCCCCTTTAGAGGGCACCCAGTCCTCCTTGATGCTCCTTCTCCCTGTGCTTGATGACGGCCCTTAGCTCCCTGGTGATTATATTCCTGATCTCCTCCACCTTGTCAGGATGCAATGCTCTCCAGGGCCTTAAGGGTGAGGTTGGGGTGGATAGCTGTGGCCATAAGGAGGTCACCATCCTCAAAGAGGTGGCCAAACCTCTCTTCATAGCCCCTGAGAAGGACCTGGCATACATTTAGGTAGTTTCATGTAACATCAGTCTCATATAATGGGAAGAATTTAATTTATCATAAAAGGAAAGTTAAAAAACAGATCAAAATAAAGTTAGCTGTTATCAACTCAAATTTGACATTATTAGCCAAATTGGGCTTTAAAAATGGGTTAAAACAGCCACAGCAACTTGTTTAAAAAAGTCATCTTTGTTCGTGATCAAAGTCACAGCAAAAGTCGCAGAAAATTGGTGATGCGTAGTCCAACTTTTTCTAAACATTTGCAACTTAAGACTTTGTGACTTCCAAATTCATAAAGCTAATGCCTTGCTTTTTTATCAATCCTTTGTTCGTTAGAAGCTCGACTCGATCCACCACACCGGCCTTCGTCTGGTAACCAGTGCCTTCCACACTTCCCCCATTGAGAGCCTACTAGTCGATGCTGGGGAGATGCCACTCACTGTACGCCGTGCACGGTGCATTATTCGCCTGTATGCGTGAGCCCAGTGCCTCTCTCAGTGGCCAACAGCTCTCACTGCATCTGCAGCTGATTTCGACGGTGCCTATGCTGCCGAGAGATGCCAGTCATACCCTACGCCCTTTAGGTTTAGGGCTAGGAAACTCCTTCGAGAGCTAGGTATACCTCTCGGGCCGGTGGCGCCCCTGGTTCTGCCCAGTAAGCCACTCTGGAGGGTACCACCTTTGGCTATTTGTCACCACGCCTCTGCTACCAAAGCTTGTACAGCGCCAGGAGTATTGCATTTGACAGTTTTGGAGCACACCTCGTGGCACGCTGGAACCGTGCCAGTGTATACGGATGGCTCCAAGTCAGAAGAGGGGGTCGGTTTCCACACCGTATTCCCTCTGTTTGAAGTCAGTGGGACTCTGCCAGGCACTGCGTCTGTCTTCACGGCCGAGCTAGTGGCAATAAACCACTCGGTACGGGAGATTACGCGACGTGCGCGGTTCGGACTCCAGACTGTGATCTATAGCGACTCACAAAGCGCCCTGAGTGCTCTCATGGCATTGGAATCTCCGCATCCCCTGGTTCGCGATATCCATGACGCTACGGTTTTGGCGAGCCGGGCGGATGTCGAGATTATCTTCTGCTGGGTTCCTGGACATGTAGGAATTGCAAGGAATAAGCGCGCCGATGAGTCCACGAGGACTCGGCGACTGGACCAGCGTTTCGCTCTTCCTCACACCGACTACATGGCAGGAATATGCGCAGCTCTTCGGGCTGCTTGGCAAAGAAGATGGGAGACGGTCACTGGGAACTTAAAGTTGCGTGCCATTGCGCTACAACTGTTCCCATGGACCTACCCCTCTATGCCGCGAATGGTTCAGGTTGCTTTCTGTTACTCCGAATTGGATACACTCGCGTGACGCACCACCATTTTATGGAGCACTCGCCAGTTCCCTACTGTGAAGACTGCCTTGTCCTCCAAACTGTTCGGCACATTCTTGTTGAATGTCCCAGTCTGGGCGATCTCCGCGCATGTTACCTGTCCCGGTACCGGGATGAGCGGGATCGCTACCGCTTTTCCTTTGTACTTGGGACGAGTTTGTGCACACTGAATGGTGGACTTATAGACTTTTGGGGGGAGGACAGCCTTCTCCCCTTTATTTAACTGTTTTTTTTTTTTTTTCTTTGTAGGTCGCATGTTCCTACGCTGGGGAGGAGGAGGAGGACCTCCCCCGACGCCGGAGCTTGTTTCCTCCTTGTTGCCATTTTCCCATATTTATTGTTGTTGTTGTTTTTTGCATATTCTTATTTTAAAGGAGCCTAGTGCTAGGCTGTCGTGAGTGTGGCGACCTGTGCCCAAGTGGGTAGTCACTAAAATTTATAAAAAAAGCATCCACAGCTGAACTTGTATTGCTGAAAGTAGACTCGCTCCACCACACCGGCCTTCACCTGGTGACTGGTGCCTTCCGCACTTCCCCCATTTAGAGCTTACTTGTCGATGTTTGGGAGATGCCACTCACTCTATGGTGGGCACCATGCATTATTCGCCTGTACGCGACAGCCTGACACCTCCCTCAGTCGCCAACATCTCGTGTCACGCTGGAACTGTGTCAGTGTATACGGATGGCTCCAAGTCGCAAGATGGGGTCAGCTTCCATGCCGTATCCTCTCTGTTTGAAGTCAGCCGGACTCTGCCAGGCGCTGCGTCTGTCTTCACGGCCGAGCTGGTGGCAATACACCACTCGGTACGGGAGATTACACGATGTGCCTATTTCGAAAACTGGATTGTGATTTATAGTGACTCACAAAGCGCCCTGAGTGCTCTTGATGAAGAGGCGTGTTCTGTTTGAGGTGTTTTCTTGTCCTTTTCCTTATGGCCATTTAGTTGGATGTACCTTGGGGAAGAGTGTTCTGATCTAGTTTTCTGGGTACAGAAGTTGGGAATTGGTATTGCTGTGCAATGATTTCATTCTAACTTATTCTCATCATGTTATTTAACTCTACTCTTTCTTTCAGATATTTTAGCTATATATTGAGCTCTTCTAGCATGGCTTGTTTTGCACAGTAATATTTTTATGTGCATTATTTGTAACGTCCCTTAAATTATAACATAATTTCTTTCCTGCATGTTTGGATTAATACCTGTTTTGAGCACGGATGACCGAGGTGAGCAGCTTAGCACATATTAATCCTCCTTTATAATCTTAATTTTAAACCTGGTATATTCTTTATTAAACCTGATGGGTTTTGTGCTTGATATTAACGTCATTATCTCTTATTTATCTTTGGTCCATATTTAATATTATTATATTCTGATAATTCCTTACAACCCTTTGCTTATATTAATTCAGTTTTGTTTGCATTGCTATTGTTATCATTATTAACTTTACCCTTTAATCTTGTTTACTGAACTGCCTTGTTGAACTGCACTGTAAGGATGCCATACTCATGGTGCATCCACTCTTTCGTTTTCCCCAGGTGTCCATACATCACCCCTCCTGTCATTGCCTGGTGTGTGAGCCTTGATGTCCTCCCTTGCTTGACTGCCTCCGTTCTGCACTCCCTGGTTCACACCTACCGCGCTTCCTTGACACCAGTCCACCAGTGAGGAGTGCTTAGTGTGGGAACAGACTAAGGACGATACTCACTACTTGTAAAGCTCAAGGTTGCCTTACCAACTCCTTGTGCCTTGCAACCATACCATTGTCAACCTTTCGACCTACCCTATCCTATTCCCAGCACCTGACTAACATATTTTTTCCTCATCCTTACCCTTCTCAACCTTATTGTGGAATTCAGCTAGATTTTTTATGGATTGACTAGTGCACTATTTCATTAATTATTTGTATTATATTATTTTTGTCGATTACTGCTGTTAAGTATATTAATTTAAGTACTTAATCCTTTTATTACCATTTCTTGCATTAAATTTGGGTAGGTCATGCGATTTAACGCTCACACAGGGCATAGGTGCAGTACCATACTGCGACTTACCGGTGCATACCTTTATTGAGTTTAGATATTCAGTCTAATTAATCTCTCTTCCATACCTCTGTTCCTTTATTCAGGCTAATTCTCATTACTCTCCTATTTCTGCTCTATTCAGTCTACTCTTTGCTCTATCATTTGCAGCTTGCCATCCTGCTTCTGTGCTCGGGGTCGTGGATTGGGATTACTTTCCTCTTGGGGAGCAATATCCATTCATTGTTCATCGTGACCAGCAACCAGCACAGGGGATAGGGTTATCTGAGGTTGTCTTGATCGTAGGGTCCCTCAACATCGGGGCATTGGAATCTCCACATTTGCTGGATCACGATATCTGTGATGCCACAGTTTTGGCTAGTCAGGCAGATGTCAAGATTATACTTTGCTAGCTTACTGGACATGTAGGAATTGTGGTGAATAAGCATGCCGATGAGGGTGCCAAAGAGTCTGCACGGAATGGGCGACCAGACCAGCATTTCGCTCTTCCTCACACTGATTACATGGCAAGAATAGGGGCTGCCCTCCGCACAGCTTGGCAAAGATGGGAGATGGTCGAGGAGAACTTATAGTTATGTGCCATAGTGCTGTGACTGTTCACCAATGCTGCAACTGCTTCAGGTTGCTTTCTGTCATCTCCGAATTGGACATATTTTCTTTTGTTATTTGTTTTCTAATATAGTCTAGTATTAGACTGTGTGGAGTACAGCAACTTTCGCCCAAGTAGGCAGTCGCCAGATGAGCTCTTAAAAGAAAACAAAAAGAAAAACAAGACATCACTGATCTCATTTGAAGAGCCTTTTTTCTTGTCTGCGTAGAAGGGGCAGGGGCGAAGGGGCAGGGGCCAATGGGCCCTACCATCCCTTGCTCCCTTTAAGGGGCTGGACCTAAAGGGCCGCTTCCACTGGGAGAGGTCAATTATGGGCCTTCTGCCTGTTTGCTTGGCAGTGCCCTTAGAAAGTAAAGGGGGGAATGCCGCTGGAAAAAGTGAGTTGCTCAAGGGCAACTCCAGAGAAGGGGGTAAGGGGGAGTCCTCTGCCTCCGAAAGCATATGAGACGAGTAAGCCTCGTCTCCAGTCAGAAAAGTTTGGAGGGTCTCCTGTGAAAACACAGGGGAAGGGGACGTCCATTTTTTTCAGTGGAGCAACCCGAAGGCAGCTCCATTGATGGTCCAAGGAAAGGTAGAGGGGGAGAGTTTTTACTTTCAAGGTTTTCATCATCGGCATGATGACCCTAATAATAATATGGGACACAAACACACATCACCTCGTGCAGTAGCCTGCTCTGCTAGGGGTGAACACAGGCCAGCAGAACTGGCTGCAACCATTTAAGGCCACTACTCCCAACTAGTGACCTGGCAGCCCATCAACATCGCAACTCCACCTTAGGCAGGGGGTAAAATGGATATAGTGGAAGGAGAAAGAAAGGAGATGTGAGGAAGGTGTGGGTGGAGATGGAGCAGGTTGTTAAGAACCCATCACCCAAAACAGAGCTCAGTAGTGAGGGGATGCTGTCCTCTCCCCCCTCAGCGTTGATCCGGGATAGTTGGGTAAGAAGGTCAGCATCGACCTGTGAAAATAGAGGCCGACCAGAGAAAGTTGTGGGAGAGGTAGTAGGGAGAGTGAGGAAGTAGGGTAAATATGCAAGTTCTCAGAAAGGAGAAGAGGCTAAGCTGGGGCCGGCTAGGGCACTGTGTCCTGTCAGCAGGGTGGCCAGGAAGGCAAATAAAAAGGTAATGTAGTGCTGAGTAAGTGGGATGAGAAAGCACACCAATAACTCTTCCAGGGCCCATCAGTGTTCAAGTCAACCCAGTGACAGGGCCACCCTAATTTGTACTCAGGCCGGAAGGACCTGCAGCTCCTCCAGATACCAAGTATAACAGGCTAGACAGGGTACCCCCCTGCAGGTAGAGGCTATAGGATCAAAGTTTTCTCCCTTAATCTCCCAATCAGTGAGAGGGAGTAGAGATGCCATCTGCTCCCAAGGAGCTCTAAACAACAACAACCACAACAACAACTATATACAGAGTGGGAGGGCAGAGTCCTCCAAAAGGCACACTATCCAACAGTTTGGATATTTTTTAAGGCGTTATCTGGCGACTGCCCACTTGGGCATAAGTCGCCGCAAACAAACAGCCTAGTTCTAGGCTACTTTAAAATAAAAATTTGAAAACAAAACAATAAAAAGAGATGACAATTAGGAAGCAAGCTCCGGTGTTGGGGGGGAGATTCCGCTCCAAGCGGCGTAGGAGCGTGCGACCTAGAAAGAAAACAATAACAAAAAAAAACCCTAGTTAATAAAAGGGAGAAGGCCGGCCTCCCCCCAAAAGTGTATCAGTCCACCAGTCAAGGAGCACGAACTCGTCCCGAGTACAAAGGACAGGCGGTAGCGAACCCGCCCATCCCGGCACCGGGACAGGTAACGTGCGCGAAGATCACCAAGACTGTGACATTCGACAAGAATGTGCCGAACAGTCTGGGAAACGACGCAGTCATCACAATAGGGCGCAGGCGAGCGCTCAATCAAATAGCGATGCAGCACACGAGCATGTCCGATTCGGAGAGGACAGAAAGAGACCTGAAGCCGTTGCGGCATTGGGGGATAGGTCCATGGGAAAAGTCGTGTCAAAATGGCACGCAACTTTAAGTTCCCTTCGACCGTTTCCCATCTTCTTTGCCAAGCAATCCAAAGAGCTGCCCGTATTCCTGCCATGTAGTCAGTGTGAGGAAGAGCGAAACGATGATCCGGTCGTAGAGTCCTCGCGGATTCTTTGGCGTCCTCATCGGCGCGCTCATTCCCCGCAATTCCTACATGTCCAGGAATCCAGCAGAAGGTAATCTCGACATCCGCCCGGCTCGCCAAAACCACGGCGTCACGGATATTGCGAACCAGGGGATGCTGAAATTCCAATGCCCCGAGAGCACTCAGGGCGCTTTATGAGTCGCTATAGATCACAATCCGGTCTCCGAACCGGGAGCGTCGCGTAATCTCCCGTACCGAGTGGTGTATTGCCACCAGCTCGGCTGTTAAGACAGACGCAGCGCCTGGCAGAGCCCCGCTGACTCCAAACAAAGGGGATACGGCGTGGAAGCCGACCCTCTCTACGGACTTGGAGCCATCTATATACACTGGCACAGTTCCAGCATGACACAAGGTGTGCTCCCAAAAGGTCGAACGCAATACTCCTGGCGCTGTACAAGCTTTGGGAGCAGAGGTGTGGCGACAAATAGCCAAATGTGGTTCCCTCCAGGGTGGTGTCCTGGACAGAACCAGGAGCGCCACCGGACGGAGAGCTATACCTAGCTCTCGAAGGAGTTTCCTGGCCCTAAACCCAAAGGGCTTAGGGTATGACTGGCGTCTCTCGGCGGCATAGGCACCGTAGAGATCAGCAGCGGATGCAGTGAGAGCTGTTGGCGACTGAGGGAGGCGACGGGCTCGGCGTAGAGCGAGTGGCATCTCCCCAGCATCGACCAACAGGCTCTCAATTGGAGAAGTGTGGAAGGAACCTGTCGCAAGGCAATAAACGCTCGGCCCCGGATGCATAAAACTCGCATCCGTAGTCGTGCTTCGAACGAACAAAGGATCGATAAAAAAGTAAGGCAGTAGCCCTATCCGCGCCCCAAGCGCTGAACGTCACGGAATGGAGAATATCCATGTCACGGGTACAAGAGACCCTAAGGCATCCCCTCACCCCCATCGTGTGGAGAGTCTCCATGATACCGTATCGCCATGCGGTATTATAGGCGTTCTCCAGATCGATAAACACTGTGGCGTAGTGCTGTCTACGAAGGAAAGCCTCGCAGACGGCAATTTCCAGTCGGAGCACAGCATCCAACATGGAGTGGAACTTGCGGAAACCGCACTGTGCAGAAGACAGATGGCCTCCGCTGTCGATGAAAAAGGCTAGTCTAACATTTACCAATTTCTCCTTCAACTTGCACACGCAGAGGTTAGAGAGATTGGGCAGAAACCGGCAGGAGTAGAGTAATCTCTCCCCGGTTTGCGAAAGGCGAGCACAGTAGCGATTCACAAGGAATCTGGGAGGAGACCCTCCACCCAGATCCTGTTTAACAAATGTAACAGAAAGGCCATGCCTCGCTCACCCAGGTGTCGAAGCATGGCGTATGGGACATCGTCCGGACCATGGGCGGTGTCCGCGCACGAAGCAAAATCGGAGCGCAACTCACTCACAGTAAACCTTTCGTTGAAGGGTTCTCCGCCTCTGGAGGTAAAGTCCAGCCGGCGGCCTTCCGAGACATCAAGACGCGCATTGAATGCTGGCGTAGCAGTATCCCGGCTAGAGAATGCGGAGAAAGCGGTCGCGGGATCCAAGATTGCGGTCTCATTCTCCTGGAGAACGGGAGGGAGGGTCCTGCGAGAACTTGCCCCGAATCCTTTTGATTCACTTCCACACGTCTGCTAGAGGGGGTCTTCCCGTTAAGTGAAGACACGTATGCCCGCCAAGAAGAGCGCCGGGCATGCTTCGAAATATACCGGAACCTATCCCTAGCCCGACGAAATTCCGCGACAGTGAAATCGTTCGGGCGGCGCTTATAGCGTATGTAGGCATAACGCTTCTGTTTGAGGGTCGTCTCACACTCGGCCGACCACCATGGGAGTGGTCGATGTGCAAAACGGCCAGACGTTCTGGGAATAGTAGTCAGGCCCGCGGCGATGAGGTTGCCGGAGAAGAACTCAATGGCTTCATCTACCGACCTAAACTCCTCGACTGAGATTGAGAATTCAGTCGTTTCCTGAAATGCAGGCCACCACGCCCGCGCCAAGCACAACCGAGGTGGGCTCTCAGGCGGCAGTTGCCCTGAAAATGATATTTGAATGGGAAAGTGATCACTACCATGGAGGTCATCAACCACCCCTCAATCAAAATCAGGCTGTGGATCCGAAGAGCACAAAAATAGGTCAAGGCAAGAAAATGAAGCTGTTCTCAGGCAGTGATGCGTAAACTCATCCACATTTAGGACACCTATCTCAAGCTCTTCGATCAGATCGGCAAGGACTTGTCCCCTGGGATTTATTGAGTAATCTTCCCTGAGATAATGCCTGCGATTCAAATCTCTAAGCAAGAGAAAGGGCCTCGGCAACCGTGCCACGATGCGGCGGAAGTCCCCCGCGTCGAAGTCATCTGACGGTGGAATGTACGCAGAAATGATAGTATACCTCCTATCCAGGTGCAGCTGCACAGGCACTGCCTGAAAGGAGGTATCTAAAGAGAAAGGGAGAACGGAGACATAATGCCGGGTGTAAACCACGCATCCCCCAGCCCGGCCCCCCATCTCGTGGTGGTGGGGTCGTAATATCCTTATACCCTGGGCGGGCGGGCAGGGGGCACGCGCCTAGCATGGTCTCCTGAAGAAAAATAGCTAACGGGAAATGGGACGAGACGAGCTTCCGCAGCTCCTCTCAGTTGGCCAGGAGTCCACATCAATTCCATTGAAGGAAAATACACTCCAGGACTAGCTCGGAGGAGACACGGTCGCCCTCTTCGAAGAGAAGACCCTCACGGGAATGTCCATACGCTTCCCGGAGGAAGAACCCCGGGTGCTGTTGGCGAGTCTTTTCCTCCCTCCGCCTCGAAACCTTAGGCGAGCGTTGAGGCTTCGGAGGCAGGGGACCCTCTTTTCGAGGATCCACCGTCTCCGAGCCACTCAGCCCACCACTAGGCGTGGGCGAAAGAGCCAAAGGTCCTTTGTTGCTGTCTTCCTTGTGGGGGACAGCTTTAGGAACCCCGGAAGATGGCCTGGCGACCAACTTCAGGGGTGTTGCCTCCTGTGAATCTAACGACTCTGTGGCGGCGCGTGGCTGTTTCGCCTTACGGGAAACAGTCATGCTAGGGAAAAGGGGAAAGCCCTGGTTTTAGCCGGGGCTGGGTTTGAGCCCTTTTTGCCTCCAGCTTTATCAGGGAAGCACCCGGATTGAGTAGAACCCGCAGAAGGGCTCCGAATAGGCGTGGAAACAACCGTGCTTGTTGGCCTGGATGGGCCAGGAGCAGAGGGTGCCTTTCTAACTATTAAGGCATATAACGTCCCAGGCAGAGCCGGGTGCGCCAGGACCAAGCGGGGTGCGGCTCTCCGCAATTGACACTTGGCCACACACGATTTAGACTTATCGTGTGTGGCCTTGGAGCAATTTACACAGACTTCGGGTGACCCCGACTTTGCATGTCTACAAGAATGATTCGTGTGGCCGAAGCGGTGACAGTAATAGCCCCGCCGCGGCAGTGGCACGAATGCCTTCCAGCGGTAGCGGTACCAACCAGTACGCACCGACTCAGGAAGCTTGTCACAGTCGAACGTGATGAAGAGTGTAGGGGTGGGTCTCGAGCCCCCCCCCCCCTGTTTTCTCATCACATGTTCGACTTGACCACCCCATGGTCCGCCAGCTCTAAGGTGATGTCCTCTATGGAGTAGTCAACGAGTTCCCTCGCATAAACTACTCCTTTCACAAAGTTTATGGTAGAGTGTGGTGTCACACTCACTGGGGTGCCATGAAGTGTCCGAAGAGCACTTATCTTGGCCGCCTCGGCGGGATTCGCCGCATTCGCCAGAAGGCTCCAATCCAAGAAATGGGTTACCTTTGGCTCTCTATCAATTACAATAGCGAATGCTCTCCTCTGATGGATCATGTTGCCCTTGACCAACATGGTGCCATCAGTGAAGCGAATAATGAGGAAGTGTTTGAAGCCAGCGGGCTGGAAAATGCCAGGTAGCCTCTGAATGAGGGGCCCCGATGTTATCGAGGTTCCACCCTGTGTACTTTTGGTTTTAGTCACAGTCAGGGGTTCCACACCCGAGGGTTAGAGGGGCTGGATGTGCCGATCTTGGGTTGGTCACTTGCCAAAGTGGCAGCAGACCCATCCGCCCCCGCAGCTCCCACTTATGGAGAGGAGCCCCAAGTATTTTTAGTTTTTTTTTGTTCTTTTTCTTTTTTGGAGAGGAGGGCGGGGAATGAACCCGCTTCTCACCTCCACCGGTAGGAGCCCTTTGGCCAGATGGACCAGCCTCAGCCAGGTCCTTCTCCGAAATGGAGAAGGTCCTGGCAGTCGCAGGGGCACCTGACGGAGGAGATCCCTCCCCTCCTTGTACTGCCTCAGAAACCCTAGCCGTTTGAGGAGGACCTTGCATAGGGGCGGATTCGGGTTCGGTGCTTGGCGCCGAACCCGGATTTCCTCCCATGGAAGGCCCTACCATTTGAGGCTGGGTTGCCTCAAGGACCATGTCTATCTCAGGGGGGGCTTCCAGTTGGCCATCCTCCCCCAGGACATCGCAGGTCCTGTTGGCATCATTGTCACTAGTCAGGTGTGGGGAGGCACAGGCCTCGACCCTGGCAAGGTTTAATATTCTTGCCAGCAAGTGTTTTGAGGGCAGCAACTGAAGGGGCCTGGCTTCCCTCTTCCCCCTAAGGGGGTTTGCCCTACCGAGTCACTTCAAAGGAGAGCGGTTGTTTATGGGCTGCCTGCTGGCTTTCTTGGCAGTCCCCTTAGAAAGAAAAGGAGGGACTGCCGCTGGAAACAGGGAGGTGCCTGAAAGCACCTCCAGAGAAGGGGGTGAGGGAGAGTCCCCTACACCCGTAGGCGTAGGAGAGGAGTAAGCCTTCTCTCCGGTTAGAGAAATATGGAGGGTCTCCTGTGCAAGCACATGGGGGGGACCTCCATTTTTCCTGTGAAGCTGCCCGAGGGTGGCTCAGACGATGGAACTGGGGAAATTAAGGGGTGATTTTTTTCTTCTTCATCATTCGGCATGGTGACCCTCTTTTAATTACAGGATGCAACAGCTCATCACCCCTTGCATTAGCCTGTACTGCAAGGGGTGCATACAGGCCTGGCAGAGCCAGGTGCTGCCATTCAGGGCCACCCTTCCCGCCTGGTGGCCTGGCAGTCCATCGACATGACGGTTCCACCTTGGACAAGGCGTAAAATTGATAGCGTGTGAAGAGGAAAGGAAAAGGTATGGGTGGGGATGAAGCGGGTTGTTAAAAACCAACCACCCCAGACTGGAGCTCAGGGGTTAGGGAACATTGTTCCCTACCCCCTCAGCCCCGATCCGGGATGGTTGGCTGAGAAGAAGTTCAGCATCTACCCTGTGAAATTAGAGGCTGACCAGAGAAAGTTGTGGGAGAGGTTGTATGAAAAGCGATGAAGTAGGGGAGAAATACAGGCTATCTGAAGTAAGGAAGGAAGAGAGTCTAAGCTGGGGCCAGACGGAGCGCAGGATCCCGTCAGCACGGCGGCCAGGATGGCAAATCGCCGCGCCCCTTATGGGGCCCACAGTTTGGATAGCATAAATCCACAAAAGTACAAAGGATAAGCAGTAGCGATCCCATTTAGCTCGGGTAGTGGGATATGTAACAAATGCGAAGATCCCCCCAGACTGGGATATCCATCAAGCATGTACCAAACAGTCTGGGGGGGACCATGCATTCAATGTAGTAAGATACAGGCGAGTACTCCAGATAGTGTTGCATCCCACAAGTGTGTCTGATTCAAATGTGATGAAGTGACCTGAAGCAGTCAAGCCATTGAGGGATAAGTTCATGGAAAAAGTCGTGGAGTGATAGCATGCAACTTTGAGTTCCCATGAGGCATCTCCCACCATTTTGCCAGGCAGCCAAAAGGGCTGACCTGATTCCAGCCATGTAGACAGAAAGGGTAAGAGCAAAACGATGGTCCAGTCCCTCAGTACTCACAGAATCTTTGGCACCCTCTTCGGTAAACCTGTTTCCCACAATTCACAAATGTTCAGGAATCCAGCAGATGACAATCTCAACATCTTCCTAGATTGTGACATCCTAAATATTGCTAACAAAAGGGTGTAAAGATTCCAAAGGTTTGAGGGCACTCAGTGAGCCTCTATAAATCGCAATTTTGGCTCCAAACTTGGCATGTCTCATAATCTGCAGTACTGAGAGGTTTATTGCAACCAACCCGACCATGAACAAAGAGACAGTGCCTGGTTAGAGCCCAGCTGACTTCAAACAAAAGGGAAATAGTGTGAAAGCCTACCCAATCTTCAGATTTAGAGCCATCCATATACACTGACATAGCACCAGCATGACATAGCGTATGCTCCCAAAATTTTAAATGCAATACTCCCAGTACTGTAGAAACCTCGGGAGCATGAGAGAATTGAAGGAGGACAGTCCATCAAATGCCAACTGTAATATTGTCCCTGCTACATCTGACACCTAGGGATACTGGGGCTAATAGGGTGTTCAGGTCCTCCAGATACCTGGTGAAAGTCAACATGGGGCACCATTGTGGGAATACAACTTGAGACCTTTGGGGATGAAAAAGCAAACTCTCCTTACAGGAGAAGTGAGTGGTGCTGGACTGACCTTTGCAGCATAATTACAAAAAAAAAAGCTTTAAAGATATATGGAACCACCTAACATGACACTATTTTGCTTTATTTAGAGAGAATACTAACTAAGCTTATTATATTATGATATAACTAACTTATAATGAATCATATTATTCTTACCTGTTTTATTTCAACATTATAGCTAGTTGCATGTCCAGAATCTTGCCATTTTATCCTCGAGTATTGAGTATAATCAGTGATAGATGGAGCTTTAAGTTTTGGACCTGAAACAAGTGGAAGAATAATGGACATTGAGGTTGTTTTTTTTTTAATTAACTCTTAGAAAATTAAGATATTCATTTAAAATTTTCCCAACCCTTTTCAAATCTAAGCAACCAGCTTACAAAGAGTTGCAGCAACAAAGAAAACACCAGCTACATAACATGATAAATCAGACTAGGTCCAAGAAAACATAGGAACTGTTTAATAAATAGTGGTGCATAAAACTAATATTTTTATACTTGCCACCAATAGCAGAGGTTTATAGCTGCCAAATTTTGACCTTAAATGCTTTATGACATGGTGAGGAGTCAAATTCAATAAAATTAATGTATAATTAAGAAAGAATGACTTAGGTGAAACTCAGTAGGTACAATTCAGGGAATATTTGATAGGTGGTTGTTACAACCCCTCTTTCCTCCAGCACATTATCAAATGGATTTTTCAGTTATTTCTCTTCATATGAAATATTAGATTTTATGATTGAGAATTAATGTATTGAGAGAAAATGTTTGATAAATCTAGGAATACTAGAAAATCTAAACAAAGAAATGAATTCTTCTTACAAAAAGGTGTTTAAATTTGGGAAAATAGGTCTACTTAAGGGTCAAATTTAGATGCCTTCAATATGGGATCATTTCCAGCAGTTCCGCCTCTGGAGGTAAAGTAAGGCCAGTGGCCTTCCGTGACATCACGACGTGCATTGAATGCTGGCGGAGCAGCATCCCGGCTAGAGAATGCGGAAAAAGCGGTCGCTAAGGATTCCGCCACGGACGCGGGGTCCGAGATTGTGGTCCCATTCTCCTGGAGAACGAGAGGGGGGTCCTGCGAGACTTGCCCCGAATCCTTTTGACTCGCTTCCACACCTCAGCTAAAGGGGTCTTCCCGTTAAGTGAAGACACATATGCCCGCCAAGAAGAGCGGCGGGCGTGCTTCGAAATATACCGGAACCTAACCCTAGCCCGACGAAATTCAGCGACAGTGAAATCGTTCGGGCGGCGCTTATAGCGCATGTAGGCATAACGCTTCTGTTTGAGGACGGTCTTACACTCGGCCAACCACCATGAGAGTGGTCGACGTGCAAAACGGCCACACGTCTTAGGAATAGTAGTCAGGCCCACGGCGATGAGGTTGCCGGAGAAGAACTCAATGGCCTCATCTACCGACCTAAACTCCTCGATTGAGATAGAGAATTCAGTCATTTCCTGAAATGCAGGCCACCACGCCCACGCCAAACACCACCGAGGTGGGCTCTCAGGCGGCAGTTGACCTGAAAATGATATTTGAATGGGAAAGTGATCACTACCATGGAGGTCAATGACCACCCCCCAATCAAAATCAGGCTGTGCATCCAAAGAGCACAAAGATAGGTCAAAGCAAGAAAATGAAGTGGTTCTCGGACAGTGATGCGTAAACTCATCCACGTTTAGGACACCTATCTCAAGCTCTTCGATCAGATCGGCAAGGACTTGTCGCCTGGGATTTATGGAGTAATCTCCCCAGAGAGGATGCCTGCCGTTTAGATCTCCAAGCAAGAGATAGGGCCTTGGCAACCGTGCCACGACGCGGCGGAAGTCCCCCGCGTCGAAGTCAGCTGACGGTGGAATGTACGCAGAAATGATAGTATACCTCCTATCCAGGTACAGCTGCACAGCCACTGCCTGAAAGGAGGTATCTAAAGAGAAAGGAAGAACGGAGACATTATGCCGGGTGTAAACCGTGCATCTCCCAGCCAGGCATCCCACGGTGGTGGGGTCGCAAGATCCTTATACCCCGGGAGGGCTGGCAGGGGGCACGCGCCTAGCATGGTCTCCTGCAAAAAGATAGCTAACGGGGAACGGGACGAGACGAGCCTCCGCAACTCCTCCCAGTTGGCCCGGAGTCCACGGCAATTCCATTGAAGGAATATGCCCTCCAGGCCTAGCTCGGAGGAGACGCGGGGGCCCTCCTCGAACTGAAGACCGTCACGGGAATGGCCGTACGCTTTCAGGGGGCAGAACCCCGGGCGCTGTTAGCCGGACAAAGGGCTGAAGGCACTGTCGCCTTCGAGGACTTATTGGGGGAGGTTGGGCTCGCCATGCGAGTCTTTTCCTCTCTCCGCCTCGAAACCTTAGGCGGGCGTTGCAGCTTCAGAGGCGGGGGGCCTTCTTTTCGAGGAACCACCGTCTCCGAGCAACTCGCTCCACCTCAGGGCGTGGGCGAAGGAGCCGAAGCTCCTTTGTTGCTGTCCTCCAGCGTGACCGTTTCGCCTTACGGGAACGGTCACGCTGGGGGAAGAGGGGAGAGCCCTGGTTTTAGCCGGGGCTGGGTGTGAACCCTTTTTGCCGCCAGCTTTACCAGGGAAGCGCCTGGGTTGAGTAAGGCCAGCAGAATGGCTCTGAATGGGCGCGGAAACAACCGTGCTGGTTCGCCTGGAAGGGTCAGGAGCAGAGGGTGCCTTTCTAACTATTGAGGCACATGACGTCCCAGCCAGAGCCGGGCATGCCAGGACCAAGTCCTTAGCCTCGCGGAAGAAGAGTCGATCGTGGGCCTGAACGGCCAGGATTTCTTTCTCAAAGAGATATGCACCACATTGCTTCGAAGAAGCGGGGTGCGGCTCTCCGCAATTGACAAACTTGGCCACACACGATTTGTACTTATCGTGTGCGGCCTTGGAACAATTTACACAAACTCCGGGTGACCCCGACTTTGCACGTCTACAAGAACGATTTGTATGGCCGAAGCGGTGACAGTAATAGCACCGCCTTCACGCGGTAGCGGTACCAACCGGCACACACCGACTCAGGGAGCTTGTCACAGTCGAACGTGATGAAGACTATAGGGGTTAGTCTCAAGGCCCCCCCTCCTCTTTTCTCATCACATGTTCGACCTTGACTGCCCCATGATCGGCCAGCTCTAAGGTGATGGCCTCTATGGAGTAGTCCACGAGTTCCCTCGCATAAACTACTACTTTCACGAAGTTTATAGTAGAGTGCGGCGTCACCATAACATGTGTGCCATCAAGTGTCCGAAGGGCACTAACCATGGCCGCCTTGGAGGGATTAGATGCATTTGCCAAAAGGCTCCTGTCTGAGAAATGGGTCACCTTCAGCTCTCTACCAATCACACTAGCTCAGTGGTTCCCAAAGTGGGCGGTACCGCCCCCCTGGGGGCGGTGGAAAGATCTGGGGGGCGGTGAGGAAGAAGGGGGCGGCAGTCCGAAGTTGAAGTCAGAAGTTCGAACGTTTGTTTGACGATTTGTACACAACACGTGCAGCAGGACGAGTCAGTGGACGATGCATCAGGGTCCGGTTACCGCACGCCGCTCTGGCCCAGTCAGATCCGACAGCATAGACTACAAAAGCAAAAGCTCAGGTTTGTAATTTCAAGCTTGTAATGTTCAGAATTTTATCTTATAATAAAAACCGCATCCTGGCGGTCAACATCATCTTGAGTTCAAGTCAACATGAAATTGGGGACTCGCCCGAACGCGCCGTGTTGTGTTGTGTTGAGCTGGTTAGGGTGGTGCATTCACTGATATATATTGTTATGAATGTATATGACTTTGTACCTGTGTGTGCATGTGTTTGTGTGTGTGTGTGTGCATATATGCGTGTTCGCGCGTGTGTCATTGTGTGGGTGATCACGTCCACCACCATTTTCTGTGAGTAAATGAAGAAAATGAATACGTGAGAGGGTAAACTTGCTTTTTATACCTTCAATGTTGTCATTTTTGTCTTTAAGTAGGCCTATTTATGAAATGCGATAAAATGCTGTATTTTACATGGTTTTATTTTTTTGTTCCAGAATAAAGTATGGCCTTGGTACAGCAAACAAAAAAGAAGTGTCGGCAATATAGTGTGGAATATCTGAAATATGGATTTGTCGCAGCACCACACAACCAACAGCAACCAATGTGTCTACTGTGTGATAGTGTGTTTTCAAATGAAGCTATGAAACCTTCGAGGCTTTTGGAACATTTGAAGAAAATGCACTCTGATAAAGCAGACAAAAACTTGGCATATTTTCAGTCACTCCGAGACAACGTTCGGAAACGGAAAACCATCGGAAATATATTTGCCAGCAGTTTACAACAATCTACTGACGGTTTGCGAGCATCATACAACATCTCTTTGCTGATTGCTAGATCTGGTAAGCCTCATACAATTGGAGAAGAGCTTATTCTACCAGCAGTAAGAGAGGTTCTACACACAGTTCTACACAAGTCACCTGACCAAATTATAAAAGCTATTCCTCTCAGTGATAACTCTGTTCAGAGAAGAATTGATGAAATGGCTGAAAATATTGAAGAAACATTGTGTAACATGCTTAGGACAACAGAATTTAGTTTACAGTTAGATGAGTCCACTCTGCCAGGCAATGAATCTTTGCTTCTTGCTTATGTTCATTTCGTCAAAGATGAAAGCTTGGTTCAAGAGCTGTTATTTGCAAGACAGCTTGAAACAGACACAAAAGGGGAGTCAGTATTTCGTGTCGTTGATGTTTTTTTCAAAGAGAAAGACATCCCACTTTCTAACATTCTTGCTTGTGCAACAGATGGGGCACCATCAATGGTAGGTCATCATCGTGGCTTCATTAGTTTCTTGAAAAAAGCTGTACCTGGAGTACTTACAGTGCACTGTGTAATCCACAGGCAGCATCTGGTCGCAAAAAACCTGAGTGGTAGACTACACAAATCAATGAGTACTGTTATCACAGCAATAAATAAAATCAAGGCACATGCCCTCAATTCCCGACTGTTTCGACAGCTGTGCACTGATAATGATGAAGAGTTTGAACGTTTAGTGTTGCACACAGAAGTTAGATGGCTGTCAAAGGGAAACTGCCTGAGACGTTTCTATTCACTGTTTGATACAGTTGTTGAATTCTTCCAAGACTCCAATTCTGTTCTGTGTGATGAACTAAGAAACATGAAGCATGACATTGCTTATTTGGCAGATATATTCACAAAGTTCAATGAAGTTAATTTGCAGATGCAAGGAAATGAGGCTAATCTAATTACAGTCAAATCAGCTATCTCCACCTTCCTGGCCAAGTTACAGTTATTCAAACGAAACATAGCTCGCCATGCACTCTACCAGTTCCCAAGCCTCTCTGAATTGGATAAGGAAAAAGTCATACCATTCGATGACCTTCAAGTGTATTGTACACACCTGGATGAACTGCACAGAGACATGTCTGAGAGATTTGAGGACATTTTATTGCTTGAAATACCAGACTGGGTGATAAATCCATTCCTAAATGTCGACGGTGAAGAAACTGGAGTGGCAGAGGAAGAACTGATTTCCATTCAAAATGACATTGAGCTAAGGCCAATGTTCAAAAAGTCATATCAAGATTTTTGGTTACAAAAAAAAATCTCTGACTGCTATCAAGTGCTGTGGAACAAGGTCAAGATGTACTTTATTGCCTTGCCAACATCATATTTAGTAGAACGGGGCTTCAGTGCAGTCGCCTTGCTTCTTTCCAAGCAAAGAAACCGACTGAAAATTACTGACCGCGGGGATCTACAACTTCTTCTTAGTGAGTTCCAGGATGATGTTGAGAAGCTTATGTCCCTGCACCAAGCACATCCATCCCATTAATATTAAGTGTGAGACAATGAAGGTTACTGGTGGAATGTTTATTTACCATTCTATGTTGCTGAAACAGTTAAAACTGCTAAAAAATAAATTGGTTTACTAAATTGGGTTTTATTTGTGAAATACACATTTGTGTTTAACCTTTCTCTTTTCAAATTGCAGCATACCAAATATCAAGAAAGAGGTGTTTGTTTCCATATGTGTCTGTGGGGGGCGCTAGGAATTCACTGGGGAGCCAAGGGGGCGCCAGCCTGCAAAAGTTTGGGAACCATTGCACTAGCTAAAGCTCTCCTCTGATGGACCATGTTGCCCTTAGCCAACATGCTGCCATCAGTGGAGTGAATAACGAGGAAGCGTTTGAAGCCAGTGGGCTCGAAAATGCCTGGTAAACTTTGAATGAGGGGCCTCGATTTAATCGAGGCTCCGCTCTGCGCACTAGCACTTTTAGTCTTAGTCAGAGGGTCTGCACTCGAGGGCGGCTCCGACGATGGACGAGGGGAACTTGATGGATATTTTATTTTATCATTATTGGGCATGGTGACCCTTTTTTTTTTTACAGGAAGCAAACACTAATCACCCCTCACAGTGGCCCACTCTGTGAGTGGTGTGTATGAGGCTGGCAGAGCCAGGTGCCACCATTTATGGCCACCTCTCCCACCTGGTGACCTGGCAGCCCTTCGGCCTGTTGGCTCCACCTTAGGAACGGTGTAAAAAAATAGTGAAGTGAGAAGGAAAAGGGATATGAGGAAGGTATGGGTGGTGATGAACCAGGTTGTTAAAAACCACCATCCCAAACTGAAGCTCAGGGGTTAGGGAACATTGTCCCCTCCTTCCTCAGCCTGATCCAGGATAGTTAGCTGAGAAGGTCAGCAATAACCCTGAACAAATAGCGGCTGACCAGAGAAAGTTGTGGGAGAGGTTATAGGGAAAGTGAGGAATTAGGGAAGAAATACAGGCTGCCTGAAAGAAGAAGAAGCTAAGCTGAGGACGGACGGGGTGCTGAGTCCCATCAGCACGGCAGCCAGGAAGGCAAATCACCACACCCCTTACAGGGATAGAATGGAGAATGAAGGGCGATGTGATGTGATGAAGGTGTGGGTGTGGCTGAAGCATGTTGTTAAAAACACACCACCCGAGACTGGTGCTCAGGAGTGAGCAGCCCCAATCCGGGATAGTTGGGTGAAAGGAAGCTGGTCAGCATCAATCCTGTGAAATTAGCAGCTGACCAGAGAAACTTGTGGGAGAGGTTGTAGGGAAAGTGAGGAAGTGGGGTCAAAACATAGACTGTGAAAAAGAAAGAGAAGAGGCTAAGCTGGGACCGGACATGGCACTGAGTGCCATCAGCACGGCGGCCAAGAAGGCAAATCGCCGTGCCCCGCTATGTAACTTCCACTCATTTGTGAACTAACTTCATCATGAACTTCTTTTCAAATATTTTATGACAATTGGTTTATCCTTTTTTTTTGTATTAGCATAAATCAACTCTAGTTTATGAGTTGAAAAAGAAAAGGTTTAGCATTAAGTAGACCATACCCTCACATTCATTTTTCAGAATGACATTTATAGTTCAAATCAAGTAACTTTGGGAAACTTTTGCTTTACAAAGGTGCTATGGCTATTGAACTATAAACAATTTTATCTGGCACTTTTGATCCTCTAAACAACTTTAGGTGACAGAAAAATGGTTATATGAACATAATTTTGTGATATAATGTACAGCTGAAAGAAATACTTACATGTCAGATGACTTATGCATTGTGGGTTTGGCGCTCGATTGCCTGAAATTTTGATTATAAAGCAGATATGATACAGACTCCCATGAATATATCTAATCTCAGTATTAGATGAAGGCAAACTTTTCCAAGTAAATCCATCTTGGGAAACCTATAAAAATAATAGATTTTGATTAATAGTGGCTTAATGAACCAAGCAGTTATACAAAAGCATTTTGACGTGGAGATCATTCATCCATGAGCCTTCAATTATGTTCTAAGGTGTGGTTCAATGCCACTAAACATGGCTCTCTCCTCGCTTTAAATCCTATAAAGCACAGCAATTTTGTTTTATTTTAATTTTTTTTAATTTAAAGAGCTCATCTGGCGACTGCCTACTTGGGCATTAGTCGCCGTATTAAAAACTGCCTAGAACTAGGCTACTTTTAAATTTAATGTAATAACACACAAAAAACACCCCAAACAACAACAGAAACCAAAAAAGGGAAAAGGAAACGAGTAAAGAGTAAGCTCCTGCGTCGGGGGGAGGTCCCCCCGGTGCAGGAGCGTGCAACTTATAAGGGGAAAAAAAAACCAACAAAACAAAACAAAAAAACTTGGTTAAATAATAGGGAGAAGGCCGGCCTCGCCCAAAAAGTCAACAAGTAAACCAGTCAAAGTGCACACACTCGTCCCGAGCAAAAGGGACAGGCAGTAGCGACCCCAACCATCCCGGTACTGGGACAGGTAACGTGCGCGGAGATCACCCAGACTGGAACTTTGGACAAGAATGTGCCGAACAGTCTGGGGGACGACGCAGTCGTCACAATAGGGCGCAGGCGAGCGAAACATCAAATAGCGATGCGACACACGAGTGTGTCCGATTCGGAGACGTCAGAAAGCGACCTGAAGCCGTCGCGGCATTGGGGGATAGGTCCATGGGAACAGTCACGGCGCAATGGCGCGCAACTTTAAGTTCCCTTCGACCGTCTCCCATCTTCTTTGCGAAGCAGTCCGAAGAGCTGCCCGTATTCCTGCCATGTAGTCGGTGTGAGGAAGAGCGAAACATGGGTCCGGTCGCAGAGTCTTCGCGGACTCTTTGACACCCTCATTCCCCGCAATTCCTACAAGTCCAGGAACCCAGCAGAAGATAATCTCAACATCCGCCCGGCTCGCCAAAACTGTGGCATCACAAATATCGCAAACCAGGGGATGCAGAGATTCCAATGCCCTGAGAGCACTCAGGGCGCTTTGTGAGTCCTATAGATCACAATCCGGTCTCCGAACCGGGCACGTCGCGTAATCTCCCGTACCAAGTGGTGTATTGCTACCAGTTCGTCCGTGAAGACAGATGCAGCGCCTGGCAGAGCCCCGCTGACTTCAAACAGGAGGGATACAGTGTGAAAGCCAACCCCCTCTTGGGACTTGGAGCCATCCGTATATACTGGCACGGTTCCAGCATGACACGAGGTGTGCTTCAAAAAGGTCGAACGCAATACTCCCAGCGCTGTACAAGCTTTGGGAGCAGAGGCGTGGCCACAAATGGCCAAATGTGGTACCCTCCAGGGTGGCATCCTCGGGAGAACCAGGGGGGTCACCGGCCCGAGAGCTATACCTAGCTCTCAAAGGAGTTTCCTGGCCCTAAACGAAAGGGCTTAGGGTATGACTGGCGTCGCTCCGCGGCATAGACACCGTTGAGATCAGCTGCGGATGCAGTGAGAGCTGTTGGCTACTGAGGCAGGCGCCAGCTCGCGCGTACAGGCGAGTGATGCACTGCAAGCGGCGCAGACCAGCAGGCTCTCAATGGGAAAAGTGCAGAAGGTAACGGTCGCAAGGCGAAGGCCGATGTGGTGGATCGAGTGCACCTTCCGCAATAAACGATCGGCTGTGGATGTATAAAACTCGCATAACTAGTCGAGCTTCGAACGAACAAAGGATTGATAAAAAAGTAGGGCAGTAGCCCTATCAGTGCTGAACGTCACGGAACGGAGAATATCCATGGCGCGGGTACAAGAGACCCTAAGGCTGCGAATATGAGCCTCCCAGGTGAGGCGTCTGTCGAATACAGGACCAAGGAAACGGTGCGACTTAACCACATCCATGCGCACCCCATTAAGAAACAAATCTGGGTCGGGGTGGAGCCGTGGATGGCGGCAGAAGTGCACCACCTTAGTCTTGGCCAAAGAAAACCGAAACCAGTGCGCTTCGGCATAGCGAGAGACGCGGTTCAATGCTGTTGGAGTCGATGCTCCAGAGTTGGCATCTGGGCCGCGCCAAAACAGATCGAAAGGTCGTCCACGTAGAGCGTAGCGAGAACATCTTCTGGCAGCACCGAGGTGATGCCGTTGATGCTCAGGGCAAAGAGGGTGACACTGAGGACACTTCCCTGCGGGACACACTCTTCCTGCTCCTTTGGGCCGGAGAGAGCTTTCCCCACCCGTACGCGGAATCGACGATCTCGCAAAAATTCAGATCTAAAGACTGGGAGGCGTCCCTTCACCCCCATTGTGTGGAGAGTCTCCATGATACCGTATCGCCATGAGGTATCATAGGCCTTCTCCAGATCGAAAAACACCTTGGCATAGTGCTGTCTACGAAGGAAAGCCTCGCAGACGGCATTTTCCAGTCGGAGCAGAGCATCCGACGTGGAGTGGAACTTGCGGAAGCCGCACTGTGCAGAAGACAGATGGCCTCCGCTGTCCAGGAAAAAGCCGAGTCTAACATTTACCAATTTCTCCATCAATTTGCACACGCAAGAGGTTAGAGAGATTGGGCGAAAACCGGTCGGAGTAGAGTGATCTCTTCCCGGCCTGCGAAAGGCAAGCACAGTACCGATCCACCAGGAATCTGGGAGAAGACCCTCCACCCAGATCCTGTTGAACAAATCTAACAAAAAGGCCATGCCTCGCTCACCCAGGTGTCGAAGCATGGCGTACGGGACATCGTCCGGACCATGGGCGGTGTACGTGCAAGAAGCGAGAGCGGAGCGCAACTCACTCACAGTAAACTTGTCGTTGAAGGGTTCTCCGCCTCTGGGGGTAAAGTACAGCCGGCGGCCTTCCGCAACATCACGACGTGCATTGAATGCTGGCGGAGCAGCATCCCGAATAGAGACTGCAAGGAAAAAGGGGTCGCGAAGGATTCCGCTACGGACGCGGGGTCCGAGATTGCAGTCCCATTCTCCTGGAGAATGGGAGGTGGGTCCTGCGAGAACTTGCAAGGGATCCTTTTGACTAGCTTCCACACTTGTGCTAGAGGGGTCTTCCCGTTAAGTGAAGACACGTATGCCCGTCAAGAAGAGCAGCGGGCATGCTTCGAAATATATCGGAGCCTAGCCCTAGCCCGACGAAATTCAGCGACAGTGAAATCGTTCGGGCGGCGCTAATAGCGCATGTAGGTATAACGACTGTGTTTGAGGGCCGTTTCACCCTCGGCCGACCACCATGGGAGTGGTCGGCGTGCAAAACGGCCAGACGTTCTAGGAATAGTAGTCAAGCCCGCGGCGATGAGGTTGCCGGAGAAGAACTCAATGGCCTCATCTACCGACCTAAACTCCTCGACTGAGATAGAGAATTAAGTCATTTCCTGAAATGCAGGCCACCGCGCCAAGCACCGCCAAGGTGAGCTCTCAGGCGGCAGTTGCCCTAAAAATGATATTTGAATGGGAAAGTGATCATGCCATGGAGGTCATCGATCACCCCCAAATCAAAATCAGGCTGTGCATCCGAGGAGCACAAAGATAGGTCAAGGCAAGAAAATGAAGCGGTTCTCGGACAGTGATGCGTAAACTCATCCACGTTTAGGAGGCCCATCTCAAGTTCTTTGATCAGATAGGCAAGGACTTGTCCCCTGGGATTTATGGAGTAATCTCCCCAGAGAGGATGCCTGCCGTTCAGATCTCCAAGCAAGAGATAGGGCCTCGGCAACGATGCCACCGGCGGAAGTCCCCCGCGTCGAAGTCAGCTGACGGTGGAATGTACGCAGAAATGATAGTATACCTCCTATCCAGGTGCAGCTGCACAGCTACTGCCTGAAAGGAGGTATCTAAAGAGAAAGGAAGAACGGAGACATCATGCCGGGTGTAAACCGCGCATCCCCCAGCCCGGCCATCCTATGGTGGTGGGGTCGCAAGACCCTTATACCCTGGGATGGCGAGCAGGGAGCACGCGCCTAGCATGGTCTCCTGCAAAAAGATAGCTAACGGGGAACGGGACGAGACAAGCCTCCGCAGCTCCTCCTCCTCCCGCCATTTAGGACCACCCTTCCCGCCTGGTGGCCTGTCAGTCCATTGGCATGGCGGCTCCACCTTGGACACGGCGTAAAACTGAGTGTGAAGAGGGAAGGAAAAGGGATGTGAGGAAGGTATGGGATGGGATGAAGCAGGTTGTTAAAAACCAACCACCCCAGACCAGAGCTCAGGGGTTAGGGAACATTGTCCCCTCCCCCCTCAGCCCCGATCTGGGTAATGAATGACCTAAGTGGAGGAAGAAGACTCAGGAGTGCTAATGCATATGTTATTGAAGTTTTAATTTGTGTATTGAAGCAAATAGTGATATGTTTAATTAATAGGAATGTGAAGAGTAATGAACTTATGATTCAACTTTATAACTCATATGTCAGGCCCCATCTAAGAGTATTGTATACCTGCATGGTCCTTACATATTGGGCATGGTATCAAGCTGTTGGTGGCACTACAAAGGACAACAAAATGATACCATCTATGAGGCACCTTGAGTATGAACATATATTGCCAAAGGTTTGGACAGACAAATTGCAAGGGTCCTAAGCATCACTGCTTCAAATTACTGCCCATACAATACAGTGGTTGCAATAAATATCCGATAGATGGTAAAAAGTTTATTTACAATAGTTATACAACAGCAAAGTAATTGAAAATGCTGTAGAACTCTCTAGAAAAATAATCTACTTCATCCATGTGAAACAGCTGACCTCAGTCAGTGTCTGAGAGCTGCATGAGAAGGAGATCATCATTCAACACTCTAATTCTAATATGGCAAAGACTAAAGAATTGCCAAAAAAGAGCAGAGAACTAATTGTTCAGTTACATAAAAGTGGTTTGGGCTATAGAAATATTTCATCTATGCTAAAAATATCAATCTCGACCATTGGTGTCACGATTCGCCGGTTAATGTCATATCAGTCCTCTGCAAGTCTACCACGTTCAGGGCGTCCATCTAAAATTTCAAATTGTGTGGCTAAACATATAGTCCATAAAGTAAAGAAGAATCCTCAAGTGACTTGATCTGAACTTCAGAAAGATTTGGAAGCAGCTGGGACAAATGCATGCAAAAATACAATTAGAGCAGTTCTTAGGAACGAGAGATTCCATTCTGACACACCAAGAAAGACACCTTTGTTGAAATCAATTCATGTCAGAAATTGTCTGAATTTTGCCAAGGAACATTTAGAGAAGCCTTCAAGTTTTAGGGATGCTGTACTATGGTCTGACGAGATGAAGATTGAGTTATTTGGGCAGAATAGTGTTCGTCACATTTGGAGGCAGAAATATTCAGCGCATGCTCCTAAAAATACAATCCCAATAGTGAAGTTTGGAGGAGGTAGCATAATGGTATGGGGCTGCTTCTCCTCTGCAGGTCCTGGAAGACTCCAAATTATTGAAGGGATGATAATCTCTTACAGTCTGCAGACGACTTGAAGTTGCCAAGAGGATGACATTCCAGCAGGACAACAATCAAAAACATACAGCCAAGGGCACTACAGTGTGGTTTTAGCAGAAAATAAAGGTTAGGGAATGGCCAAGTCATTCGCCAGACCTAAATCCTATCGAGAACCTGTGGCAAGAATTAAAACTAAAGATTCAGAAAAGGGACACAAGAAATCGAACAGATTTTTAAAAAATATGCCAAGAAGAATGGGCCAAGATACCTACAAATATTTCTAAGAACCTCATAAGTAAATATCCCAAACAGTTGGAAGCTGTACTAGCGACTAAAGGTCATATCCCCAAATACTAACTGGTTTTCATAGATGTATCAGATACTTTTTGAAATGTTTGTTTGATATTTTGCTGTAATTATAGTAATGTTTTACTTTTTTTTGCAATATGATACCAATTTGTATTCAACGTACAAAATACATAAGATGTTCAATTTTCTATTACTTTGCTGTTGTGTAACTATGGTAAATAAACTTTTGACCATGTATCAGATATTTATTGCACCGACTGTATATATGACTTTAGTGTAGCATACAAGATAATCAGAATATGTATGAGTTTCCAAAGGGCCAGTATTAGTGTGCTGGCCTTTCATTCATCTTTAGGACTTGTGCAACTTGCCATGGCATGCTAAATATCACAGTCTCCGGAGGAAATTTGAACATGTGCATGGTAGTCTTACATTAGTGTCCAGAGGTAGTAACAGATAGTGGGCTTCTTCTTATACAACCTGACCTTTTTAATATTACTCACAGATTGTTGATAATATTATTTTACATGTCCATACTATACACAAATTATAATGATAATAAATTGGAGAAATGATAATTCCTTTCCTTTAGTCAGTCTGCTCAAGGTTTAGGATTCTTTCACAATGAATTGAACACTAACCAAGGCTCAATATCCCACAACTCACACACGAAGCACAAAGCAATAACCCTACCACAATATATATATTCTGCCTAGTACATTTAGCTCTATCCACATCACTGGTTATCCACTACAAATATCTGACGAGACAACCTACTACCATGAACTTCAAACACCTACTACTACACTGCAACCTACACAGAGCGCACCAAGAGTTTCCTGCCAAAACTGACTTCATCGACCATTACATCGCAACATTCTTCCCATTGTATTTACATGATAGATTATGCTACACATTATTTGCGATCTTCATCACTATACAATATATACACCTTTGAGTATATACATATTGATGTATCTTAACAAATGACCGCACACCAAGTAGTAGTTACTACCATGAGATAACTACCGGGGAGAGTAGGGGTTTTAAATAGCAGTAGTCTGCCCACCAATTACCTTTAGCCAGTGGCCAAATTCTAACAATTATGACCAAAGTGGTTTCAAGGTCAAGGAGCCAATAACTCAATGCAGTATTGTTCAAACTACAGTAGCCCTGCAGATAATGCATGCATTACATAACATTATTTCATATAATACAATGCCTCCCATAGACCCGTATGGCCCTGCAGAGTCTAAAATAAATTACATAATGCAATCCTTATGTGGTCCTAGTAACTGACAAACAGGCCATTGAGGCTGAAGAGAGTAAAGAGAAAGAAAACAGAAAAAACAAATAAAATGAATAAGGTCGGGGAGGTTAAGAAGATCAGGGTGAGCATGATTTTTTTTTTTTTTTAAGAGCTCATCTGGCAACTGCCTACTTGGGCATTAGTCGCTGTATTAAAAACTGGACTAGTACTACACTATTTCAAAATAAAAGATAAAAAGATAAAAAGCAACCCCCCCCCCCAAAAAAAAGGGAAAAGAAAGCAAGCTCCTGCATCGGGGGGAGGTGCCCCCGGCGCAGGAGCGTGCAAACTATAAGGGAAAAAAACAAACAAACAAAACCTGCTTAAATAATAGGAAGAAGGTCGGCCTCCCCCCAAAAGTCAACAAGTCTACCAGTCAGTATGCACACACTCGTCCCAAGTACAAGGGACAGGCAGTAGCGACTCCACCAATCCCGGTAGCGGGGCAGATAATGTACGCGAAGATCACCCAGACTGGGACATTTAACAAGAATGTGCTGAACAGTCTATGAGACTAAGCAGTCGTCACAATTGGGCGCAGGCGAGCGCTCCATCAAATAGCAATGCGTCACACGAGTGTGTCCGATTCGGAGACGACAGAAAGCGACCTGAAGCCGTCGCGGCATTGGGGGATAGGTCCATGGGAACAGTCGCGGCGCAATGGCACATAACTTTAAGTTCCCTTCGAACGTCTCCCATCTTCTTTGCCAAGCAGTCCGAAGAGCTGCCCGTATTCCTGCCATGTAGTCGGTGTGAGGAAGAGCGAAACGCTGGTCCGGTCGCAGAGTCCTCGCGGACTCTTTGGCGCCCTTATCGGCGCGCTCATTCCCCGCAATTCCTACATGTCCAGAGACATGCAGGAAGCCGAACCCCTCTTGGGACTTGGAGCCATCCGTATACACTGCCACGGTTCAAAGCGTGACACGAGGTGTGCTCCAAAAAGGTCGAACGCAATACTCCCGGCGCCGTACAAGCTTTGGGAGCAGAGGCGTGGCGACAAATAGCCAAATGTGGTACCCTCCAGGGTGGCGTCCTGGGCAGAACCAGGGGTGCCACAGGCCCGAGAGCTACACCTAGCTCTCGAAGGAGTTTCCTGGCCCTAAACCCAAAGGGCTTAGGGTATGACTGGCGTCTCTCGGCGGCATAGGCACCGTCGAGATCAGCTGCGGATGGAGTGAGAGCTGTTGGCGACTGAGGGAGGCGCCGGGCTCGCAAGTACAGGCGAGAGATGCATTGTACGCGGCATAGAGCGAGTGGCATCTCCCCAGCATCGACCAACAGGCTCTCAATGGGAGAAGTGCGGAATGCACCGGTCGCAAGGCGAAGGCCGGTGTGGTGGATCGAGTCCACCTTCCGCAATAAACGCTCGGCTCTGGATGCATAAAACTCGCATCCATAGTCGAGCTTCGAACGAACAAAGGATCGATAAAAAAGTAGGGCAATAGCCCTATCAGCGCCACAAGCGCTTAACGTCACGGAACGCAGAATATCCATGGTGCGGGTACAAGAGACCCTAAGGCTGCGAATATGAGCCTCCCAGGTGAGGCGTCAGTCGAATACAAGACCAAGGAAACGGTGCAATTCAGCCACATCCAGGCGCACCCCATTAAGAAACAAATCTGGGTCGGGGTGGAGCCGTGGATGGCGGCAGAAGTGCACCACCTTAGTCTTGGCCAAAGAAAACCGAAACCTGTGCGCTTCGGCATAGCAAGGGACGCGGTTCAATGCCTGTTGGAGTCGATGCTCCAGAGTTGGCATCGAAAGGTCATTCATGTAGAGCGTAGCAAGAACATCTTCTGGCAGCACCGAGGTAATGCCGTTGATGCTCAAGGCAAAGAGTGTGACACTGAGGACACTTCCCTGTGGGACACCCTCTTCCTGCTCCATTAGGCTGGAGAGGGCTACCCACACCCGTACGCGGAATCGGCGCTCTCGCAAAAATTCAGATATAAAGACCGGGAGGCATCCACTCACCCCCATCGTGTGAAGGGTCTCCATGATACCATATCCCCATGCGGTATCATAAGTCTTCTCCAGATAAAAAACATCATGGCGAAGTGCTGTTTATGAAGGAAGGCCTCGCAGATAGCATTTTCCAGTCGAAGCAGAGCATCCGACATGGAATGGAACTTGTGGAAGCCGCACTGTGCAGAACACAAAGAGCCTCCGCTGTCCAGAAAAAAATGCTAATCTAACATTTACCAATTTCTACATCAACTTGCACACGCATGAGGTTAGAGAAATTAGGCGGAAAATGGGCAGGGTAGAATTATCTCTCCCCGGTTTGTGAAAAGCTAGCACAGTATCAATTCGCCAGGAAACTGGGAGGTTACTCTCTACCCAGATCCTATTGAATAAAGCTAACAGAAAGGCTATGCCTCGCTCACCCAGGTGTCGAAGCATGGCGTACAGAACATCAGCTGGACCACGGGCGGTGTCCGCGCACGAAGCGAGAGCGGAACACAACTCACTCACAGTAAACCTGTTGTTGAATGGTTCTCCGCCGCTGGAGGTAAAATCCATCAGCGGCCTTCTGCGACATCACAACGTGCATTGAATGTTGGCAGAGCAGCATCCAGGCTAGAGAATGCGGAGAAAGCGGTCGCGAAGGATTCCATCACAGACGCAGGGTCCGATATTGCGGTACCATTCTCCTGAAAAACGGGAGTGGGGTCCTGCAAGAACTTGCCCCGAATCCTTTTGACTCGCTTCCAAACCTCTGCTAGAGGGGTCTTCCCATTAAGTGAAGACCCTTGCATCTTCAATTCAGCAGGCTTTCGAAAATTTTGTTCTTCGCACCTTGCCTAGTAAGCCTATGAGGCTGTTAACTGACAATGGGCCTGAATTCCCCTCAGCAATCTTTGAGGAAATGCTGAACCGGTTTGGTATCGTACATGTTTACTTGACTCCATATAAACCTGCCTTGAACGGAGCTATTGAGTGAACTAATCACACACTAATTGACTTCATTGTCTTGCAAGAGAACAGGGTGCCTCATGGGATAAGCAGCTACCCCAAGTGATTTTCACATATAACCACTCTTGGCACTCGCAACTTGCTATGTCCCCTTCTAAGTATATATGACTCGTTCTCATGACCTTTCACAAGCCCCTACCTTGTCTTCTGATGTTACTAAGTTTTGGAAGGAGGGACATCCAAACTTTTCACCATTCCAACCTGTGATAAAGTATTGAAGAAGGCTATTCTTCAAGGCCATGCTGTCAGCAACAAATTTGCTGCACGATATACTGGGCCTTACACTGTGAGGAAGGTACATGAAAATGGTGTGACCTATGAGATCTCAGTCAGATCTCAAAATTTCAAGGTGTACCATTCTCAACTTAAACGCTGGATCCCTGTACCTGCTTACATTACCTCTTCTCCCTCCTTGCATCAAGTGTGGCAACAATATTGTACCCAGGTAGAGTTTCCTAGTACTGATTATCCGAGTGACTCGGATTCTGACATGCCTGCTCCTGTTTCAAACTTTTCATATATGTCAGACTCGGAAGATTCTCATTCCTCTAGTGAAACTAGCTTTTCCAGTTTCCCCAGTCTTTCCTTGGGTTTTCCCCGTTACTGAAAAAAGATCTGTATCACAGAAGGAATTGGATTCCTCTGACAGCAATACCTTTTGTGATGTGAGAGCGGATGGAAGGTCCTCTGCCAGACCCTGTTCCTCTCCTTTCTTTGCTAAGCCTCTTGATACAGTGATAGAGCAATTAGCAGATGTGTCACCTATCCTTCCTGACCAGCTTTCTGTCTCTATTCAGAAAATGGAAACTTTCCTAGATGAAGTCTATAACCGACTGATTAAACAAGAAGCTGATATAGCTCAGCACAATTCTGCTGTTGAGGAACTTTTAACTGTTACCCAAGATTTTGAGGAATTTTTAGATTCCCTTCCTGTTAGTGGTAATGCAACCACTTCTCCAGGTATGACTCCAACTGCATTGTCACAAAAGCTCCCTGTTGTTGGTAGTATACCTGATTCAAAATTGCTACCATCTGTAACTGAAACTACAGTTGTTGTCTCTACTCTGGCCATTACTCGCATTTCTTCAAATGTTCCTGCTCCATTAAGTGTTCCCTTGAGTGCTCCTGTTACATTGAGTACTCTATTTCATAGAAATATTGGTCCTGGTGTTTCTGATATTGAATCATCTTTTGTTGGCTTTAAAGAGCGCTCCCCTGAATTACAGTTGCTTAATAGTAAGCATATAAGATTACTAGCTACCTGCAAGAAGGTTATTGCTTTTCCTGTTAAACCTCACTTAAAAGTGGGTAAGGAATATTATGGGCCACATACTCGCTCTAAGGGTCCAGTGTAACCTGTGAAACATATATTGGGTACCATACGGAGATCAAAAACATTGATTCTTGTACTGAATAATGTGGTCTGCTTTTAAGTGCTCCTGCTGGTCGACACTCGAGAGAGGTATGTAGAGGTGTGCCTCTGCATGCCCAATTCCCAATAGTTAGTTTTCAAAAAGACCTTGCCCAAATCCTTATACTTACTTAATACAAATTTTTGTGTTTCAGATAATAGTTAAATTTTTGTTAAATTAAGATATATATATATATATATATTAAATGATTAGATTAAGCAAAGCTCATTAATATATTATTTAATACTAAATATAATACAACTACTGAACTGCCAAATTAAATCTATTCTCTCTGAAGGTGAGTTTTGTGGTGACAAACCTTTCCTTGTTGTATCATATTGTTTTGGGGATCCTTGGAGGGTTTAATGCCAGAAAAGAAAATCTGAAGACTTTTGTATGCATTTTCTAATGCCTTAATGATTCGCACCAGTGTTCTTACTCGCTAGTAGTACATCTAGTCAGTTTGCTCCAGTCTCGTAACTGGTGAGTACCAATCACTCAATAATTAGATCTTGGTAGAGGGCCCCAAATTTGGTCAATTTTTATCATTTTTGCTTGTATCATGAAATTGGTAAATTTGAGATCCGCTAATTAGCTGATTGACTACCTTATTTTTGTAGGAGCAACCGTAGCTGGGCTCTTCAACCATACCAGCACATCAACTGTGATCAATCAGTCAACCTGGTCACCGCAGCTCCTTAAACAAGCGAATGCACCATTTAGGTTCCCAGCTGATAGCTACTTCAATGTAAACATATCTCGTTGTTATGTATCGTGTTTAGGAGCTACTGTATAACTTATCCTGTTGATGAGTACCGGGTTCTGGCATTAACTTGTAACACATTGGGTTGATCAGTCCCATGTTTAAGAGCTATTGTATAGCGTACCGTATTGTGAGAACCGGGTTCTGGCGCTATTTGTAACATTTATCCTGTTGGTGACTGCTATTTATTTAAAGAAGGAAAAATTGTTCTGTTGCGCATAGAATACTTGGGCTAAGAAAGTTTATCGGTTTAAATTCCATTTATACACTGGCCAATATTTACTTTGTAGATAGTTGATTCATTATATTTACTATATGCAATAAGTTTTAATTTCCAAGATGTAAATTTAAAAGTCTAAAAGAGGTCACAAAGACTGGGCAATTGTTGATAAAAAATTATCAACCTTACCAGGTGAATTGATTGAAGGAATCATAGTGACTCTGAGCAGTTGCTCTCCCAAAATATTGCCCTAAAGTATAGAGTTATTACAATGCAAAAGACTTTAGCTGTGCTAGTGTCTGGTCCACCTTCATACACTGAAGGAGTTATTGGGAGTACCTGTCATTGAGAATTTTATTGGCATAGCTCAGGCTGACGCTTTAATGGATTTACTGTAGACATGGGAACTTACAGATAAGGTTACTGCCCAAGTTCTGACACTACATCCAGAAACAGTGGATTTGTGAAACTGCAGGAGAAAATGCTAAAAGCAGCAGTTTGGGAGAAGCTGTTAAGGAAGGTGAAGGGGCGAGATAATCCCTGGTTTGAGCAGCTGAATGATGTTTGAATGGACTTGTCCAAGAAAAACCAAAATATCTTGGCTATCAATGGCAAATGGCTGAAGAAAAAGAACATTAAAGAAATATTCAGACATTCTAACAGAAGAAAAGCTTGCAAGAAGTGACTACAGGGAAGTGGCTGAACTGACAGCCATTGTTCTTGGAGAAACGTTTCCTTGAGGTATTAACTGGAGGTGACCAGGCACCCTTCATCAGGACAGAAACCTGTACTCCATGAAAGTGCTGATGTTTTCAGATCAACTTGAGTATGACAAAGACATTGTATCAAAGTTGGACTCAACACCTTCCTTGCGCTGTTCTACACTCTTTTATGGATGATGTCAATGTCTGCTACAGATGCTACCATGAATGATCTGTGTGTAATCCAGGACATGTTGAAATACAAGAAAACACCGAGCTTGCTGATGAATTACATAATAAAATGGAAAACCACAAATGGTACTTCATGCAGGAATTTGTGCTATCTGCCCTGTTCAGCAGTAGATTGTGTGACACATTGAAGCACAACATTGGTGCCCAGTTACATGTTAATGAGAAACCAGAGAGCTTCAGAACAGGAAAGCCTCTAAGCCAGAGTCACAGCTAAGACCACCCTGGCTGTTCTCAATGGCCCAGAATCACATTTCCTGCTGGACACTTTGAACATTAGATCTGAGTGGCTTATGGAACCTGTCACATTTGGGGCACAGTCAATGGACTATGTCAATAATCTAAAAGTGATGAATGACATTGTTGAATGTGGTGTCAAGATGATAAGTGACTTTCTAAATGTCATAACAGATGCCAAATAAAGGGTCTCCTTCAAGCTGCGGAGTTCAACAGACACCACTTTGAAAGCTTCAGGAAACAAACTCTCAACAACTGATTGTGTAAATGAAATAAATCATCATGTAATGCTTTCACTACTTGATCAATTAAACCTGTGAAAAAATATTAATTACAAATTTATGTCATGAAGAAGGCATCTTGCCAGCCTTGAGTGTGATTTTTTGACATTTATGAAATCTTTGTATGTACCAATGTGCCATTTCTTGTTCCAAAACTACCATAAATGTATATGTTAGAAAGACTTTAATTTGGTGCCTACTTTGTTGTTCTAACTGCCACCTGGCAAGTAAGGCTATGTTTTTGAAACTCTAGCCACCCTGTAGAAGGGAAAAAGAAAAGTTGTAGAGTGGTCAGTCATTTATTTCCAAGTGGATATGGTAGAACCTGGATGCAATCCTGGTGTGGGACCACCTCACTTGGATGTATTCCATGCGAGTTTAAGTTGCGATTCAACTTCCACCTACTTGCTGTTGCATGGACCACTAGCATATGAAGGGCGGGGGGCTCTTAAATTCTCTCAGCATGCAACTTCCTCCCTCCACTCTAACCTAGTTCCTCAAGACAGTCTTGTTTAGATAAAAAGTTATAATTCAAAACATGATTCAAGGGACCCCAAACTGGTGCCTTTGGCCAATTTAAAGCGCCATGCAGCAATGCTTCCCAACATCCTAAGTCAAAATATTTCTGATTTTTATTTTCTTTTTCAGGTCAAAAGGCATTGGGAAAATTACAGAAACCTATGAAAATAAAAAAGTTGATTAGAACATGCCTATTAGAAGGTGCACTTACATCCACATTCATCACTATATGTGCTCATAAACACTGTTAGAAGGTGTACTTTCATCCACACACTTATCATTATACCAAGTACAATTCACTGCCATTTAAATTGCAGAATAATAACTGACAATAGTCAATCTTAACCTAATAAAATGATAAAAACAGTTTCTAGAAGGAAATGGGACCACTTACCCAAGCATCAATTACATCAGCATTGACTGCATCAATACTAATTGTTTGTTCAGATTCAACTAAATTCACATTTTTTGCTCCTGTAAATGCATAAAAATTTAATAGATATAGTTAAAGGAGAAACAGCTCTGCCACCAAAAGGCAAAACACATTAACTCCAAAAATGCAATATTTGCAAATTTGATATCTATGGAATCGGTAGAATGAGACAACCATGCCTATTATGGTGGTTTACATCTGTCTTGTCATCATACCGAGATTTCAATTGGTTAATTGCATTAACTGCACTGAAATCTTAAATATTAATTTTCTCAAAACAAAGATTTTGGAGTTAATGCATTTTACCTTTTCGTGGCAGCCACTAGTAATCCTAAAAAAGAATTATACTATTTTTATTCAGACTTCAAACTCTAGAGTGAACAGGCTTCCTAAGTTGGTTACTTGGTTGCCCCCAGGCTGGTCATTATTGCCAGTATGCATCCACCAGGAAAGCTGCCACTGGGTATGTGGATGTCAGTGTTTTCTCTGTTGCAATGGCCAAAAAGGTAGTAAGGTCTAGATTCTGTTGAAATGTACTGAAGGCGGAATTTTGTTGGTCAAAGGGGGTTAAAGACTGCCATGGGTGTGAGTGGGAGCATATATTTAAATGCATAAGAGGGAAAAAAAATTCTGAGTGTAAGTGGCTGGTTTGTATGTAGCCAGTGATTGTTCTAAGGGGGTTATTTTGTGCTGTTTTAAGTTTGTTAGATTTGGCAGTAGTGGGGTGTCAGGCAGGTAATGAATGTAGCTTAGTGTATACAAAGGTGGGTTCTGTTAGAGCATATAGGCAATGAGTTTTCCATTTTCTTTGCTATAAATGTTTGTGACATGGGTTGTGAGTCATGTGTGTATCATATATGAGGCACAATATTGTGTCTCATTTAGTGAGTGCTTTAAAGAGCTAGTGTCATGTGTATCTGTAGATTTTGTTCTGTGTGCAAGTGACAAGAATGTAAATATGTAAGGAGCTGTGTCAGGTTCCTGGTAGCAATAGGTGTAGGTTTCAGTGTCAGACAAGCTGCTGGTGTTAATTATGGATGGAAAATGCATTGAAGCTTTGCCAGTGTAATGCATTAATGACAAGGGAAGAATTTTTCATCTTGGTAAACTTATGTTGGAATGATGACAGCAGATTTCCAGCCTCTGATGGTTCATATCTTCCTCCAGGGCCTCAAGGTCAATGCAGACATTTACACTGAGGTGCTGGAGAATGTAATCAAGCCATGGATGGACAAAGTAACTGCAGGGTCTAACATTTTCCAGCAGAACTTTGCTCCTGCACACAAGATATGGAAGACATCACTGATCCCCAGAACTGTGGTCCCCAACTTCATCTAAGTGCTTTTTTTTTAAGGAGCACATCTAGCGACTGCCTACTTGGGCATAAGTCAGCGTACTCACTACAGCCTACAACTAGGCTATATTAAAAAACAAATACCAGGGATAAAAAACAGTAAAAGTCGTATAGTCTGCAAGTCGGTGTGCACAAACCAGTCCCAAGTACAAGGGACAAATGGTAGCAACCCCGCTCACATGCTCAAAGATCACTCAGACTGGGACATTCAACAAGAATGTGCTGAACAGTCTGGGGGGGACAACGCAGTCATCGCAGTAAGACGCAAGCAAGCGCTCCATCAAATGGCAGTGCATCCCGCGAGTGTGTCCAATTCAGGGAGACGACAGAAAGCAACCTGAAGCCTTCGTGGCACTGGGGGTAGATCTATGAGAACACTCACAGCGCAATTGCACATAACTTTAAGTTCCCCTCAAACATATCCCATCTTATTTGCCAAGCCACCCAGAGAGAGGCCATGTAGTTGGTGTGAGGAAGAGCAAAATGCTGGTCTGGTTGCGGTTGCCCAGGCCTCGCAGACTCTTTGGCGCCCTCATTCCCTGCAATTCCTACAAGTGCAAGAACTCAGCACAAGATAATCTCAACATCTACACGGCTTGCCAAAACTGTAGCATCACAGATATTGCAAACCAGAGGATGTAGAGATTCCAATGCCCAGAGAGCACTCAGGGCACTTTGTGAATCACTATAAATCACAATCCAGTCTCTGAACCAGGCAAATTGCATTATCTCCTGTACTGAGCGGTGTATTTCAACGAGCTCGGCCGTGAAGACTACGCAGCGCCTGGCCGAGCCCTGCTAACTTCAAACAGAGGGGATACGGCATAGAAACTGACCCCCTCTTGGGACTTTGAGCTATCCATATATACTGGCACAGTTCCAGCATGACATGAAGTGTGCTCCAAAAAGGCCAAACACAATACTCCCGGTGCTGTAGAAGGTTTGGGAGCAGAGGCGTATCAACAAATATTTAAAGGTGGTACCCTCCAGGATGGTGTCCTTGGCAGAACCAGGGGCAGCACTGGCCTGAGAGCTGTACTTAACTCTTGCAGGAGTTTCCTCGCCCTAAACCCAAAGGACTTAGGGTATAACTGGCATCTCTCTGCAAGATAGGCACCGTCAAGATCAGCTGCAGATGCAGTGATAGCTGTTTGTCAATTGAGGAAGGTGCTGGGCTCTCTGTACAGGCAAATAATGCACTGTGCACGGTGAAGAGCAAGTGGCATTTTTTTTTTTCATTGTGGTAGGCCATCTGGTGACTGTTTACTTGGGCATGTCGCTGTACAAAACAGCCTACTATTAGGTTATATTAATAAACAAATAATATCTAAATAACATAAAAATGATAAAAAGGACAAAGGCTAAAAAAAATAACAATGAGAAAAAACCAAAGGCAAGGATGCTTGGTTTGGTGTGGGAAGTAAGCCTGCTTCTCCTGGTGCAGGAAACATGCAACCTACAAAAAGAAACACATAAAGAAGGTCAAATAAAGTGGAGGAAGCCAGCCTCCTCCAAAAAGTCATAAAGTCCACAGGTCAGTGTGGGCAAACCTGTCTTCAGTATAAGGGACAAGCGGTAGTGACCCCGCACATCCTGGTACCGGTAACATGCACGATTACCCAGACTGGGTAATGCCATCTTGAATGACTTTGCAACTATATATGGGGCAGTCTCGGTCAGATTAACCAGTGACTAGCACCCTCACCTCTCAGATTTTGCAAATCTATTTCTGAAATCTTTAGATCAATCCAACCAACGTTTCAGGAGATATGACCTTGGGCATTTTGAGGTTTCTAACATTTGGAAACCCATAGTAGGGTAATAATGGTCATAATTATATAAAAGTACAGTAAACCCTTGATATAACAAACCTCAATATAACAAATTTCGGATATAACAAACCAAATTTCCTAGCCGAACTCCATGCTGCGATTCACTGGCTCACAGCTCAGTCGGCTGTGAACATCGCGCGGGAGAGGTTGTTCTGGCGTTCTCTTCCTCTCTTCACGAGTGATACTTACTACTCCATAAAACGAACGAACCATCGGATATAATGAATTTGGTTCATTATATCTGGACAGTGATTGGTTGGTTGAAGAAAATCCTTCAACTTCAATTAAACCAGTTCTAGCCCTTTTGGACCAAACACCTGTCAAAAAAAGTAAGTACTAAGATAATATATTTTATATTTCACAAGAATGGTGTGTTTGATCTATATGGCCCATTGAATAGAATTTAAGGTACTGTATAAAACAAAATTGATAATTGGCAAGCTTTTACTTTAAAGGATTTATTCTTTAACCTTTAAAACACCAGGCTAATTTGCTCGAAATCGCCTTGGGCGAAATTATAAATGGTATAGATTATCAAAAATAATTAAAATAAAATATTTAAATCCTTTTTTATAAATCAAATAATATATCTTTTTAATTGAAAAGAATTATTCTATTGATATAATTCACAAATTATTAATAACCTTCTACCTATTAATAATTATGATTGATAATTCTCAGTTCTTCCACAAATTTTCAGTGAAAACCATAGTTAGTTTAAGCTGTTTAAATCAATTATGGTTTAAAACCTGTTTCTAATTATAGAAAACAGTAGTGTTATTCATGAGAGACTAGTTTATATCTTAACTTTTAGGAAAATTTTGCTCAGAGCTATATTTGAACCTATAAAACTATTTTCCAGACAAAATAGGCTTGCTTGTTTGTGTACCTTCAATAACATACTAACTTAAGGCATTTCCTCATTTTAATTAAATTAAAAGTGAAAAAATAAGTGTATTTAACCAAAAAGAAGGGAAGAGTCATCAAAAATGGTGTGCTTATACAGATGTGAGTAATGAATCAGCCTCTTTTCACAGTATGTTGTGGTGAGGCCTAGAATGGAGTCAAGTTATGCTCATTCATAAATCTAAGTTTACAAACAAAGATGGACTGACCTAAGCGATATATGTATTTCAATCAAATGATTACTCACTAACATAAGAGTTTGACAAAAAAGATGAATTATCATAATAATCAGGGCGAATACAGGTCTAAAAGTGAAAGGCTACAAAAGGCCCTCAGTCGATTACAGAGCATTAAATTATGTCATATAAAGGCCCTCAGGCATCAAATGGGTTAATGATGCTCTTTAGTCTACACAAAATGCAAATTTTGCTCTGCATAATAATTTAAATATATTATTTGGGGTTCTTTTTAGAAGGGTTGTCATTGAGCCAGAAAAAGCGCAAAGCTCATTCGTGGTAAACTATCAGGGGCCAGAAACACTCGAAGAAGAGGCTAGAAGTCAGTTACTGTGTTCATATTAGTGATGCTTCAAAACCTGAAACAGAATCTGAAAAACATCTAGAAACATTAATGAATGAATTGAAACAGTCATTCCTGGAGAGCAAATGTCATAATCACAAACTACAAATGTTGACTCTCTCCCCATACAAAATTGAAAAAACTGCTAGTTTCCCTTAAACTACAACATATGTGGTGAAAAAAAGCCATTCACTAAAATCAGAATTTGGAATCGTTCCAAAGATTCCAATAATGAGTAACGGAAAAGTGATATCTGAAGAATACAAAGATATAGTCAGAAGATTCTATGAGTCAGATGAGGTTAGTCGTATGTGTCCTGGCAAAAAGGATTGTGTGAAAGTAATCAGTGCTGAAGATGCAAAAATGACTGGTCATTGGGAATTTAAGAGTTATTTCAACTATATAAAAATGATAAAAAGAATCCCAAAATAGGATTTTCCACATTTGCTAAATTACAACCACCATATTGTGTGCTTGCTGGTAGTGGTGGAACTCATTCTGTCTATGTCTGCACATATCATCAAAACCTCAAATTACAGCTGGCTGCATTGGGAGAAAAAGGTCTCTCATACAAAGATCTTATGGATTACAGTGTCTGCAGTACAGAGAGAGAGGCTTGCATGAGGGTGTTCTGAACTTTTTTGAGTTGCTTGACAGTGTAAAATCAGCTCCAAATGAAATATCTTGCAAGCAATGGGTGACTGTTGGCCATTGTACAATCGTAGACAAAATGGAGCCACTTCATGAATACTTATCATCATTAAGCATGAAAATATCCTGCATGGTTCAGCATCACTTTGTTGCACAGCAGTAATCACAGTATTTAAAACAGTTGAAAGAAACACTACCACCTCAGATGAGGCAGTTGGATATGACTGACAGTGGTTGAGTGCGCATGCTTTTTTGTTTGCTCATGATAACTGCAATTCAAAGAATCTGTATGTGTAGTGTCCTCTTCTTTTTTTTTTTTTAGTTTCAAAACAGTGCAAGTATAGTGTGTGTGTAGGAATTTGTATTAAAATACACATTCCTTTCTCCTCATGGGCGGAGTTATAAAAGTCCCATTCTTCTTGTTTTGTAAGCAATATATCCTGTCTGTCAGTCATAACACTTCTCTATTTCTTTCAGGAATACAATGTTTATTTGTATTTCAGGAAAATTTTTGTTTTTTTTTCCTCCTCTTGCAGGTAAAATAATCATTGCTTACTTTTTTAAGACAGCTTAACACTTCTCCATTTCTTTCAGGAATGTAACGTCTATTTATATTTCTGGTAAAATAACAATTCTCTTTTTATTACTAGGTTAAACAGGCTTGTTTTTAAGATGACTCCGCAGAAACGTGTCTGCATGACATGCAAAGAGCAGTTTTTGCTGGCCCACTTTGAAGGTCAACTGAACAAGTTGTAGAGGCTGTGTCTCTTGTGGCCAGTAGGAAGTTGAGCTCTGTTGCCTAAGCCAGGAGTTAACAGCGGTACGTGCCAGGGTTGAGGAGCTGGAGATGGAGCGAAATGATGGGCGTCCTAGTTACTCACAGGTGGCCGGGGGGGGGGATCAGAGAGTATCTGAGCATGCAGCATCTGTCCCCAGCAGACTGGAGACACCTGCAGTAGTTGGACCACCCCACGGAAGTCAGACAACATGGGAATCACATGAAGCAGCTCCCGTGCCTCACAGATGCACAGGAATCGAGACATGCACGAACCTTTCATGCCCATTCATCAAGGAGTTGCACCGAGACCCCTGAAGTGAAGGCTACAGACAATAATGGCAAATAGATTTTCTGTTTTAGATGACACAGTGTGAGGAAATCGAGATTTGCCTGGTGGGAGACTCCATCATTAGGCAACAACGGGAAGAATTTTGTGGAAGTTGACCAGCGAAGAGGAGGAGATACTGCTATCCAGGGGAAAGAGTCGAAAACCTGATAGATTCACTCGATGATTACACAAGTAGATCCTCGCAGGAGATGACTTTTGTGATCCACATTGGGACTAACAATATTTTTTCTACCAGATCTGAAGACCTTCTGGCGAAGTACTGGCAGTTGATGCGGAAACTGAAAGAAAGGAGTAGGAGTTTCTTTTCCAGGCATTCTTCCAAGAATAAAGGTGCAGAATGCTTTCTATGGAAAGGCATCTAACATCAATAACTGTGTAAAAGGTCTTTGCCAGGAGAAAGGAGTGCACTTTGTCGAAACCTGGAATGACTTCTACGAATGTGAAAACTTGTTCCAGCAAGACAGACTCCATCTGAATCAGTTTGGAGCTGCAAGACTTGGTAGAGTCTTAAATAATGCTGTACAGTTTTTTCTTGCAGGTGTAGCAGAATGCAGTATTCGAACTTGAATAAAATGCCACCATCTTTAAACGTTTATTATGTCAACGCACATAGTAGTAGAAATAAAATCACCAAATTTAATCTTCTTGTAGAAAGTGAAAACTTCGATCTAATGACAATTTCCGAGCGTTGGACAGATATTTTTAATAGAGACTTTGTCGGCGAATTTGAAATCTCAGGTTACAATCTCTTTTTCAAGCAGAGTGTTGGTAGAATAGGGGCAGCATAATGTTGTACTGCGAAGAAAATTTAAATCCCATTGAGATTGCCATGGAGAATCATAGCGATGCGATTATTTTATGCACAAAATCATTAGCTGGAAACATAGTATTCAACACTGTTGTTGTCTATAGAGCTCCATCCCAGATGGAAATGTCAGATCAGCTTATGTTCCGCTCGCTCCAAGAACTTATTGGATCCACAGCTACAATAATAATCAGTAACCTTAACTTTCCAAATGTAAACTTTGCAGATGCTACTGCTGACAGAGTTGGATCATAACTACTTCACTTCCTAGATGATAACTTCCTTTTGCAATGTGTTGATCGACCTACACAAGGAAACAATATCCTATCCTGGACATTATTTTAATGATAATGAAAACTTTGTGAAAAATGTTAAAGTTGGCAAACCACACAGAGACAGGGATCACAGTTGTCTCAGATTTAAAATTGTGAAAGGTTCAAACACAGACTCAAATTGTATGCTGGTACCTAACTTTAACAGAGCTAATTTTAAAGACTTTGAGCATGTGTTGAATGCTCTTAGTTCTAGGACTAATAATAACAACACCATCACTACAATATGGAATGATTTCATAACAAAATTCAGAAACGCTGACCAAATATATGTCCTAAGACTGTCATAAGCAAAAATCTACGGTAAAACTAAAGTAGTGGAACAATGAGATCAAGGATCTAATCAAAAGAAGAAATCAGGCATATAAACATTGTAGAGATACTAGCGAGCACGTGCAGATGAATATATAGAACTAAGATGCGGTGTCAAAAAGCTAATTAGAAAATGAAAAAAGAATTATGAAATTGAGCTAGCTAGAAATGGAAAAGAAAATCCAAAGATGTTCTACCAGTATGTAAGCAACAAAAACACAGTAAAGGACTCAATTGGCCCACTTAAAAACAAAAATAGAGACTTAATATCTGACCCAGGTGCCATTGCCGAGATTTTAAAGGATTTTTATGCACCAGTTTTTACAACGGAAAACATCAACACCATTCCAGACATTGATGCACCAATAGTTACCGAAGAGTCATCATTTATGACTAGTATTCAAGTAACAGAAGAAGAGATAATCAAACATATCAAAAATTTAAAGCTAAGCAAATCGCCAGGTCCGGATATGATCCATCCTCACCACCTGAAAGAGTTGAAAGAAACGATAACCAAGCCACTCACCACAATATTCAATAAATCTACTTAGATTTTCAAAAAGCTTTCGATACGGTCCCTCATAAGTGTCTAATTAAGAAGATTGCCTCTCATGGAATCGGTGGAAACATATTGAAGTGGATCGAAGACTGGCTCAATGGAAGGAAATGCCATACAGTCAGTTTGACTTGACCTAAGTCTCCAAGAATAAAAAAATGATATTTCACTGATAATCATCACTGACAAAATAATTACAATAATGATAGGGAAGACCTGTTAAGCTAATACAATTTTGGCATATTCGATACTTTCATCAATTTCTTTCTGAGGAAAAATATATTTAATTCTGCTGCCTCCTCTTAGTGTAGGACAACTCATGACAGTTAATATATGATGTCCTAGCACTGCGCATGAATCTTTATTTGATGGATAATGATATGCATTAGCCCCTGATGACTTAGATGGATGTAAAAGGTTCACTGTGTAATCATCAAACTCCTCACAATATTCCTCCACAATTCCAAACCAAACTTGCCTGTCATAAATGCAGCTAACATACTCTCCTGGTTTGACACATTTTAGGTTATCAACCATTGCAGGTTCATTAGTAATATGATTTTTCCTTATTCTTTTCTTTTCTCCAATGCTACTTGAAATGAGATATACCATCAGTTCTTCCTTGTTTATGAGAACAAATCTGATATTTCTGAAACCCTAGAATAGCCCAACTGTCCTTGAATCGATGTTCTAACCATTGTTCTGCATCTTTCAAATCAGATGTAGTTACAAAGAAAAATTTTATTGCCTTGCTCAAGTTTTCTTCACAAAACTGAAACATGTCTTCTGGGGCAAGAATGTGCCTCTCTGTAGGTCTTTGCAAACTGTCACGAGCAGTAGCTCTCTTCATTGTTCCCCCAATCCCATCACATGCATTTTTGCCATGGGATGTAACAAAGAAGTGCCATTCACAAGACAAAACAAAATCCTCTTCATGGTAACAGATTTGTGAAGTTGTATCTGTTCTTATATTGGCCAGCACATCCATCCAAAAAATAGTACACCTTCTTCAGTTGTGGGCATAGTTCATAAACTTTATTATAAATGAGTAAACCATTATAGTGTTGTGTTTTAGTGATGGAGATAAGAAACAGACACTAAAATGGTTAAGTTCCTGGTCTGAAGATGAACTATAATAGATGATAAAGGGTGAACTGCACATTGTGAATTGTCCCAGTGTAATCCTTAGGCAGCATCTTGGAGAATGAAAGAATAATTTTCAGAGAAATCACCTAATATAACTGCCTCACTCTAAGGTGGTAGTGTTTCTTTCAACTGTTTTAAGTACTGTGAATGCTGCTTATGACAAAACATGCAGGATATTTTCATGCTTAATGATGATAAGTATTCATGAAGTGGCTCCACTTTGTCTACCATTGTACGAAGGTCAACACTCACCCATTGCTTGTAAGATACACCCTCTTCTCTTATGCAATCTTTGCAAAGTTGCATGATGCAAGCCTCTCTCTCTGTACTGCAGACACTGTAATCCATAAGATCTTTGTATGAGAGACCTTTTTCTCCCAATGCAGCCAGCTGTAATTTGAGGTTTTGATGATATGTGCAGACACAGACAGAATGAGTCCAACCACTACCGGCAAGCACACAATATGATGGCTATAATTTAGCAAATGTGGAAAATCCTATTTGGGGATTATTTTTATCATTTTTATATAGTTGAAATAACTCTCTTAAATTCCTAAAGAACCAAAAAAAGAATATATTTAAATTATTATACAGACTAAAGACCATCATTAAAGAATAAATCCTTCAAAGTAAAAGCTTTCCAATTATCAATTTTGTTTTATATAATACCTTAAATTCTATTTAATGGGCCATATACATAGATCAAACACACCTTTCTGGTGAAATAGAAAATATATTATCTTAGTACTTACCTTTTTTGACTGGTGTTTGGTCCAAAAGTGCTCCAACTGGTTTAATTGAAGTTGAAGGATTTTCTTCAACTAAGCAATCATTGTCCAGATCTCAAACTGAAGATATGTTACCCAAATCACTAATTGAAGATGACTCAATTGAATCTTGCTCAGTCTCATTGTTTTCAGTGGTTCTAAGTATTGTGAGGTTTTCCATTATTAGTGTCCAACAGTTCACACACAACAATAAGTCTTCTTTCAATCTTCCAGCACATTTTTCAATAAGCACATCACTCAATTTTCTAAGATTAATTGTTATGCGCTTCTTGTGTTTTTTAGTAGGGTCTTGGCAGTATTTCATGTGCTGAACCATTGTATTTTGGTGAATAGGCCTAATACCTAAGATGTATATTTCACTAAGTAATTTCTATAAATCTGTAATTTTAAGATATACAATTAGAAGACACTTTTTATGATATTTTTATACACAATATTTTAATTTTTGATATTTTTTGAGGCTCATTGAAAAACAATAACAACCCACCACACACACTGCTGGCTGAAACTGTACTAACTTGTAGACTAGGACCTACAACTATCTGTGGTGATTCTGTACAAGTAGCAACATGTTGCAACAGGATTGTTTAAGCTACATATAAGCTTTGTCTTCCCCTTTCACTACTTATATTATTGGCAGTGAATTACAATTTTTATCGAACTCTTAGAGTTCAAGATCAAATTTATATCAAAGCTATAAAATTTCAATGAATTGACGAACAATTTGTAAATATGGTGTTCACTTATAAGTTAATTACATGAAAAATACCAAGATAAACAACCTTTTTATAACTGTTTCTAATAGCCAAGAGCTGTACCTTTGTTTTTTTATATTAAAAAAAAGGTAATTTTAATTTCTATAATTTAAATTAGGAGCTTAAGTGTAAAAAATATATAGAAAAATATGCCTTCATTTTTCTCATTTATAATTTTTTTTTCAATTTTGATACCCCAGGGATCTTGACCTCCAATTTTTGCAAATCTATGTTTTCTTTATTTTTCAACCTAGAGTTCTAAAACTCTCATATTTAGATTCCTTGTCTTTTTCTGATTCTAAATATATACATACTTTTATATAATTATGACCATTATTACCCTAGTTATGGGTTGCCAAATGTTAGTGACCTCACACACAACCTCAAAATGCCCAAGATCATATCTCCTGAACTGTTGGTCAGATTGACCTTAAAATTTCAGAAATGGGTTTAGGGTCCAATAACTTTTTATAAACCAAATTTCAGCAAAATCTGAGATGAGGGTATTAATTTGCAATTTTTCTGGTTGATCTCACATATATGGGAGTCATGTTTATTGTCTTAGTGGCAGGCATATGTGAAAGGATAAGAGGGCTACTGCTGGTCATGAAGTGGAGTCATCCAAGTGAGACTCAAAAGAAGGGGGTGAGGGTAAAGCTGCCTCACCCATAGACATATGAGACAAGAAAAACAACTCTCCACTGTAAGAAATTTGGAGGGGCTCCTGAGAAAGCATAAGGGTGACCCCCCCCACCATTTGATAGGTGAAACTGCCCAATGGTGGCCTCAAAGATGGCAAAAAGGAAACTGCTATGGCACATAAAAATCAGTAAAGGGGACCCCCTTCACCGATCAGGGTGGTGGTGTCAAATTCCTCATCCACCCCAACTCCAAGGTTGGGCTAGGTTTCACTCATTGGAATGTAATCAGAAATTGTGGGATGGGGGGTGGGGGGGAAGCAAACAAATGTGACTATAAACTTGTGACCACTGAAAAGGAAAAAGGGGCGGGGAGGGGCTAAACCCCACATCCAGCTGCTCCCACTTATCACTGCTCAGGTTTTTAAAGTATTTTTCAGGTTGAAGAATGTTGTTTGCACTTGTGCAAATACCAATGTCATAATAAAAATTAGATGTTGAGTTGGAACCAACCTTCTTCATGAGGCCAAGTGTTGCAGCCTAACCAAATGACTGAAATAGATATACAAGTGAAAAAAAATGCCTACAAAGAAGAGAAGTCCAAACTAAAAGATGAAATCAATCTATTCACTCAGTTTCTCCAATGAAGAGATCTGATAACTTCTCCAGTAACAACCCTCCCTCCTTTTTGAGGAAATGTCCCAAACCAAAATTAATCTGAGTAAATAACAACTTTTCCTTAATCATTTAAAAAGGTTTATGTGGTAATCAGCCATTCAAGGCAAATCCCACTCCTAGCAAAAAAAACAAAAAACTTTGGTTACTAGCTAATACAGAGGCTCCCCTCCCCTAAGAAGTAGCGATGAACTTCTTAAGAATAACAGACTAGATCCTTTCTACTGTAACACAAACCTTCATAGCAATATGCAAGACTTCCATGGAGACAAATTTCACTAGTCAACAATGATTTTGCTACTTGGGTATTAGCTTATGATTTATACTATATCGAGTATGCTGATTCTGAATCTATAATCAGAATTGCTTTAGCATGTAAGGTTCCTGAGTTACACATATGGGCAGTGTTGCTTCAGCTACCATAGAGAGAGGATGTGTTGTGTGTTTGGTTCATGTGAAACACTCCTGCTTTATCACGTTGTCAAATTTAGCCATTATAGTAGTGGTGTTGAAACGGTATTTACATACAGTGATTATTTGCCTTTTCTTTCAGATTTATCTCTCAATCAATTTGTACAAAAGTATATAACAGGATATATACAACTAAGTTGAAAACATGGATCGGCGAGGATGTATAAATAGCCCAGACAACTTTTGTTATATCTGTGGAATATATACTCCAAGCAACCAGTGGAAAAATTTAGCTAAAAGAGCTAAATTTTTCCACTGGTTGCTTGGAGTATATATTCCACAGATATAACAAAAGTTGTCTGGGCTATTTATACATCCTCGCCGATCCATGTTTTCAACTTAGTTTGTATATATCCTGTTATATACTTTTGTACAAATTGATTGAGAGATAAATCTGAAAGAAAAGGCAAATAATCACTGTATGTAAATACCGTTTCAACACCACTACTATAATGGCTAAATTTGACAACGTGATAAAGCAGGAGTGTTTCACATGATTGTAAAGTTGATGACCAAGACAAGCCATGGGCACCTCACAAATCTTGTACTGTGTGTTATACGGGGCTCACACAGTGGTTAAATGGCAAATGGAAGGGTATGCCTTTTGCTGTACCATTGGTGTGGAGTGAACCAACAAATCATGTTTCTGATTGTTACTTTTGAATTACAAATATTGACAAATGTGAAGCACATGCTTTTGGTACATCCACAGAAGATCTACCTTCCACGACTTCATATTAAACTTGGCCTTATCACAAATTTTGTTAAAGCAATGGCCCATGATTCCAATGGATTCCAGTATCTCAAAGAGAAATTTGGTGCAAAGAAAACCGATGCTAAACTTAAAGCTGGCATTTTTGTAGGGCCAGAGATTAGAGAATTAATACATGACAGGGAGTTCAGAAATAAATTAACTCCACTTGAGTTGGCAGCATGGGATTCATTTGTCCATGTAGTGTAGAACTTCCTTGATAATCATAGGGCTGAAAACTATGAAGGCCTATCAATGAATGGGGTGTTGGATGTCTCTTAAGATGCATGTCTTGCATTCGCATCTAGATTTCTTTCCATCTAATATGGGTGATATTAGTGATGAACATGGGGAAAGGTTCCACCGAGATATTGCAATGATGGAAGGCAGGTGCAAGGCTGCTTCAACGAAAACATGATGGGTGACTACTGCTGGTTCCTACAATGGGAGGATCCTATATCCACGTACAAGTGCAAGAGTCTCAAACATTTTTGAAGAAATTTATAGTTAGGCGAGTACTACCTTTTTTTATAACATAACATAACATAACATAATTTCATGGATGACAAAAGCCACAAGGGCCTATTAAAGGTCATCCGCATATTTTGTCTGTGTCTGCAAAAGGATGTACATAATGCCAAATAGGGTGACCCAATTCCAAACCTTTGCCCAAAAATATCTCATTCTTCTCAAGCTCATAATAATTATATCATTAATTGATCCAAGGTGACAAAGTGAGCTATATAACCTAGTTGCATAACTCAGGAACCTTACGGGCTAGGACAAATCTGAGCATAGATTTGGAATCAGTGCACCCAAATTAGTTAGTTACAACAACATTTACTCAAGTAGCAGAGACAAAGTTAAAATTTGTTGGCTAGTGTTATGAGAGAGGGGAGGGGGGTAGTTTTATTAACAAATACAAGACCAATTAGGACATCTCTACCAGAAAGTTTGAAAGTACAGAGTGCCCCACCAAAAAACAGGAAATTTGGTACAGTTTATTTATGTAATTGTCAGAAACAGAAAACAGTTATTTACAGAAACCTTGTTGAAACAGAACAAAACACAAATGTTAGATGTAGTGTTCAAAATTCTTTGTGTGTACATCAGCACAATGATGTAGATGGTCTAGTCTACTTGTACGTCAGTAAAACATTTAATATAAATCTAAAACTTCCTGTTTTTTTGTGGGACTCCCTGTAGATTAATGCTGAAAGTCTTTTAAGGGGTTAAGAATATAGATATATGCCTGAAGAATAAAAAAGGAATGTACTTACTGGGAGAGCACCATCTGGATGAATATATGCAATAACAGTTTGTTCTACTTCTGTATCTGCATGCCTCTATAAAAGGAGAGTAACATTAATGCTTTTTTTTTTTAAGTGCCCATCTGGTGAATTTCACTGAGGATACAAGTCACTGCGAGGATACAAGTAGGCTACTGCCTACTTGGGGCATAAGTCGTCATACTTCAGCAAAGCCTACTACTAGACTATAATAAAAAAACATATATAAATAACAAATAACAACAAAAAGAAAAAAGCAACAAGGAAGCGGGCACCAGTGTCAGGGGTATGCCCACCTTCCCCCCCAGTGCAGGAACATGCAACCTACAACAATAAAAAGAGTGTAGGAGGCCAGCCTCCTCCAAATATAGTCCATAAGTCAGTGTGCGCAAACCAGTCTTGAGTACAAGCGGTAGCAAACCCATTCATCCCGGTACCAGGACAGGCAACATATGCAAAGATCACCCAGAATGGGACATTCAACAAGAATGTGCCGAACAGTCTGGGGAACAACGCAGTCTTCGCAATAAGGCACAGGTGAGTGCTTCATCAAATGGTGGTATGTGACATGAGTGTATCCAATTCGGAGATGACAGAAAGCAACCTGAAGCCATTGCAGCATTGGGGGGTAGGTCCATGGGAACAGTCGCGGCGCAATGGCACACAACTTTAAGTTCTGGTTGACAATCTCCCATCTTTTTTGACAAGCAGCCAAGAGAGCTACCTGTATTCCTGCCATGTAATCGGTGTGAGAAAGAGTGAAACATTGGCTGGTCTAGTCTCTTTTAATGTTCCTGAGGTGGGGGTGACCATTTGTAGGCTAGTCTGTATTCCATTTGGAGAAGATTAATTTCTTAGCTTGATTTATGTAGCCTCTGTAGTGGGTGTGACCATTTACGAGTTCCTCAGTGTTTTATACTGCTTCCTTAGCTATTTGGTCAGCCAGTTCATTTTCTGTGATGCCTACATGCCCCAGGCATCAGCGTAGATTAATTTTATGGAGAAGGTGGCTTATTTTGTGCATGATAGCAGATGTGTGAGGATGGTACTTTGTTGGATTCTGTATGAGTGCTATGGCGCTTGCAGAATCAGTGAATATGGTATAACTCTGTGTAGCATTCTGATTTGTGGGTTTGAGAGCCATGTAAATTGCTGAGTTATGCTGATACAACTGATGCTGCTAGTGGTAAGTGTGCCATTTGGTTCCCTTTTGGGGAAATGGCTGCACAGCCAAAGACCTCTGCCAACTTTGAGCCATTGGTGTAGATTGGTGTGTCCATTAGGTGTCCACTTCTGTGTTGTTTGAAGAGCTGAGCTACTGTTGAAGGTGGGAGGGAAGATTTGGAGTAATTTAATATTGGCTCATAGGCATTCAGATTTGGTCTTCCAAGGTAGGATATCAGGATTTCTTTCAGGGAGGACTTTTAACAGTGGAAAATGTAATTCTTCTAAATGTGTTATGTATGCACATTGAGTATGGATAGTATGTACATGGTCTGAATCTTTCTGGTGTAGTTGTGTTTTGGATGATTCGTAAAATTTTGGAGTTTTTCATGGTTTAATTAGATAAAGTATTTTAGACCATACTCGTTTCTTTAAAGTTTTAGGGGTAGCAGGCCTGTTTCTATACATAGGGAGAGGACAGGAGAGCTTTTGAAGGCTCTTTGTTGACATTCTAATAGCTTGATGGTGGATCAAGTCTAATCTGCTTACCAGACACTTTGTAGCTGCAGCAAAGAGATGGCTGCCATAATCCAGTTTGGGGAGCAGTAACATTCAATGAATATGTAGGAGTGTTTTTCGCTTGGCTCCCCAGTATAAGTGGGATAATCTGGTTACTAGATTAAGGCAGTGTATGGAGTGTCTTTGAAGGTCGTCCATGTAATGTCGCCATGACATTCTTTGGTCAAATATAAAGACCAGGAATTTGGTGTGGTTGGATGATTTGATTGGAGTTTCTGCCATAAATAGTGGGATTATGGGCACTTGCTTTTTCTTTTAGTGAATGTTACTTGGTGTTTTTTCTATTGAGATATTGAATCCACTTCGGTATGTATAGTCAAGGATAGAATTGATGGCATCTCAAAGCCATTATGTAACTTCACTTGCATTTGTTCCTTTATGCCATACTGCAAAGTCATCAACATACAAGGAACATTATATTGGCGGTGGGACATTGAGAGGTAACTCATTGATGACTAGAGCAAATAGAGTGGTACTAAGGACTCTTCCTTGTGGGACACCCCCAAGCTGTTGAAAAATATGGGTGCGAGCTTCATGGAGGTTTACACGGAAGTTTCTGTTTGAGAGAAAGTTCCTTATAAAGATTGGTAAGTGTCCTCTGAGTCCTATTCAGTATAAATGAAAGGGTCCAGAGTCGATCTGTTTTTCCAGTAGACATATTGGTTTGTTGAGAGGAATCCTTTTGGTTCAAGATGCCATTTTAGTCTTTCCTTGACCATTTTTTCTAAGAGTTTACAAAAGCAGGACATAAGCGAAATTGGTCTATAGCTTGTTGGTTGAAAAGGATCCTTTTGGGGTTTTAGAAAGGCTAATATTATGGTTTGATGCCATTCTTCTGGAAGAGTGTGTGTGAGCCAAAGGTCATAGAATATTCAAGGATGTTCTTTAAGCAGTTAGGGTGCAATCAATGGAGGATGGTGTAAGTAATTTGGTCATTACCAGGTGCAGTGTTCGGATAGTTGGCCAGTGCAACTTCTAGTTCCTTCATTGAGAATGAAACATTATATGGGAGGAGAGCTGTTGTTGTTTAGTTAATGTCCTTGTTTTCTGTGTTTTCTTTGATTATTTCGAATTCTGCTTTAGAAATGGCAGATAGAGACTCACCAATGATTATGGTGACATCTACAGTCAGGGTAGCTTATCAATCTGTCATTTACTTTTAGTATGGGTCAGTGTATTATGTTGAGATTGCCAGTCATTTTGCAGATTTGGTGCCATACTTTGCCTATGGGGGTTGTGGAGTTTATTGTTGATGTGAATTTCCTCTATGATTTGCATTTGGCTTTTTTGAATTTATATTTTGCTATTGCACTCAGTCTTTTATATTTGATGTAGTCAACAATTGATCTAGATTTGCAGAAGTTTCTATGGGCTGGGTTTCTTTGTTGCTGTGTTTTTCTGTATTTTTCATTCTACCATTGGGTAGAGGTAAAGTTATTTCTTGATGAGGTTTGCGGGATATGTTTCTTGACGGCTTGTACCAACAATTTGGTCAAGGATTTTACATCAGTGGGTGGGTATAATTCTTGGATGGTGCCAATGGTTACAAATTATAGTATGCTTGCCAGTTGGCCCAACTGTAGCACCAAAGTTGTTTGGTGGAGAGGCTGGTTTGTGGGAGGTTTTTATGATGAGTAGATAATGATCACTTCCATTAGTCAGGGTGGGTGTGCCAGACAAAGTCTGTGGACTGATTTGGGGAGCAGAGTGAGAGGTCTATTGTAATAAAGCAGTTATTCTGTTGTTCATAGTGAGTTGGTTCACCATTATTTAATATTTCTAAGGTATTCTATTCTATTAGTTTGAGAATAACACAGCCACAGGTATTTTCTCTGTTGTCTGCCCAAGCATGACTTCTGGCATTGAAGTCTCCCAAGGATTAGGTATGGTTGGGAGAGCTGGTTAATTATTTCTTCTATGTTGGAATACATACCAAGCATATTGTGGTTAGTTTTTCTTGTTGGATTTGTACTGCAATTAAATTGAGTGGTGCATGTAGTTGGGAGTGAATGAGGTGTTATTATTGACAAATATTGCATTGCCCCCTTTTTCATTTTGAGTTTCAAAGTAACAGTAAAAATTGTTTTTAAGGAACTGGTCAGGTCTTGTGTGCATAGTCTCATTGAGGCAGATGGATATATGTTTATATTCTTGGGAAAGGACCTACAGGGATTCATAATTGGTCCTTAGACCACGTATATTCCATTGCAAGAAGGGGGTAGGTACTTATTTATTACTTGGCCAATCTTGGTATATTCATTGTCTATGATTGGGCTGTGTTGATATTTTGGGGTATTCATTTTGGTACCTTTAGTTTGGATGAACTTGGTTTTGGAATTGGTGATATTTGATGAGTGATTTGGGAGATGTCATCTGCTTTGGGTGGGTAATTCTTGATGTTCTTAAGGCATTGGGTCATTGGTCTGGTTGTCTGGGATGTTTTGTGTTGACTTACTTTGTTGAGCTGATAAGTGGAGGATGTTTTTAGTTTAGAGTTTGAGGAGTGCCTGCTTGGAGAGAGATTCTTGCATGGGCTGAGGTCTTTCTGTTTGCTCTAGTCGTAGCTTTTGTTTTTTTTTTTCAATCAGAGTCTCATTTGGGTCATACGTAGTTGGTTTAATTATTGTATGTGAAGGTTCTGTTAACTAAGTCCAAGATATTATGATTTGCCTCTTTGTTGGGGGATCCAGTTAGTTCATCCTCAAATGTGATGGTATCTTCACTGGACGCACTGTGTCTACAAGTAGATTATTATCTGGGCTTTTGGTTGGTGAGGGAGATGATTGGGATGGAGGAAGAGTCTTTTCTCATTCTTTTCTGTGTATGGATGCTGGTTCCTTTATGCTGGAGAGTTGTTGTCATGGTATTCTGGCTTTCTTCATCTGTTTCAAAGGATGTATGGCCATCATTGTGTGTTTGCTTCTTTTGTAGGTGATACAACTGTTTGCTTGTTGGACAAGTCTTCATTATAGGCACTGTGTCTGCAATTCAATTTGGTTTCTGGACTTTGAGTTGATGAAAAGGATAGTTGTGATTGGAGAGAGATTAGCCTCACTCTTTTCTGTGTAAGAGTGCTTGTTGTGTTATGCTGAGGCATCGATGTCATTGTTTGCGGTTGTGTGCTCGAAAAGGCTTGCATATTTTGGGGGGGTCAATATTCTTGTAAAATCTCTATTATTGGCAGTGGATGGGGCACCTACAACCTCTGTGTAGCTTTTCTTGTTCAGTTCTCTGTCCTCTTCTGCCATATCTGCTATGGCTTGATGACAGTGGATTCCGCAGTGCAGCATTCAAGTTCTTACTTCTTGGTGAAATAGGAAGTAAGGGCAAGTTTTGCAGAAGGCAATTATAGCATTTAAGAGGAGATTGGCACTCCATGCTTTTATGTCCCTTGTTTGAGCATTTGAAATAGAGGTGGGGATCTTGGGTTCAATATGTGGCAGGATGTCCAAACTTCAAGCAGGATTTGCAGTGTATGGGTGTGGACAACTCTTCTCGGATAGGGATTATAGTGCTTGTGAATCTAATTGTACTGGGAATAGTCCATTGCTTGAATGTTGTTTTTACTATTTTTAATAGAATTTGGTGTGTTGGTGAGCTTTAGAGGGAAAATGGAGAGGAATTCTATTTGGTGACCTTCATTCTCAAATAGCTTTTTGAAGGCTTTGCATTTAAAAGTTTCGGAACTATTTGAGCCAGGCATGAAGCAGCTGAACAGGGCAGTCACCTAAGGTGGTGACGGCCAGCAAGTTTTTGAGATTTGTTTGCTTTTGGCTTTGACCATTGCTTCAGTTTGTTTGCATTTATGGAAAATTCTGGTTGTCTCTCCCCGGTTATGGTTTGTAACAGTTCTCGGAGCTATAGGGCACAAAAGGGGTTGTCTTCTGTTTTAAAAGTGATGTATCTTGACCAGCATGCTGGTCCAAATACTTGCCTTAGGTCAATTGGTTTAGATTTGTTTCCTTGCGGTAGTTTCTTTTGTGTTGAGTATGTAGTATGGTTTTCAGTGGAGTTATCCATGGCCATTAGGAAGGAATTCATCACCCCTGCCTGCGACGGCCAACACTGACCCCAACAAGGAAACGGCACTACTGGGCGCCTTTGATTGACTCCGGCTGCTATCACTGGGCAAGATGGTATATGCCTACTCCAGCTGCTATCACTGGGCAAGATGGTATATGCCTTCTCCGCCACCCCCTTGGAAAACCCCGGACAAAGTCCTACATGTGGCGTGGTAAGCAGGTTGGGATGGCGGATCCAGCAGATTGGTGACTGGCTTCTGAGCAGTTAGGGTCACCACACCTAACATCTGGTCGTACGAGTGTTCAGTTTCCTGGTTCAGGTGAGCGCCAGGTCATGATCGGGAAGGTCCATAGGCAGGAAAAGAGGAAAACAAAAGGGTAGAGAAAGTGTGACTGAGACTGAGATTAGGGGTTAGCATTTTGCAGTATTCAAGTGTAAGTTCCAGTTTTTAGCCCATGCAGGGAATTTAGTGACTGCTCCTTGGAGTCTGCAGTGGACCAGGTGAGGCATTTGGGCAGTACAGATGGTGGAGACATCATCTGCATATACTAGTGGTGTTGTGTGACCGCTGACAAGCAAGAGCCTTGGGGAACTGCACAAGAGAGAGGGGCTCCATGAATTCCCAAAGAGGATAATTTATAAAGCAAAGTCTCATGATGCGTTGTGTCAAATGCATTTGACAGGTCAAAGAAAACAATTTCTGCCACTGCCAGTTCCCTGAAGGCAGTTTGTACCAAGTGTTCAAAATGTGTAAATGCATCTATTGTGTGTGGTCTGATCGGAAACCATATTGGTTTGGACCATTTTTTTAATTAGCTTGCTGGTACAGGAGAGGAGGCTAATTGCTCTGTAAGAGGATGTTCTGGGAGGGGGGATTTTCATTTCTTAAGGATTAGAAGAATAAGTGTGTTTCCAAAGAGAAGAAAACTGGCCTGTGTCCAACTGTCATTCAAAAGTTCTAGTAAGAAGTTTAAATAGGCTTCTGGCAGGTGAATTAGGAAGTCAAGGGGATCATGTCAAGGCCCGGGACCTTACCTTTCATCATGGGAGAAAGTGCATCAAGCAATTCTTTGGGTTAAAAGGGGGAGGCAAGTGGGTTATCTGCAGTATCAAACATCGATTTTTTAAGAAGATTGGCTTGAAATCTGGTTATGAGAGGTTGCTGTTCGATGCTGTATTCTGTGCAAATGCTTCAGCCTTGTCCAGTTCATTCCTCAGTGGTGAGCCGTCTATGCAGAAAGGATGAGTGGGGTAGGGAAAGGGGGTGTCTGAAGGTCCAGGCTTTGGTGGAAGGTGTTGAAAAGGAAAGAGAGCTACAGAATTTATGCCAGGATTCTCTTTTGGAACGGAGTATGATTCTTCAGCAGTTGGCTTCCTGTTTGCGAAATTCAATTTTATTTCTTGTAGAGGGCAAACACCTCCATCTTGCAAAAGCCAGTCGTCTGAAACGGAGAGCTGATGCACACTCTTTTGTCCACCATGGACAATGGGGACAGCCATTAAAGTGGCTGGTAGTATGGAGGAATGCCTTTTTCCTGGCTAAGTGAGGGGATTCTGTGAGCCAGTTGGCTTTCTCTTCTAACAAGGCTAGATTTTTAGAGGGTTGCTCAAGTGTGGATTGGAATTTGATCCTAGCTTCCACCTAGGGCAGATTGACTGGAGAGGGGGATTTATGAGGCCAGTAGAGGAAGTGATTATTGGTAGATGGTCACTACCCATGTATTGGCTGGCAGAGACCACTGAGGATGTAAAGGATCAACTACTGATACAAAGGTCCAGTGTAGCGGGTGAAGCCCTCGCAGGGTCCACTCTGCTGCTGGGGGTGAGGAGGAAGAGATGGGTTGATGAGAGTAGGGCTTGAAAAAGGGCACACCTGGATGACTTATGGTGGCAGTTGGGTCTCACTGAGGGTGGTGGGCATTGAAGTCTCTGATGACAAGGCTTGAAGGAGAGAGTTGTGCGAAGTAATGGCTAAATTCTTGCTCAATGAGTGGGAGACAAGGGGTTGTAGCAGACAATTATATCACACCAGGTTCCGCCAATATCAACCTGGACAGCTAATATACTATGGGGAATGGTGTAAGAGTGTGGGTGCAATAGTTCAGCCTGTGTTGTATAAGCAGCAGAAGACCACCACTTTCCCTATTTAACCTGTCTCTGCGCAGTATTGTGTAGTCTTTGAACTGTGAGGAAAAATTGGGGGTGGATATCCAACAAGGATGTTGCAGGTGGGTGGATTTGTGTAGCAGAGGTTGTGCTGTGTATAGATAATATATGTGGGAGTGCTATCATCCAATGCCTTATGGTGTATCAGCCTTTCCTTCTCTGTGCAAGGACAGCTATTGGAAGAAGGGCAGTGATCATCATCACAAAAATAACAAAGAGGGATATTGGTGCAATTTTGGCCTTCATGGAATCCACTACATCTGTTGCATCCATGATGATCTGCACATCAGTGTCCCATGGCCAAAATAATAACATATGTAATACCTTAGTGGGGGAAGATAGTAAGGAATGACTTTGTAAAAGGTAAATCCTAGTACCATTCTCTCAGGAAGACCACCAGCAAACTTAAGCTGCACCAAGTAGGTTTGGCAACAGGGTGGGCTGACAATTGGGAGATTTCAAGCAGGCTGGCAGTGCTGTTGACATCAACGATCCTGAGATTCTCTCTCAGGTCTTCTTCTCTAAGGGAGACTGGGAGACCAGAAATTCTTCCATATTTATGTCGACCAAGTGTAGCATCCTTTGAATGCCAGCACTTGACTGACCATTCACAAAGAGTGGACACGTCTTCTAACTCAAACTCAACTTTCCTTATGTCACTAATTTCTGTTCTAAGGGCAGAAACTTTGCCCAGGATTCAACATGAGCCCTCCTTGATGAGCTTGTGGAATGGTGAGGCATTGAGGGTGGCTGTGACCTTAAGGGGATGGATGAAAATGGACTTACCCTCAGTGGATTTTATTAGGACGTTTTGCGAGTTGGAATAATCCTAAAGGGCCAAGGATGAAGTGGTGGGTAAATGAAGTGGTCTGGTTGTGTTTCCCTTACCAACATTGAGACCAAAACAAGGGCAAGGACTTGGGTGAAGATGATGGGCTAGGGGCACGTTTAGCCTTTGGAGTTTGGGAAATATCCATTGGAATGTCCACACAGTGACCAAAGCTGAAGGCCTAGGTGTCCCGGGTAGAGAGGGGTTTATACACCGCAGTACAAGCAAATATTAGCATAGTATAGCACCCCCCCCCCCATATAACAACATAACATAACATAATTTCACAGATGACAAAAGCCACAAGGGCCTATCAAAGGTCATCCGCATCTATTGAACCCCACCCATAAAATGCATCTATAGGATTATGCCAGATCATGCATCTACAATATCCATTTCGCTCCATACACAGGAATATGTCAAAAACAAAAATCATCATCATCAAGACTTGTCAAATCCAAATCAATCATAACATACAATAATAAAAAACTGCATCCACAGGAATGAGTTGAGAATACCCCCCTTCCCTCCCCATATAATTATCTAATCTGCGTTTGAAAACATTCAGGTTTGGACTGTCTACTGTCTCAGATGGCAAACTATTCCAGTAATCTACCACCCTAATTGATGAACAAATATTTTCTAACAACATCCAACTTAGACCTCTGTTTTTTTTTATTTTTATGCAGTGACCCCTATTACTACTTTCCAATTCAAAGAACTTGCTAAAGTCCAACTTATGTATCTCATAACAGATATTAAATAGCTCAATCATATCACCCCTCATACATCTTTCAAATGAGAATATATTTAATACCCTGGTCACTGAATAGAGATCGCTGAGAACATATCCAATAGTACTTTGCTAAAATCTTTTAAAAACTTGCTGATATCCCTCACCTCCTTTGCTTAAATTAACTTTTACAAACTTTAACAAACACATCTTGAATTGGAAAAGGATCATTCAGATTCCATAAAAACCTGTTTTGGAAAATAAGAGAGTGAAGTTTTAGAAAACAAGAGAAACTGTGACCTGACCACCTGCTGCTCCTTCAAGCTGCCATGACTTGCCCAGCTTCTTTGCGATGCCGGTACAGGTGGGAACCCCATTCGTAAGCCCAACACCCCTCTTGACTCTAATGTCAGCATTATTGGTTCTGGTAATAACTGTAGTACGGATGGCCACTGTGGATCATGTGGAGGTGTTACTGATAATGACTATTGGCTGCGATAAATGTCCTCCATGGTTTCATGATTCCTCTATCTGTATGGGATTACCCCAGACTGCTATTCAGGCACTTAAGGATGTTGGTGGTGACAGGATAACGTTTGTATGCACAGGTTGTAGGGTAAATAGTGGAAATAACTAAGGGAGCTGCTGGTGCTGGTGGAGGAAATGATAACTATAGTGCGATTAAGCAATTGCATGAGACATTCAGAACACTGTGTGCTTCTGTGAGATCTTCACTGAGCAGGTCTCTGCCATGGCCAGTGTCCAAACCGCTACTCTTGAGGCTGCCAATGACTGGACTGCTGCTTGCACCAAGGCTTCCCTTAACCCGGCACTTCAATTTTCCACTGAGGCCAAATCTAACTCAGTCTTTGTTAGCCTAATGATTAAAGAAGGAGATTACTGAGATGGAGGAGAGGAGAAAAAGGAAGGACTCTTTGATTGTTTGGGGCATCAAAGCCACCAATGATGCTGAGGCCCTGGCTAAAACAAACCAGTCTGCCACTTTGGTTGTGGGTTCCATTGTCTCCTTGTCTGATATATACTGCATCAATCGCGAGTGTGGTATTTACAGGGTTAAATGTGCTGATATAGACAAGAGACAGGAATTGCTCTAAAAAGCCAGTAGAGTGAGGGCCAATGAACAGCACAAGCACGTATATTTTAATAAAGACTTAACCTACATCCAAAGACAAGAGTTGTATGCTAGGCACCAGCATTCTGCAGGCCCTGTGGGTGCTGGCACCGCCTGGCACTGCTGACCCAGCCTCTTGTGATGTTGTTGCTGGTGCTGTGCTTCACTCTGCCCCTTTAGTAGAGTAAACTTTTTTTCACAGATCAATGTAACTGGTATTAGTAATAAGTTAGCTTTAGTTTCTTACTTTATGTCACACATAAGATTGATATTTTAGCTATTACAGAAACATGGCTCCTTCTTTCTGTCCCTGATTCCTTTGTTGCAATTCCTAACTATAGCATAGTGCATAAAGATACTTCAGAGGGCACTGCTAAGCATGGTACCTGCCTTTACATATGTAACACCATGGCATATAATTGCGCTTGACCTACTAGTCAGTAATTTAGTAAGAGTCTACCTGCCCTCCTCTAGAGTTCACTGCTCATGACGCATCCTTCCTTGACTGTTTTATGTCTAGGTTTTCAACAATGGGTGACTGAGCCTACTAACCTAAGAGCAGACAATACTCTCAACTTGGTCTTCACTACTGAACATGACAGGGTTGCTCATGTACAACTCCATCCTCCCTTACCCAACTGTGATCACCTACCTGTATCCTTTACCTATACCTTTCTTGGTCTCACTCCAGCCCAGAGTCCCAAGACAATTACACTATGGCATATGGGTAATTATTGAGCTATGAATAATAATTTGACTATGAGTTCTTAAGTGGGTCTGTGGAGGCTGTGTACAGTAGATTTTTAGAAATACTAAAAGTAATGATTTCTCAGTATGTCCCTAGTAAAATGGCCTGGGGCTGCCCTATTGTCCCCTGGAAATCTAAACCACCAGCTGATCTGGTTAGGAATTGCCACAATGCCTGGGTTCATTATAGGGCGATTTGATAGTCATGGGGCAGGAACTCAGATGTTGCCCAAAACGCCTTACCCTCCTTTCTGGATGTAAATTTTGAGTACAGAAATTATTCCTATCAGTCAGAGAAAGCTTATGAATCCCACCTAATTTCTACCCTCAAGGCTAAGCCTAAGCTGTTCCATGCTTATATCCGCAACAAAAAAGTGGGACAACCGACCCTCTATAAGATCCCTTATGCAACTGTCAGGTGAAATTTGTTCTTCCAAAACCGCTGATCTGTTTACCAAGGCATTCTCTTCTGTATATTCTACCTGCACCCCTCAAAATCCAGTAGAGCACAAGAGTTTTGAAAGTAACCTGAGTAACTTAGTTATAAATCTGTCTGATGTTGTCAATGCTCGGTGTGATCTCAACCCTTCTAGAAGTATGGGGCCTGATGGTATCAACTCATGTTTGCTCAAACACTGCTCCTCATCCCTTTCATACCCCCTTCTCTAGTCCAAACTAAGGGGCTCCCAATCATTCTGGAAATCTTCCCAGTCCTCATCTTCAAGAAAGGTGTGCATACTTCCCCCCTAAATTACAAACTGACAAGTCTCACTTTGGTGTCCTGTAAGTGTTTTGAACGTATTATTGTCAACAATTTGACATCTTTCCTTGTGGATAACAACTTATTATATTCTAACCTGCTAGTTTGACCAAGGGCACATGGTGGACCTCATACTGTTTGACTTTAGTAAAGCGTTTAACCTTGTCAATCATAAGCTCATGATCAGCAAGCTCTCCCAACTCGGTATAGGGGATCCTTTACTCTTTTGGATATATGGATTTCTGAGTAGTAGAGTAATGCAGGTTATGGTCGGGGGTTTGAGAGTGATTCTACTCGTGTAACCAGTGGAGTTCCCCAGAGGTCTGTCCTTGGACCAACCCTATTTCTCATTTATATTAACTTTGTGGCTCATGGTTTGACCTGTAAATACAAAATTTCCACTGATGATCTGAAAATATATCAAAAGATTAATATACTTATACCTTCTCTTACACTGTTAGATATTACTTCCATACAGAGAGATGTAGACTTACTGGTGTCACATGCAGAGTCATGGGGTCTCAGGCTGGATCTTCCAACCAGGATAACAGAATGGATTACAAATAATTTAACCATAGGTTGGCTAATTTCAGATGCAGATGGAACTAACAAAACTCAAAAAGTAATGGACCCAGAAAAGTTTCAAGTGTGCACTTAAAAATATGCACAGAACTCAAAGAAACCTCTTAAGGCAAAGTTCCATAAATTGATAGTTCTAAGTGAGAAGAAGCGAGCTCTGACATCAGTAATGTGAGGAGGGACAAAGATTTTTTTTACTATGACCTCTAGATCAATCAAGACATCTGCAGTTGAATAGGTCAGCCAATTAGGTGCAATGATCATTTATAATTTTCCAAATCATTATTAAGTCAGCACGAATAAGACAGCCTTTAATTGAGAACAAACCCAATCTTGATAATCTTTCAGCATATGGAAGATCCTTCAAGCCACTAACTTTTTTTAGTCCACTTTCTTTGAACTGATTCAAGAAGGTGCAGATCACCAATATAACCAGTATTCCATACAAGACTTGGGTTCTTAGGTTCTGCTGGGGATCTGCTCCTAATCTTGGCCCAAACTCTTGACTACTACACTAGAGGTAATCCTCTACTGTTTGTACAATCTGCATCTGATTTGGGGGTTCAAGTGGATATTTCTCTAAAATTTCATCTCCACATATGGTCACTTGCAAATAAAGCTGCAGGCATCACATCAAATTTAATTAAGAGCACAGTTAATATTGAGCCTGAGTTTATGAAATCTCTTCTCACCTCCCATAACTGTCCTGTATTGGAATTTAGCTCTGTTGTTTGGTACACTGGGTATGTGGGCGCCACTGATAAGCTTGAGAGAGTGCAATGATGATGGACTAAGGAATTGTTGGACTTTCGCATCTTGACTATGCCTCCCATCTCTTCTCTGTGTATGGAAGGCTACTCAGAGCTGACATGATCAAAGTCTGGAAGATTTTCAATGACTTATCTCCTGTGAAACTTTCTGAGTTGTTCTCCCTCCAGACCTCCTCTAGGACGCACAGTAATTCACACAGAATATTCCTGCCCCACAGCAACACAGAATTAGGGAGGCAATATTTCTCAGTAAGAGTGATTGCCTTGTGGAATAGCCTACCAGATGCAGTTATCCTGTCACCATCCTTAACTGTATTTAAGAGTAAACTAGCGGCGTACCTCAGCCAAAGTCTATACTAATATTAACCCACATATGTACACAGTAATAACAATGTATTCACATATGCTTACCTAGTTTAATTGCATGGGAGATAAGATTTTTGTGTGACTCCCATCTCAACTCCTTGTCTTCAGTACGGGTTACCTTAAAACTTTTTAGTACTAAATATAAATAATTTCATACTTGCTTGGGGATTCTACCCCTGTATTTTCATTTTATCTCAATCTTCCTTGAAATGCATACTCCAACACTATTATCAGTGATTGCTTTTAAAGCTATCTTGCACTACCATTTAGATACATTATCATAATTCGGCCATCTCACATCCCATTCACATTAATCCAGTCTTGACTTGAAGGTACCAATTGATGAAGCATTAACCCCTTCAGCAAGTAAACTATTCATAATTGTAATATTATAATCTAGTCATTACTTAGTGCAATTAGCACACCTTCAAGCAGATGGTCATAAGTTTTAATACAATAGCAAATTCTTAACCTTCATTCTGCTTGCATGTTGGCACTTATGGGGTTTCCCTCTGGTGGAATCAGTGCAGGTAAGATAACCTCAGTCTATCTTCATATTCAAGGTGCTTCAGGGATGGAATTATTTTTGTTGCCCATAGTAGGGCTAAACGCGACCGTGGAAGCTCGCGTGATATGGATCTTCAGGTTTACCGAGACTTGACCGCTCGAAAAATCTTTGTGGCTTTTAATGAACCGGGTTGTAATTATATGTTATTATGAAATACGATTTAAACACCCGCCCTTGCCCGAAACAACTTGAGCAGGTGTGGCAATCTCGATATCCATCCCTGAATAAACCGAAATGACGGTGAGTTGATTGATCTTTTAAAGGAATGGACTTCAGCCATCTGGAAAATCTATCGACTATTACTAATACAATAGAACCATTGCCTATGGAAAAGAAGTTCGGGATATCGAAATGAACTTCTATAAATCTCATATCTGGCAACTATTTCAAGGTAGGAGTCAACTTGTTAGTTCGTGTGAATCCTCTGAGACGAAATTCCCTGACGGACTAATATTTGAATGTTTAGTTGTTGTTTTTGTTTTAATGTCAAATCCGAGGAATTGTAAAGAGTTCGGACAAGTTGTGCTTTTAACTCCCGAAATGGGAATTTATGAATTAATTCAAAGGCCTTTTCACGACAAGAATCCGAAAAAAGGGGTGTCTTTTTTGCTTGAGAGAGATGTCCAGCAAGACAGGTATGCCTACATGAGAATCTGGCAATGAAATTCTTGGAATTTGAGGAGTCTTTTATTTTGAGAAATTTCGGTTTGTTCTGAATTTGTGTTCGTAGGCGAGCCTACGAAGATAGGTGAAGACGAGATCTTCTTTCACTTGTTTCAAAGGCTTGGGATTTGACGTTTCAAATGAGTGTCTGTGAGGTGGTTAATTTTGGGGAATTAAAAAAAGAGAAGTTTTCTCAACTTGCTCTCTTGTCATTTGATCTTTTAATGGGAAAGTAAATGTGTTATTTCCATCTGACTAGTTTGGTTGAGTGTGAGAGACTGGGAATTTTAAAGGTAATAATTATTCAGGAATAATTGCTTCAGAGAGTGCGTCACAGGCTTCATTTTCAACATTAAGCGTCCAGATAATACCCATAGCCAATTCGGACTGAAAATGATGATAGCGACTATCAGGAGGCGAGAGTCTTTGAGAAGGACCTTCGAAGGAATATGTGTAGTGTGCAATCACTGCGCACAGACAAAGAAAGGGAGAGAGATAGAGAAGGACAAATACACATTTTTCCTGGTTGAAGCATCAAAGATGGAATGGTAGGAACAATAAAATAAGGTCGTTTAGAGACAGTTTGTGAACCAGCGTAATCTGATTAGAACGTCTGGATTGAAACCCGCCTACAATTTAAGGCTATCATACCCGAGTGTGGAGCAGATGGGCAAATAAAGTAATTAAAGCTGGCTGGAATGGGGAACAGAATCGCCGACAAAAGATGTTTCATCTTAATGTAAAATTTGATAAGGTCATCTTTCAGCTTTAAGCAAACGGGGTCTCTGTGATACCCTCACAGGGAAGATACCCCCAAAGTAAGATATGAAGTGGAGAATTTCATCCAAGCACAGGCTAGACTCCAACCAATCACAGGCTCCACTGGACTGATAGGGAGCTAAGCACCACCTCAGAATCCCAAGGAAGCCAGAGCTACGCGTCTCCTCCAAAATGCTGCCTGGTATAAATATGAGAACATTTCATTCAAATGATGATTATTGACACATTATTGATTGATTTGTTTAGTTATCCATTGATTAATTATTACTCTTAATTCACCACTCTGCGAATCTCTATTATTCTAGCTCTTGCCATTATAACTCGATTTAGCATATTCCGTTGCGCAAATTAAATCTTTACCGTAAGTGTAAACATTTCAAAGTGGTATAAAAATACACGTGTTTAATTCCTTCACAAAGGAGCCTTTTACTTACAAATCTTGATCGGTTAATACCCCTCGGACCGTACGTCAAGAAACCTGTAAGCAAGCCACTTTACAAAACCCTTATACTATCGCCTTGCAATCAAAACAAGGCCTACTTATGCTGACCCTATAATTGGCGACCCTATATATCTAAGAGCAAGGTCTGTCCAAATTGTAAACTCGAAAGTTTGGAAATTAGGGAGATAATGCTTTGAGAATTTAACATAAAAACAGGCAAGTGACTCGAAATCGCCTTGTTCATTCTTCTATCTATAAATCACCTTATGCATGTAGGAAAGCGCTGTAAAATAAATGTAATTTTGCTTGTGGCTTTGGATGGTTTACAAAATGGCGGCAAAAAGCGTGTCTTGGTTCGCCTTAAACTCTTTTTGAACTTCTTCTGGACAAGAAAACTGGACTCGTGATTTGTCCGCAACTTCCTTTAGGAAAGTTTTAAGTTCCGAAAGGAAAGTAGCAACCTTTTTTGAGGCGAGGTGAATAACAAAATCTTAAGCTCCAGGAATTCTCGTGGTTGTTTGAATGGTTTAGGGAGAGGGAAATTCGAAATCACCTCTACCTTCGATGATAGAGATAATATGTCTTTACTAGACTGACATTTTTCAGAGTTTATTTTAAATTAAATTGAGTCGTTGAAATTTAAGATGAATTTTAGAAAAGATGGTGTGGAATCGTGCTGTAGGAGTGAAGGGGGAAGGAGCAAGGCGGTTATGCGGAGGAATACAGAATTTGTGTGTGTGTGTGTGTGTGTGTGTGTGTGTGTGTATAGATGTATGTGTAGGTTTGGTGGGCGGGTGGTTAGAATCGAGTTCGGTTCGTGGGTGCCACCGGCGATACACTGTTGTTTACTACGCATTTGCGTTACTAGTGTTGTCTACGTTGCTGTTCCCTGCTTTGTTGCTTGTGGTGTTTGTAGCTGTTGTTTTTGTCTTTGTTCAATTTACTTGTTCTTCTTTTTCGTTTGAAGTGTGATTGTGTAGTGCATCAGACGGACGTGCTGGATCGACAGAACTACCTGTAAGTTAGAGCCGCCACAATTTATTGTTTATATTCCACAAGCTATCTAGCCATTCGCTTTGTTAGGCTGTTATGACGACCGTGAAATTGACCGATATTATGAGGCCGTTTGACGGGACCGATAGTGTTGTGGAATGGTTGTAAAAGTTCGATTTGCTCGTGAAGCTGAGGGAGTTAAAGGATGTGGGGACTATTTTACCCATGTTTCTCGAGGGCACTGCGTTGTCTGTGTACACTGAATTGGGAGAGGGTCAAAAGAAGAGTGCACAGAGTATGAAGGATGCACTTTTGAATGTATTTTCCGTGAACCCATTCCGAGCATATGAGCATTTTGCCAAGCGGGTTTCGAGGGAAGAGACAGTGGACGTGTACATGGTGGAATTGCAGGAATTAGCACGGCTGGCCGGTATTAGCTCAGACAAGCTTCCCCTACGGGCGTTTGTGAGTAGGTTGCCATCAGTGGTTTCAAGAGAGCTTGGAGCGACGTCGGGAATAGACGATATGAAGTTGTCTGCCGTGGTTGAGAGGGCCAGAGCATTGATGTCGGAGCTAATGGAGCAACCCTGTGCCGCCGTGGTCACAAACTAGTTGCTAGCAGTACCAGGTGGGTTGCATTGGACAGGCCTAACGGTGCCTGAGAGGAGCGTGGGCGTTTTGGGTGTGGTGGAGCCCACTTGGTTTGTAATTGCCCAAAGAAAGAGGTGTCAGGGAGAGAATTGAAATGTGGGGGTGTTAGGCACATGTCAAGAGTTTGTCCCAGTAACCAGGGAAACTGGCGGATAGGAGTTTCTGAGTCAGAAGCTCCTTCAGACGAGGAATAATGGCGCTCCCTATGGTGGATGGTGCTGTGGGTAGAAGAGCTGCGAAGTTGTTGGTAGACACAGGATGTACAAGGTATGTGGTTGGGTCGTGGATTATCAGAGACTTGTTTGGCATGGGAGGGACCATGGTCGGAGTCGACGGGCGACAGGTGTTGAGTGCTGGCAGCATTGGTGTGCCCATTAATATAGGTGAGCTGTCTTTTACCATTGACAACGTGGTTATGAGTGACTTAATTAGGGGTATTGATGATATTATTTGGATGGACTTCATCAACCTTGCAGGCGGTGTGGAGTGGAAGCAGGAAAGAGTAAGGTTCTTGGCCCATGAACCAGGTGATAAGAACCAGGTTGTTGGTTGTTGCAAGGCTTTACCCGGGGCTATTGAGCCCGTAGCACAAGGAACAGCGGGGCCCCCACCCGTATATATATATATATATATATATATATATATATATATATATATATATATATATATATATATATATATATATATACGCCAGGGGTGATCAATAAGTTTTGTAATTCGGATATAGGGAAACGAGATATGAGGAAAAGTCTTTTATTATTTTTCGATATAACTACCCACGACTTCAATGCACTTGCGCCACTTGCCTCCTGAGGCTTCGAATTCTCGACAACTAGAAATCTCCCGACTGCTGTTCAATCCACTCCTGGATGGCGAGCTGGACATCTTCATCGTCCTCAAACCGGCGTCCACGCAGTGCAGTCTTGGGCTGGCGGAATAAAAAGTAGTCGCTAGGGGACAGATCTGGACTGAAGGGATGATGGTTGAGCTCCTCGAATCCGCACTCGCGCAGGGCAGCTTGTGCAACTCTGACCTTGTGGACTTTGACGACGTTGAAGTCGATCATGGGGCGTGAGGTTTCTAGGGACCCAACGGGTCCCTAGAAACCTCATGGCCAAATTGTCGTGGATGATGTTGATAACACTTCCATGTGATATTCCAAGTTGTCGCTCGATTTCTTCGACCTTCACCCGTCGATTTTCGAGGATCATCCTCTCCACACGGGCCACTTTGTCCTCATTGGTCACGTCTGACGAGTGTCCTGGACGGGGATCATCTTCAAGGGACTCACGACCATGGCGGAACTCCCTATTTCAGCGAGCAATTGTTGCATAGGGAGGGGCGGTGTCGGTGTACACTGCAACCATGCCTTCATGGATCTCTTTTGCATTCTTGTCTTCCTTGGTCAAAAATTTGATCACTGCGCGGTGCTCAACCTTCTCCATTGTTGAAAAATTTGTGCCTCTCGATCTGCGATCAGCTACTGCTTGTTAAATAGACGAGTCAGGAGCGTGCGGCTGCAGGTCCTGACTTGTCATAACTTGTCCTAACTTGTCCTAACACCCCCACAAACAGCCATCCCCCTTCCTCTGTTTTGCCCTACCGATTCGCAAAACTTATTGACCGCCCCTCGTGTATATACGAGGGGCGGTCAATAAGTTTTGCAATTCGGATATAAGGAAACGAGATATGAGGAAAAGTCTTTTATTATTTTTCAATATAACTATCCTCCACTTCAATGCACTTGCGCCACTTGTCCCTGCGGCTTCTAATTCCCGACAACCGGAAATCTCCCGACTGCTGTTCAATCCATTCCTGGACGGCGAGCTGGACATCTTCATCGTCCCCAAACCGGCGTTCACGCAGTGCAGTCTTGAGCTGGCGGAATAAAAAGTAGTCGCTAGGGACCAGATCTGGACTGTTGGGGTGATGGTTGAGCTCCTCGAATCCGCACTCACGCAGGGCAGCTTGTGCAACTCTGGCCTTGTGGACAGGAGCATTGTCGTGGAGGAGCAGGACACCGCGTGTCAACTTGCTGTGCCGCTTCTGACGGATGTACTTCTTCAACCCAGTCAGTTCCTCGGCGTAATATTGGCCTGTGATGGTCCTTCCACGAGGCGCATAGTCCACCATCAACACTCCCTCAGAATCCCAGAAGATGGTGGCCATGATCTTCCCGGCGGAGGGATGAGTCCGGAACTTGATGGGGGTCGAAGAGTCCCTGCGCTTCCAGGCCATGCTTTCGAGCTTTGTCTCGGGATCCCAGTGAAGGACCCACTTTTCATCACCTGTCACTATGTGTGACTCGAATCCCGCCGTGTCCTGGTTGTACAGGAACAGCAGCCCCTCCGAACTTTGATAACGTTGAAGTCGATCATGGGGCGTGTGGTTTCGTGAGGTTTCTAGGGACCCAACGGGTCCCTAGAAACCTCATGGCCAAATTGTCGGGGATGATGTTGATACCACTTCCATGTGATATTCCAAGTTTCACTCGATTTCTTCAACCTTCAAACGTCGATTTTTGAAGATCATTCTCTCCACACGGGGCACATTGTCCTTGTTGGTCACGTCTGACGGGCGTCCTGGACGAGAATCATCTTCAAGGGACTCACGACCATGGCGGAACTTCCTATTCCAGCGAGCAATGGTTGCATAGGAAGGGGCGGTGTCGGTGTACACTGCAACCATGCATTCATGGATCTCTTTTGCATTCTTGTCTTCCTTGGTCAAAAATTTGATCACTGCACGGTGCTCAACCTTCTCCATTGTTGAAAAAATTGTGACTGACGACCTGCGATCATCTACTGCTTGTTAAATAGACGAGGCAGGAGCGTGCGGCTGCAGGTCCTGACTTGTCATAACTTGTCCTAACTTGTCCTAACACCCCCACAAACAGCCATCCCTCTTCCTCTGTTTTGCCCTACCGATTCGCAAAACTTATTGACCGCCCCTCGTATGTTTGTGAAATATGGTGGAAACAAAGAAATTCGGTAATAAATACTGTAAGTAGAATATATTTTAAATAATTTATTTATGTTGCAAGTTCTATTTTATTGTGGGTGCATTCAAATATTCTTTGATAATGGATTTATTAATTATTGAAAGTTAGATCAATCGATGAACTGTTAGTCCTAATTTATTTCTTTTTCATATAATAAACTTTGTCCCGAAACCGAGATCCACCGGATGCAACCAAAGCCTAGACAACATCAACCACACGTACAAGTACGTACTGTACACAATAAATCTCCTCTTAGTGGACTGTGGACCCACCCAGCGAGCGATAATGCCTTTCTAGAGGGCTCCCCACCACGCATAAGACAGGTGGAGGGGGGAGGGGCCTGTAAGTTATTTCTTTTAAACTTTGTCTCTCTTGTAATTTAGATTCTTTTATATCCATGCGAAATATATCACGTTCTAATTATAATTATTAATTTATTTGGGGTATCTAATAATTCACTTATATTGAAACTTTAATTACTATTATTATTTCGCTAATTATTATGGGAGAAACTTGTCTTACAAGAACACAGACGGCCTGAATTTGAAGAGTTCAAACGTACTCCGAGCGAAGGACTGAACGCCTGATGAAGCCAAATCTACATTTTCATCGGAACGGAAAATACAAGAAAGAAGAAAAATATGCGCCTGCTGCTGCACTGATTGGAGATTCTTCCTGTTTCCAGTAGGCGGGTTAAGGTCCCTAAAGGGAAGATCTATCCTCAATTTTCGCCTTTTTTTCGACTGATCTTCTGCCCTTTTTCACGCACTATAAAACAGCATAACTCGACCACCACTGCGCTCAAAACAACTCTAAATTAGGGCGTAGTGATTCTCAGAAGGAAGTCCCGTTAGGGGCCGTGAAGAAAGGGGGTCCTTTGATGGAGGTGCCTATTAGCAGTAGGATTAGTTAGGTAAGGTTGTTGATGAGTGCTTCTATAAATTGTGATATATAGCGACCCATAGGAGGCACGAAAGGAAGAAAAGAACGGACTAACACTGTCTCGTTTCCTTATTGTTACGGAAGGACGATAAAAAATACTCATTAAGGAGAGCTACCAAATAACCCTGGACGCTCGGTAAGAGAGAGAAGATGGCGGGAACGCCTCCCGCTCAGGAGAAAAGGGATAAGCTTGAATGAGTACCCTTAAAGACAACTGATAAAAGAAACAAGATCGAACGAGGAAAACTAATAGAAACCTTATATGGAAATATAAAAGTTGCCCAAATAAAAATTCTATACGTGTCGAATGATTATATCGCCATCTGCCACACGGAATGTGATGTCGAAAAGGTCGTCTCAGTGGAAGGTACTGAAATATTAAAACGTGTCGGACTGGACCTAAAAATCCCACCACACACTACGGCAAATAGGAGCCTCATATGCAGAAAAATCGACCTGTAGGTAGGCTCTCACACAAAGGAAGAAATCAACACGGAAATCGAAGCAAGACAACCAGGAATTGAAATTCTCGAAGTGATTAAATTTGGAAATCACACGCACGTATTCAAACCCGTGTGCAGAAATATAGAAATGGTAAGCAAAATATGCCAGACGGATTACTACTATTCGGGATGCGGATCCCACCAGAAAACATGCTTGAAGAGAGAGAGGCACATCAATATACAGATGCGCTTCAACTGTTACAAGATGGAAGACCATACGACAAAGAACTACACATAAAAAACCAAGCTGTTCCGAATGCGGCCAACAAGGACACTTCTGGAAGAACTATGCCCATCCGACGGTTAAGAAATGCCTTACTTGGGAAGGAGCTCACGAACCATGACGATGGCTTGTCCTCAAAGAAAAGAAATAATAAACATAAATGAAAAAGAAGAGAAAAACATACATGAATGCGAAAATGACTCAACATATGCAGGTGTGGCCAATGCCACAGTACAACAGATGAGAGAAAATAAAACACACCTCACTGTGCCAAATGATTCCTCAATGTAGCTCCTCATGTGCATATTATACGCATACGTGAAGAACATTGGGAAGCCCGGAACGTTCTCCGAAACATAATTCACTATTCGCGCAGAACGGAATGAAAAAGATGTGGCTCCCCGAGAACCCACCCTCCTCAGAAATCTTAAGCTTAAACCCACAGGAGGGGCAAAACAGAAAACAGGAAGAGAGATAAACGAAAAGAAAGCAGAAACCGAGAAGAGAACGACATCGAAGGAAGCAGAAAAGAATCAAGAAGCGGAAGTTTGCACACAAAGATTTGAGGCTGCAAATTATAAAATAAAAATATATGTAAGCGACGAGTACCCTCTACCGAGCGGAAAAAAACAAAACAATATGTTTAAAGCCCTACGAGAAGATAGAGCAAAGTGGGCGTATAAGGGGGGTAACGGGAACGCACGATGAGGACGAAGATGTAGAAAACCTAAACTTCAACAACAAAATCCGAATCTTCCCGGGCGACTGCGTCACCTTGCACATGATTACTTACAAGGATTTTCCACGTGGAAAATACGAGGCTGAGGAGGTCGAAACCACCAAGAGATACACTAGACAAGCAATGAAGGACAACTGAAACGAGCCATAGCATACAATGGCTCGCCATCCCTCCTTCAAATTATAAAACACATGAGGAATGATGAGCCATTGAAATGCAAGTAGCGTGACAAAGTCCTAAACTAGAACCAGCTCCTGTGGAATTAAAAATGAAAAAGGATTAAAATCAACCCAGATACGACAGAACTACCAAATAATACAACTATCCAAATTAAGACTAAATCGAACAAGATTACCGAAAGAAAACATGATAATGAATTACCGATGAAGACAACCGAAAAAGAAACTAAAAACGAAAAACAACAACGGAGAACGACAAGAAAAATCAACACGAAAAATTCATAGAGGGAAAACCTTCAATGAAACAAAAGGAACATACATCACAAACAAATAGACTCAAAAACAAACAAAAGTAAATCAGGTAAAAGCTCAAACACAGAAACATAACAGCATGGATGCTACATAATACACCGAATGCAAATACGAATGTATGAAAACTACAGAGATGAGACGGTCCACCCGTCAAACTAAAAAGTGAAATATAACGAGTAAAATGAAAGTCAAAGAACGAAGAGATTGAACGGATCTCCCGATAATTAAAGATAAGCAACTTAGAGAATATACGCGTGAAAAGGAACGAAAGAAAGATAGATATGTCAATGCAGTACGGTGGTTCGGAATCCACGTTAATCAGTAGGTTCTCCATGCCCCTTGGGTTTGGGTACTCCCTTTTCCTCTACAACTACCGAGGTTACTCATTCTGGCTTCTCACTAAACTTTTAACTTTCATGTTTCCATCTTCCACTATAAACCCTCTTCTAAACCTTGCTCCGGACTTCCCACTGTCGCTTCCCTATCGGTTCACTTGAAGTGAGGGTTAGAAGTGTGGGAAGTTTCTCCAGGAGCAAGAAGGCCTCCTCCCTTTCTGTCCTTCCCCGATCGTGGGAAGGCAGGGGGAGGGGCGCCTGTGGACCGTATTTCCCACCCATATAAAACAAACAAAAAACAAGAGCCCAACAGTTCAAAATAAGACGATCCAACTCACTATAAACACAAGCTTGATCCTTATAGCAAAGACTGGCGGGACATCTGTTCGCACATCGCCGATGACATCTTAATCCAGTGTATCCTATCTTGGGGCAGAATTCTGTGCATGGCAGAAATAAAAGGATATTATAATCTTGTATTTTTTTAATTATATTAAAAAAAAACACACTAAGAAACTGAGTCTGCAGTATTTATTTATATACATGGACTAAGTGTCCTGTGGGGAAAATTAAGTAGAGGGGGTGGTTAATGAGAGGGAGAACCACTGGGGTAGGCAAGGTATTAAAAAAGACTGGAATATCAAACCACACTTTTGGCAAGGTTACATAAGAAAACACCCATGGTTTAAAAATAAAATCGCCGTCAAAACAAGAGATTAGGTCCTAAGCAAAATTTATGCCTCTGGAAAAATAAAAAATATATTTGAATTTTCAATATTATATTAACCATTTGTTTCAAAACCTTTACTATCGTGATATTAATTTATATATTACAATCTTCTGACTTGTAGCTTCTCAGAAGCCCGAAAATTTCACTCTCTGGTAAAGCTTCAATAATTTTAACGAGGTGGAACATCATTTAATTACTTCAACAAGACTAAAAATTTCTACTGCGAGGGAATATATATATATATATATATATATATATATATATATATATATATATATATATATATATATATATATATATTAATATCACGATGGGAAAAAGTTGTAGAACCAAATGATAAATATAAAATTGATTAAGTCTATTTAAAAACATATTTTTTTAAAGCAGAACTTTCGGGATAATTGAATATCATCAATGATGCAAACTTTGTGCCCCTTTGGAGATGCAGGTTGTATCATAATTAACAACATGGCTCGATTCGTGCCACACGTTTTGGGACATTATTTTTTAGTCGTGTTGCCTTGCGCTACTATTCAACTTGTGGGAGAACTGTTCATGTTGATGGATTGATAGTTTATTCCAGGATAAATGAAACTAAATCAATGAAAACTTGCCTACAGTTGCTTTCTCCCCGTCGAAGTAGCTTTGGCTGAAAGAACACTGAGCCAGAACTGAAAAAAGGGAATAAAAATTAAGTCTAAGTCATCTTACTCCAACTCTCTCTATTTTAGGCACTTTAAAAATTGATATTTAATAAATCGCCTCAACTCGAGTTAGTTCATGAGCAATAACAATAACCAAATGTCCCGCCCATTTTAAAAATGAGCTAATAAGTATTAGAGGGTGAGTATTGTTGGTAAATGTTTAGACCCTTTATTAAAGATCGCATTATTATTCGTTACAGTGAACATACTTTCGAAAGCATTGCTCGCATTTACTTAACTTAGACTTCAAGAAAGTGTTCAATAATGTCCTACACCAAAGCTTAGTTCCCAAACTTCACTCCCACGGAATTCGGGGGTGGTGATTGATTAATTAGCTAATTGGTTAAATAAAAAAAAAATACTAATCTTAGATGGGAAGTAGTGAGGGTCAACAGAGGTCAGTGCTGGAACCATTTAAATTTTTAGTAAATATAACTGCCCTACATAGAGCCCTAGAGGAAGGCTTCTTTTGCAGAATGATCAAATTACCAGTTGGGACCAAAGGACTGGACGCCTGTTCTCCGCGGGCGTTAGCTAAAAGTAAGAGACAGATTAAGCGGTGCGGTAATTTATTACTTGGCTAATGGAAGTCAATGTGAATAATTTTGATAGCAAGGTATATTGGTTCAAATAATGTAAATTCTAATCCTGAATGTTTTTATGTGCTTTTCATCCTTTTCCCGAGGAAAAAGAGTTGGGTATCATGGTAACTAGAAATCCTAAGTGGACGATACAATGTTAGGCCGCGTGTAGTAGAACTAGCAATAAGTAATTCATTTATATTGTGCGTAATTTTATCTTTAAATCAAAAGAAATCATTCTGCCGTCGTACAAATCGATTGTTCTTCCATATTTAGAATATCCAATTCATTTATATTTCACTTGGCTTTGTAAATATATTGAGACTAGAACTATTGCAAAGGAAGGCTATGAAATTAATTTAAACCTTCGCACGAAGACGTTAAGATAAAAATTGGGTCTACAATCCCTACAAATAGGTAGGTTAATATAGGTATACGATAGAGTTAATCGAGGTATTCAAAATAGCAAAAAAACTTTGATATGGTCAGTTGAAATAATTATTTAATAATGAACAATACTGACTCATTTCATGGACAGAGTTTTAAGTTGTGATCAGACTCACTTCGATCAAGTGTCCCACGATGATTTTTCTCTTTTTATACCACAAACCTTTGTAATGATTTACCTGTCAAAGTTGTTTCAAGCAACGTGGGCAATATGTTTTCAAATCGTCTGCATAATTACCTGGCACATCATATCAACATTAGTAAAATAAGCGTAAATGTTTTTACACACACATTGTACATTTATCGCTGACATTATATATGTATCATACGTAGCATTGCTATGAACAGGATACTGAGAAAAAGATTAAATAATGCTAAACGTGTGTTTGTAGTTTGTTATTTATTTGTTATTTTTTATCTGTTTTGTATCATGTTACCTGGTTTTCTCTTGATTTTATCCTTTCTCTTGGTTATTACTCCTTTTAGGATTTTAATGGCGTAGTTCTTATTTGGCGTTGCCTTTTTGTCTTATTCGGTAGGCAAAGTAATTTTCCGTTACCTTTGTCATATGCAGTTTGTTATCCAATCCTGTGGTTAATTGTCTTAATCGGTTTTCTTCGCTTATAATCCAGGGGGAGGGGGGGACTGAAACCACCAAAAATTTCAGACCCGTTTATGTTTATATTTCTTTCTTAGGCCATACTTGTATTCTGCTATTCAGAAAGAGTTATGTAATAATATAGAATATATTTAAAAACAGTCTATAAACCGTTGCGATCGAACTGTCTTATATGATACATGTCTAAAATAGAGAAAAATCTCAAAAATAATGATTATATTCATTATTATACGTTAGCTAACGTCCAAAAACTATAATAAACCACAATTCATAATTTTCTGATATGTGGAAAAAAATCAGATCTGATAATTAGGGCTCACTTCTATGTGAGATGCTGTTATTTATTATCAATGGTGTGTAAGATAATCATTATAATAATCAATGCCCTTTTCTCAGAATACTTAGAGGGAGGAATTCAGGTTAGCCCCTCCCCCTCCAATTTTTATTCTAGATCCACCACTGCTTGAGAACTATTGCTGAATTCAACCTTCTTTGTTGTTCTCCCTGAGCGCCCAAATCTTACTTCTGAGCACATTATCTATCAAAATACTTAAAGAACTAATACACCAAAGAATCAGCTTAAATATACGTCTCAGACACAGCATGGTTTGATGAAAGCATACTTAACCATGATCCTCTTGACTAACTTCAAACAACACATAATCGATGGCTTTGACTAGCCCTTACCCTCATAACTTACAATCCTTGCCACAATAGACATGAACACAGCCTTCGACACAGTACCAAAACAAACCCTAGCACACAAAATCATGAACACCAACAAAAAGTCTGTATAATAAACTTCATCTTTTGCAAACAGGCCAAAGTCACCCATCGAACCCTTAAATCATACACCTTACAACTCTGCAATGGCGTCCCACAAAGACCTATTTTCTCATTCCTACTATTCAACCTATTCACACATGAGATTTTACAACCATAAAACCCATTAATCAACACCCAAACAAACGACATCTCACTCAAAGCAACAATCTTCAATCATAGCAGAAACCAGTATTCTCCAACAACATGTACACACTAGAACACTGGCTCACACAAAAGAGCATGACAGCCTCATCCAACAAATCAAGAGAAAGCTTTTGACACCTGACTACGACGAACGAATCGAAAAAACATCCGCAAATCAGACTAAATGGTTAACACCCACCTGCCAATAAACAAACACCTCAACCCTTCTAGGACTCACACTAGATACTAGACACTCACACGACATTCAAAAACAAACATTACAAACAAGGCCACAAAGAAAATCAAACGCCCTCAAAGCACTATTAAACATTACATTTGGACAACGGAAAGAGATTCTCACCACTCTATAAAACAATTCATCCGCACCACCCTCAACGACGCATCACTAACATAGCATCCAACCACTACCAAATCTCACGCGAACAAACTCCAAACCACACAGAACTAGGCACTCAGAACAATCACAAGATGTACACGCAGCACACCCACCCTACACCTAGATGCTGAAACAAAAATAAACCTAGACATGATTAAAACCCAATACTTCAGAAGAGCAATGATCCGTCCCCACCCAACCACCATCTGAGAACAAAGCCCTCCCCCCCCACCCAGACAAGAAAAAATCCCCAACAAACTACTTCCACACTTCTATAATAACCTCATTTCCTCACCACTAAACCCCAACTTTTCTTTCTTTCGCTAGTTCAAGTGATAAAGTTTTCTTTCTCCTCTTGTGTGTGTGACTTAGTGAAAAGGAAGTAAAAAATAAACATGTTCAAAATAAAAACAATCTAGTTCAAAATAAAATTAAGTTAGACTAAAAAAAATGAGTAATACAAGCGATAATAATGGTTTGATTGACATCTGCCAAACATCATTAGCAAGTTTGTTAAGGGGTCCAAGTTGTAGTCTGGAATATTCTGCATTAGTACTTGTTCCTTACAATTTTGGAGTCCTGCTCAAGAGGCATGCAATAATACGAGTAATAAATGTCTGCTATATCATAGACCGGATGTTTGGGCTCAATTTATCTTACTTCGGAAAGTGACGACAAAAGTATTTTTACCTCACCAATATCCTGCTGTGACCTTCTATGGCTTTATTCTCCTTAAAGGAAAAATAATGACTCACAGGTCTTCACCCGTTTTATTAAGCCATTTGAACTACATTTAATTATATTTTTTAGAATATATTTAGAATATTCGTGGTATTAGCGTAGTGACCATATCTAATGATTTACTCAAGGTACGAATAATCGAGGCGGTTTTAATTGATCCCCTCCCAACTTTTAATTTCCCGGAAGGAAACTGCCGGTTCAACCGGGTCATCAGATAAATTATCCCCTTCCACGTAGGATTCTCCCAACAATTAGAAGAAGCCTATCACTATTTAAAAATATTTCTCACCTATTATTTGCATCATCGCTCTCTTGTGGGCGGTATTTTTGGTCTTTTTTTTCTAATTTTCTATATCGGAAATGTTGTAGGTCAAATTTTGTCAATGTTTGTGCAGCGGAAGGGTGGAGGCGGGGGCCTCCAAAACTAGTCATGTACTTGTGATCGAGAATAATAAAAAAAAGTCGTTCTCTTAAAAAAAAACAACTTTCATTTACATTGCACCAAACTCTAAACTTCATATTGATGACTTTAACATTCCCTAATGTAGTCATTTTAACATCATCTACCCCTAGTTTTGTCAATTGGAACTCATCCCCCTAAATTTTCTCAATTAACCCCCACCCTAATGCTGGCATTTTAACTTTCCCCATAGGTTTTGACAGTTGAACATCACCATAAAAACTTTATCAACAAAATTAAAAAGATACAGTTTACCACAAAAAAGACCAGCAACAAACCTAGAAACCACTCAAGGCCAACCGGAGAAGAAAGAGGTAGAAAACTACAACAGAGACAACTACATCAGAAGACTAACCAAATTAGTTATCCTACAATTTAAGGCGGCTCAAAGTAGTGTATCAACTTTGTCACTATGATAATACTGATACACATTTATTTACATATGTATAAAAAAATCATGCTTCTTTCCATGCTAGTTCTAGAACTACGGGTAAATACTTATGCGTTACTATAATGCAGGGTCTCCAAACTACGGCCCGCGAGGTCAGTTCGCCCGGCCCGCCGCTGCACTGTGCCACAAATGAGCTCAAATATAATTATGTGCATTGCAACTTGCAACTTAGAATATAATTATTATTTTTCTAAAACTGTTTGGGTAGAATATTCAATGTGGAAAATTCTAAATACTTATAGGTATTATTGCCTGCCTCCTCCTATTCCCCCACCTCCTACCTCCACTCTCTCCACTCCTTTATCACTCCGCCTATTCCCCCACCTCCCACCTACACCCCTCTGGCTGGTAAAAAAAACGAGACTACTGCTTCCATTACGAGAGTTATTCTTACTATAGGTCAGGAGAAATAATTAACATTTTTATTTACCCTTTTGATAATTTCTACAGTCCTATTAAACTGAGATTATGATTAATTTTTAGGAAACAATTATCAATTCAGTGTGAAATTTAATTAACAAGTCCCTCAAGGTGAGTTTGATTTTTCATATTGTACACTTATAGGTATATTGGACTCTTGTTTCTTTTTCTCTTAAGTAGTGTAGGTACTCTTACATGCATGCTTTTTGCGTTTTTTTCTTTTATTATTAGTTATGATTTAATTTTTATTTTATTTTAAAGTGTTTTTTTTTTATATTAGACGCTTATTTTCTTAAAAGGGCAACTGGTCTTGGTTTAATTTTCAAATATAAACTTCTTTACAATATAAAACTTAATTTTGAGTTGTAAAATTTATCTGGTGGCGTAAAAAAGGTTTCAAAATTTATATTTTAATAACTCAGTTAATTTGAATGATTATCACCTTATATTTGTACTCATTATCATTCATTCTTAATAAGTTCGCAAAATTTCATTAATTTTTACCAAATATTTTGGCTACAATAATAGTTAAAAAACATAGGTCGAAAATTTGATTGCCGCTTTAATCCTTCTAGGTAAGAACAGGCATAAGTACGCCATGTAAAATATTTTTATTTACATTGTAAATAAAAATATTTTATATGAAAATTCTAAACAACTGTTTATCATTTTCAGATCCTGATTTCTTTACCCATCGTTATGGCTACTAGCAAAAGAAAAGTGGATGCTGAATGTTGCCTTTTCAATGAAGAATGGGGAGAAAAGTACTTTGTGAAAACAAACAACCAGAAGACTAGTTGCGTTTTGAAGGGGTACAATCTTCGGCGTCACTATGAAACAAAACATCTGTCAACATATTTGAAGTTTTCTGAAAAAGGTGCGTTCTGAGAAATTTGAGTTTAGGAAATGTAGTTTGGAATCTCAAAAGTATGTGTTCACAAGAGTGTTTGCTGAAAATGAATCTGTCACTCGAACAAGTTACAAAATAATGCATTAGATGACAGAGCGAGGAAGACCTTTCACTGACGGCAACTTCAACCAAAGAGTGTATGATGAAAGCAGCAAAAGACTTGTTTCCTGAGAAAGCCAACATGTTTGCAAGTATCAGCCTTTCAGCAAATTTTGTTATGAGGAGAACAGAACTTGGAGAGAACATAGTACGACAGATACGCGAGAAAGCTAGGAACTTATTGTGGTATTCTCTGGCATTGGATGAGTCTACTGATCCCACGAGTACGTCACAACTTCTCGTGTTCATTCGTGGTGTTAATTTTGATTTTCAGATCACTAAAGAGTTGGTATCTGTTTGCAGCATGCACGGAACAACAACTGGAGAAGACATTTTCATGGAAGTGGGGAAAACTTTGCAAGACTGTAACTTCAGTGGAATTAGCTTCGATGTGTTACAGATGATGAAGGAAAAAACATGGCTGATGTGAAAAAGGATAAAGCTGATCTACCTCTGTCAGATCCTAGCTGGCTGTCAAAGTTGTCATTTTTTGTTGACATCACATCCCACATGTCTGTTAGCAAACTTTTTCAAAAATGAAGTATGTTAAGTCAGCACATCGAACGAGGCTGACTGATGAACATTTGAAAGCAATTCTCTTGATTGGATGCAGCAATTACAAAGCAAATATTGATGATATCTTAAAAGCTAAACGCCAGTTTCACAAATCTCATTAACCTTTTTTGCTGCTTAGTTTGTGAGACTCGGACATGTGCGCATTGGGTGGGATAATACCACCTTATTTCTAGCGACGCCTTCTTTGATAACTTTTTGGTAAATAAATATGTTGGTTGTCTTTATTTTTTGTGTAGTCACTATATTGTATTGAACAAAATGGTTATCCGGCCCACGCTTGTCATTCTCTCAGTTATCTGGCCCACTGTCCAAAAGGTTTGGCAACCCCTGCTATAATGCATGCCCGATTCAAATGGAACTCAAGAAAATCACCCAATCATATATAGAAGAGTTTAGGAAAGATCTTCTACTCCTACCGTGAAAGGAAAATGGAAAAAGATTAGGGGAAACTCATTTACACATATTTTTTACAGGAGATTTATCACTGGCGTCATTTTATTTATTTTTACATTTTCTCGCAACCCTTCCCAATCTTTCGATGGACGTTCTCATCTCCGCTTCCTACTAGGTAATATCTATATTCATAAAATACTGGTTAATTCGAATTTTAAATATATTTACTGACGTGGTTTCAAGTACTGTGTTAGCTAGTCTATTTATTCCACGTTTGTGTGATTTTATAAGTAAACAAGGAAATGGCTTCGACCCTAATATTAAAATTTAAAATCTAAAAAAAAATAGCCATAGTTAAATTTTATAAATTTTCTGAACTTCGCCAATTATAATCATTTTAAAAAGGAACTCTAAACAAAAATTTTCTCCCTTTAAAATATCACGTTGCTAAAATATAGTTATAGAAGAAGATATATACAAATCAATATTCTGAACTTCACCATTTGCAATTCTTTGAGTTTTAAAAAATTCACAAAATTTCGATACTTATATTTATTTCTGAACTTCACCATTTTGTTTTTTGATATTATAAAAGAATTATTAGAAATAACTTTCGATACTTATATTTATTTCTGAACTTCACCATTTTGTTTTTTGATATTATAAAAGAATTATTAGAAATAACTTTGATAAAAAACATAAGTCATAACCAAACTAAGATGAAATTATTATTCAAATACTCAAAAAAATTATAGAGTTAGTCGGATGATGATGATGATGATTAATTTTTAACTATGGCCGGGTTGAAGCAATTGTCCGCAAATTTGAATCTATTTTGACGAGTGTTGTATAATTAATATATTATATTTATGTATAATTTATATGTTGTATAATTATACAGTATATATAATTTATATTGGTAAATCCTTTTACAATTTTAAGCACTTCGATGATTTGTCCACCTGATCGCCTGCTTGCAAAGGATAATAGGTATAAGAATTCGAATCTTTCTTCGTACGGTTTATTTTTAAGCTCAGGAATTATCAGGTGATCAAAAAAGTTCCTTAAAACAAAAAAAGATAAACTAAAATCGAACGCAATTTTGTTTGGTTACTTGATATAAAATAATTTCCAGCAGTTTCAAAGATCATGTCGGACCAAAAAGGTCTTTTACGCCTCTTGAGTAAAACTCAAGGCTTGAAATAAAAAAATAAACCCTGTCGGAGTCGTTTCTCTTCTAGTGCGTCCTTATTCAAAGAATTTTTCAATGCAATCTGCTAGTCGAAAGCTATAAAAAAAGTTGTAATCCGAGGGAGACATGTCAAGCAAATATGGCGGATGGTGCAGTAGCTTCCAACTATGCATGCGATGAGTGACCGTGTATTTTCTTTAATTAAGAAACACAACTCTTCTCCGTTTGAGCAGCGCTAAACGCTTTCAAATAAGTTAACCTTAAGCTATTCGCAGTTGTGCAGCGTATACTTCCCCTTTTGGTATTTAGACAATAAGATTTCTAATGAACGATTCTTTGATCAGGACGTATTTGGAAAGACTCTTCAAGTTTTTTGTGCTTAAAAACTGCTGGAAACTATTTTATATCAGGTAACCAAAAGATTGTGCTCGATTTTCGTTTCTCGTTTGGTAGTTTAAAAAACGCATGATTTTTTTTGTTCACCCTTTAGTTTGGTGTCCTACGTTGCAGCCGTTCTAACTACGCTACGCTTTTATTTGGGTAGAAAGACTAAAATTGCACTGCGTACTTCAGACGACGAGGAACGAGCGATTTATATAGAAAGAAAATGATATCTTTTGAGATAATCGCGAACTTCCCGATAATGCATCTCAGCAATCGATTTGCCTTATTAGTAGCTGCGACTCATTGTTTTGACACTGAATACTTCCGAAATTAAAACCCTCAGGTCTCTTTCTAAGTTAACCAACTCTAGAATTTGGACGTTCATTCGGCAATCCGCTTTTAATTTTCAAAATTAGTTTCAAATAATGGTAAATTCTCCTAAGAAATCATAAATCTAATGAAGAGGAAGAAATGTATTAATGTAATAACAATTAACAAATCGAGCTAACGGAATTTAATAAACTCAGTGAAGAGAAACAGAGTGGTATTAGAAAATGAAAGTATAATACAAATATGTTTAAGAGACCATCAAATAATGAAAACACTAAAAAACAGATAGAAAGACACTTCAAGAGTGAAAATCAAGAAAGGATGATGGAATAATCCCTAAAACTAGAGGGACATGATCTAGCGGACCTGAAGCGAAAAATATGGCCGATTTAGATACCTAGCCGCTAAGTGGCTCCACCTGGTGATCAGCTGACATCTGATTTGGACTCAGAAACCACAATTATCCCTTGTGACATTGGTTTAACCTTCATATCTTTAAAAACGGCCGATTTAGCCCCTCTAGCCACTAGGTGGCGCCACCTGGTGGTCAACTATATCATATTTAATCTTAAAAATTAACCGGCTGTGCAAGAAAATCGCACACGATGCGCAAAAATTAGAAAAAAATATGAGGAGTTTCTCATAGCATTGAGAGGCAGGTCTTTAATGATCGTCTAAGCTCTTTCGGAAAAACCTCTTAAATTTTCTAGTAGTCTTGTTAATTTGACGCGAAATTAATTAGAAAGGCCTATTTTCCGAATTAAATGAAATGAAATAAAAAGAGAAGTGGGAGACAAATGACAGCTCTTGCGACCCTACCTCCCTTGGCCATCATGGAGTGGCCAAGGATGCTGGGTGAGGCCCGGTACTTCTTTGTAGTCTCCCGTAGCTACACTGTCTAGAGCCAAAGTTATGGGTGTGGGGGGGGGGGGCTCCTCCTTTATTATTTTCATTTTTATTTATTTATCTGACTGAAGTGCCCCTTAAAACATTGACTGCATGTATCTGACTCTTATATATTCTTATAGCAGAGATTCCTTCTTCTTTAAGTTGGCTGGGTTAATTCTTGGTCTCCGTAATTCTTTCTTTATTGATGTATCTTCATATTAACTTGCTTGCATTTATCTTGGTGTGATGATTCCTTCTCTTGATGACGTGATGATTTCTTTATGATTCCTTGATGAGTTGAAATGCGTTAGCCCTTGAAGTCATTTTCCTTGAGTTCCGTTTTTTTCTTCTGGAGGCGATCCATTTATCTTGATTCTTCTTGAGTTGTCATTAAAGCGTTTTTCGTGGTCTCCGTTTTCTTCGAGAATTTTCTTCGTAAAATTTGTGGACTTGGGGATCGATCGCGGATCTTTTGAATCCAGAGGCCAGCACTCTGCCGTCACGCTACGGCGAAATCCGTTCTGACTTGGTAATTTAATGGGCTATTTATATTCTCGCTTTGGAAGGAAGTTTTCTCTTATACATCTTCGCACCCCTAAAAAGTAAGCTCCAGGCACTGTGAGTACGGCTGGTAGGAGTGAGGTGGAGAGGAAGAAGAATATTTTAAGATAGGATAGCGAAGAAATATAGTAGGAGACAAAAAGAGGACTTAGTTAGTCATGGGACCTACAGCTTAACGTGGAATCCGAACCACGATGTGTCGCTTGTCTCTAAATAGAACTTTGCAGTTTATCGTGGCTCCTGTCCCACGTATCTACTGTGAGTACCGTGCGCGGATGTCATAGTAAAAAAGAGAATAGATCCTGAAAGCCGAAGGAAGTAAGAGGTTTACAAAGAGATGCTAGTTGCCTGGAGATCAGGCTTATATCTGTCCATTATAGGTAGTTATAGCAAGCGTGATAAAGTTAGAAAATTTGATTCGCGTGAATATCACGCCATTACTGTGATTTGTATACAGTCGACCCTCGGCTTTTCGCGGTTCGTCATCCGCGCCTTCAACTATCCGCGGAAAATTTGGGGGACTTAAAATTCAAAATTTGCGCCATTTCCAGAAATCCGCAGAAACCTACGTACATAGTCGTAAAACGTAAGTGTTGGTTGGCTGAGACGGGACGAT